>CM077506.1:15996086-16135352 GCA_039654745.1 Houttuynia cordata
TCACCATCATTTACAAACCTAGGCATGCGCGCCTCTTTTTCTACGCATAGCTCGAAGCTAAGCACATGAGGAGCAAAATAGAACATTTGTTGCATAGAATTGTCATCGTCAATTGGTATTACGGTAGTCCTTCCTCTAATGAACAGGCATCTTGTACTTCATACAAATTTTCCACAATCTTTGGTCCCATCCCAGTTTGTTTACCACTTGCATCTCTAGTTCCTCGTAAGTACTTGGCTTATAATAGACAATCCTACACTTTCACCGCCTTCGTATTCACCTCTATCAATTCTGCCACCATACATTAAGACAAACGGAACCATTTCTCCCGCCATCTCTTCTCACAAAACTTTTAAGAAAGAAACGCTATCAAATACAACACAAATACAATATACTTAATTTCATACGATGCATCTACATTCATACGTATTTCTAACATATATTAAAAATATATATTACCTATAAAGACGCACGCGACGGGGCGATGAGGTGGCCGAGGCGAGGAGGGGAGCCGAGCAATGGCCGGGGCGAGGACGGGGAGGCGGAGCCGGCTGAGATGGTGCCGATGACGTGACGGTGCCCGAGACAGTGGCGATGAGGCGGAGCTGGCTGGGACAATGGCTGGGACGAGGTGCGACGGTGGCAATGAGGTGGACCTTGCCGGGGTGAGGAGCGACAGTGGCAATGAGGCGGGGCCGTGGAGTCGGGGCGATCGCGACGATGAGACGGTGGCCGGGGCGAAGAGCTATGGCGATGAGACGGTGGCCAGGCCACACAACGGCGATGAGATAGTGGCGAAGAAACGGTCGGCCGGGGAGAGGAGATGTGGAGTCGGGGAGATGAGACGGTGGCTGAGGCGAGGAGCTGTGGCGATGAGACGGTGGCCGGGGCACACAACGGCGATGAGACAGTGGAGTCGCGGCGATCGCGGGCACACAACGGCGAGGAGCTGTGGAGTCGAGGCGATCGCGGGCCAGCGCCATGGCATGTCAGATAACCAGATCGAGAATTAAGAATTTTTTTCTGATCGGTTATTATTTATTTTAATATATATTATTTGATAAAACCCCTTAAATTTAAGGTATAAACACTGGCATAAATTAACAACAAAAATATAAACAATGTCATAACAATAGATATGAGAATACAAGAAAAGTAGGTTGCCAACAAAAAAGAATATGAGAAAGTATGAAGATTTATTTTATGGGTTATATTACCTAGGTGCACCCACCCCACCCTCAATTCCGCATCAAATTTAATTAAGCCCGTTGCTTTATTTTCTTATGAGCTCACTCCGTCACATCACCTCTTACATTGCAACATTACCCCTTATTGATTACTCTAATCACTTAATGCTTATCTCTCTTATGCCTGGCCACCGACGACCAAAGGCGATACTAGTATAACACCCGATAAATCAGTATGTTATTAAAAAATTGAAATAAATCATGTGATTGATTTTTCTTTTGCTATGTTTTGTATCTTGCCATTAAAGCATGCAAATGGAGCTTTCCAACGCCACCAATTTTGCAAAATTTGGAGTTCGGAGCAAGAAGTTACGAAAAATTGAATTTTTGAATTTGTGGTCGCGATCGATCGCTAGAGATACGCGATCAATTGGGCACTATAGCAGAATCGAAGTACAGGCCGATGCGATTGATCACCAGGAAACGATCGATCATATATACTATAATTTGCGATGTGAGTGCTTGCGATTGATCGCTTTGAAAAACGATCGATCGTAGTTACTGTGAATTTCAAAATTTTTGCTTTCGCGATCGATCGTATCTACTGGAAAGAGGAAAACACGATTTCGGTGTGTGCCCGATCGATCGCAAATACTTGCGATCGATCACTATGATTTGAGCAGTTTTCGAAATTACGATTTTTGTGAACTTTTGATTGGGGATCCTACCCAAACTAGGAAGAGCAATTGGGGGGAGCGTCCTAGATGATGAAAAGAGGTTTTAAACCAACGGTGGAGATCATTTGGTGGAGATTTTGATTTTGGAAAGGGATTTCCTGGTAGAACTAGGGTTTCTCTATGAAAACCACTTAAGGGGGATTGTTCTTAGTGCTTGAACGTCCGGCCCTCATACCTTTGGAGTTTTCTTCCTCCCTTGCTCGTGGAGTGCATCATTGGCACATTAAGTGCAAGGAGCAAGGAGAACGCGGTAGACGTCGTGTAGACTTGAGGAATTCGTGGTGGTTGAGGTAGGATGAATTTTTCCTACACCTTTTGATCATTGTCTATCTAAAAATTCTATATGAATCCATATGTAGCTTCGCAATTTCCTATGATATAATGTACTTCCTATGATGGACCATGTTGCGTTGTTACATCTTTACACATGCGTATTGTGTTGATCGATTGTTGTGAAATTAAAACACGTGCAAGTGCCTAGATAGAATTTTATGATAATTTAACCATTCGAGTCACTTTTCTCTTCATTTTTGTGTATTACTCTTGTTTCCTATAAAAACCAAAAACTATATTAAAGTAGTAGTTATTCTAATCAAACACTAGCATAATCATAAGCTTAGGAGATAATAAAATGCATATTTCATGTATAGATCAGTGGCACTTAGGGGTGTAAACGGCATCCGGGGATGTCCGTGTCCGTCCGTCCGTTTTGATGGCTAAACGGACATAATTTTCTGTCCGTCATGGACACGGACACGGACAGCTTGCCATGTCCGTCTTCCAAACGGCTGCGGCCGCGGATAGACTGTGTCCGCGTCCGGAGCCGTCCGTTTCGTCCGTATATATATAAAAAAACGAGCTTCCATCAACATGCGGACGGACAGTGAGAGAAGTGATTTTTGTATTTGAAAATAGTTCATCATTATGAGAGGATCATGGGAAAACTTAAAAGAATGATTGAGTTGACAATGGACGACAATAACTAAGAATTATCGGTTATCAATTTTAAAGAAGGAATACCTTTTACTTCATAGTGTCCGTGTCCATCCGTGTCTGTGACGGACACATGAGGACGGACACTTATTTTTAGAGTGAGCGGACGGCTACGGACTTAGCTTGTCCGCGTCCGTATCCGTCCGTTTACACCCCTAGTGGCACTACCCCATGCATACTGTCCCGCAGTGTATAAATCCTCTAACAAAAGAAGATACATCGGGTGCACATGGCTACTGCTGCTATCGGCAAATATAGTGCTACCGAGCAAATAGAGTAAATATGCTCGTGCGTGTTGCTCGACTTCAATCTCGCTGGCATCTTCCGACAGGTGACTGAACTGCTCTCTCAACCACAACAGACTTACCCTAGTTCGTCCTTTCAATGATTCGCGTGGAGGTACCCGTCCAAGAAGGTGCTCGTATACTTCATTCCAGTCAATACCCACAGTCGAGCAACTCACCGCAATGCCATCAACTCGCAATCCGAGTAGTACAACAACATCTTGTAATGTTATAGTCATCTCCCCCAAATGCAAGTGAAATGTTTGCGTCTCCCTCCGCCATCTCTCAACTAGGGCAGTGATGAGAGCCCTATCAATCCTGATATACTGTAACCGTGTAAAGTGGCCAAAACCTGCCATCTCTATGTACGGCAACATGCGCGGATCAACTACCCAATGGCGCATGTTTTGCTAGTGCTCGGTGCATTCAAAGCATCCGGGATCCTATACACATGAAAAGTACTTACAATTAGAACATGTAGTTAAATTTATGCAATATCTAAAACTAATGAGATAATGATGTTTGCACATACCTCTCCGTTCCATATGCCATCGGATCTGTGCGAGCTCTGCTCTGTGAGGACGGAGGGATCAATCGGTCCTGGGTCCATAATATCTACAAAGAAACCAACAATTAATTGTAACTTCAAAGAATGTATAAACCAACCTACTTTAAATATAAAGACCATTGTAAGAACATGTACCAATCCGTTGAAGGTGTGTTTTGGCATTGACGCCTATTATGTCCAAGTTGGTTACATTTCCCACAATGGTAGTGTGATCGACCATCTGTCGTCATGCCCGCACTATCCATCGCATTACGTATTCTCCTAGTGCGTGGACGACCGGGTTTTCGTGTCACTCTTGGGGGCTTCACCACATACATAGGTGACTTTTCCTCCCAAGATCGTCGATCAGGAAGAGGAAAGAATTCGACTGCATACACCGATCTATATGCATCAGATGTATACCAATGTCCAACTAAATCGCCGATGGGTCGCCTTCGCTTCGAATGGACAACAAGTAGATGACGACATGGATGTTTGTACACCTGAGGATAATTGCAAGAACATGTCTGTTCAAAGTCATCCACCACATATTTCCTGCCACGCATTGTTCTCACTTCATACATGTGAGAATTGATTTGGTCAACAAACATGCTACCAATGAGACGCGTTTGGTCAACAAACATGCTCCTCCTCATATGGCAACTCTTCCTCAAAATCATCCAAGATATCCGTAGCAATTACGATGTCCACTAATTCCCTCATTATCAACCATCTCTTGCACACTATCCTCTCCTCGTATATCTTCAACATCAATAACTGGTGAATTCGGCATTTGCTCATCATTTTCCCCATCCTCTTCCTCATTCTCCCCTTCGTCTTCATCATCATTCATATTTCCCTCTTGCATACCACTTGAACCAGTGTGAAAATAAGGGTTATCAAATGATATTTGTGTGCCAAACCATTCACCACCTCGTGCCATGCCAATATTCATCGCTTCATGAGCATAAGATGTGTGCCTACATTAGACATTATAAACAATTCATGATACCGTAAGTTTAATGGTATTCAATACAGGTTTTAAATAAACTTACCTCAAACTATGCGAAATTTGGGGTTCGTTGCACGCTAGTGATATAGACAAATCTTCTTCATTATCTTCCACACGCCTTCCTCTAGAGTGTCCACTCGACCTATTTCTGCGAGCACTCCTACTTCCGCCTTCACCATCATTTACAAACCTAGGCATGCGCGCCTCTTTTTCTACGCATAGCTCGAAGCTAAGCACATGAGGAGCAAAATAGAACATTTGTTGCATAGAATTGTCATCGTCAATTGGTATTACGGTAGTCCTTCCTCTATGAACAGGCATCTTGTACTTCATACAAATTTTCCACAATCTTTGGTCCCATCCCAGTTTGTTTACCACTTGCATCTCTAGTTCCTCGTAAGTACTTGGCTTATTAATAGACAATCCTACACTTTCACCGCCTTCGTATTCACCTCTATCAATTCTGCCACCATACATTAAGACAAACGGAACCATTTCTCCCGCCATCTCTTCTCACAAAACTTTTAAGAAAGAAACGCTATCAAATACAACACAAATACAATATACTTAATTTCATACGATGCATCTACATTCATACGTATTTCTAACATATATTAAAAATATATATTACCTATAAAGACGCACGCGACGGGGCGATGAGGTGGCCGAGGCGAGGAGGGGAGCCGAGCAATGGCCGGGGCGAGGACGGGGAGGCGGAGCCGGCTGAGATGGTGCCGATGACGTGACGGTGCCCGAGACAGTGGCGATGAGGCGGAGCTGGCTGGGACAATGGCTGGGACGAGGTGCGACGGTGGCAATGAGGTGGACCTTGCCGGGGTGAGGAGCGACAGTGGCAATGAGGCGGGGCCGTGGAGTCGGGGCGATCGCGACGATGAGACGGTGGCCGGGGCGAAGAGCTATGGCGATGAGACGGTGGCCAGGCCACACAACGGCGATGAGATAGTGGCGAAGAAACGGTGGCCGGGGAGAGGAGATGTGGAGTCGGGGAGATGAGACGGTGGCTGAGGCGAGGAGCTGTGGCGATGAGACGGTGGCCGGGGCACACAACGGCGATGAGACAGTGGAGTCGCGGCGATCGCGGGCACACAACGGCGAGGAGCTGTGGAGTCGAGGCGATCGCGGGCCAGCGCCATGGCATGTCAGATAACCAGATCGAGAATTAAGAATTTTTTTCTGATCGGTTATTATTTATTTTAATATATATTATTTGATAAAACCCCTTAAATTTAAGGTATAAACACTGGCATAAATTAACAACAAAAATATAAACAATGTCATAACAATAGATATGAGAATACAAGAAAAGTAGGTTGCCAACAAAAAAGAATATGAGAAAGTATGAAGATTTATTTTATGGGTTATATTACCTAGGTGCACCCACCCCACCCTCAATTCCGCATCAAATTTAATTAAGCCCGTTGCTTTATTTTCTTATGAGCTCACTCCGTCACATCACCTCTTACACTGCAACATTACCCCTTATTGATTACTCTAATCACTTAATGCTTATCTCTCTTATGCCTGGCCACCGACGACCAAAGGCGATACTAGTATAACACCCGATAAATCAGTATGTTATTAAAAAATTGAAATAAATCATGTGATTGATTTTTCTTTTGCTATGTTTTGTATCTTGCCATTAAAGCATGCAAATGGAGCTTTCCAACGCCACCAATTTTGCAAAATTTGGAGTTCGGAGCAAGAAGTTACGAAAAATTGAATTTTTGAATTTGTGGTCGCGATCGATCGCTAGAGATACGCGATCAATTGGGCACTATAGCAGAATCGAAGTACAGGCCGATGCGATTGATCACCAGGAAACGATCGATCATATATACTATAATTTGCGATGTGAGTGCTTGCGATTGATCGCTTTGAAAAACGATCGATCGTAGTTACTGTGAATTTCAAAATTTTTGCTTTCGCGATCGATCGTATCTACTGGAAAGAGGAAAACACGATTTCGGTGTGTGCCGATCGATCGCAAATACTTGCGATCGATCACTATGATTTGAGCAGTTTTCGAAATTACGATTTTTGTGAACTTTTGATTGGGGAATCCTACCCAAACTAGGAAGAGCAATTGGGGGAGCGTCCTAGATGATGAAAAGAGGTTTTAAACCAACGGTGGAGATCATTTGGTGGAGATTTTGATTTTGGAAAGGGATTTCCTGGTAGAACTAGGGTTTCTCTATGAAAACCACTTAAGGGGGATTGTTCTTAGTGCTTGAACGTCCGGCCCTCATACCTTTGGAGTTTTCTTCCTCCCTTGCTCGTGGAGTGCATCATTGGCACATTAAGTGCAAGGAGCAAGGAGAACGCGGTAGACGTCGTGTAGACTTGAGGAATTCGTGGTGGTTGAGGTAGGATGAATTTTTCCTACACCTTTTGATCATTGTCTATCTAAAAATTCTATATGAATCCATATGTAGCTTCGCAATTTCCTATGATATAATGTACTTCCTATGATGGACCATGTTGCGTTGTTACATCTTTACACATGCGTATTGTGTTGATCGATTGTTGTGAAATTAAAACACGTGCAAGTGCCTAGATAGAATTTCTCATCTTGTTTTCAGCGTTGAATTGATTTTGTATGACCCTCAGATGATCTGGTTATTTGGTGTCCAGAATTTATTGTTCCATTATTCGGTCAATATTAGATGTCATATTTCTGATATTCTTCAAGATGGGTAAGTACAAGATAATGATTAATTCGTCATAGTTAGGGGCCGTTTGGGGCGTGATCACTGGATGTTTTACTATATTGTAGCATCCAGGTTTTTTCCACTTTCAGCTGAAACACCTCAGGACGTGTTTCAGCCTGAAAGTGAAAAAAACCTGGTTGCTATAGTGGACGTTGAAAATCTACTATGGATATTTGCTTATAATCACACCCCAAATGGCCCCTTAATGGGAATTCTGAGTCGCGACCCTCTTCGAGATCTTGTCCGGATTTATAGTCTTAATTAGGGTTTTTTATGATAATGTCTACAAGTGCAAGAATAGTGTGCAAGATGTTAAAATTACCATAAAAGAAGAACTATTACTTACTTATGTGACCATAATGGTATATCATGAGTTTGTGTAAACTATTAGGTATGTAATATAATTAGAACAGTTTAGTTTAAGTTAGGCTCTCGGCCAGGAATATTCCTGTGCCGACAGTCTTCAATCAAAAATTCATAACTAATTATAGGAAATTCAGAAGAAAATAATGCCATCTATTGGGTTGGATAATAAACTCACTGGGAAATCTACAGTAAAAATTTCATCACTTAACTCGAATTGTAAAGATCGTGGTAAGAGTCGAAATGTGTTATGCAAATAACAGTGCAGTAAAGTAAGGAGCAATATACTAATAATTAGTATCGCGTGATTATATGAGGTTAAGGGTTAAGATAACCTTTAAGAAAGATGAAATGATTTGAGTAATGACTATTATAGTAAAAGCAAATTCATTAAAAAGATAGCCGGGGGTTGAATCATTCTGAACCGAGTCAATATTCCGCATATTGCAGTTATCATTGGTAGTAGTTAAAGAGGCTCCAATTAGGGTTGTACTCTCGAACCCTAGTCTGGAAATCATTTGAGTTTACTGTCAGTATTGGGAATTTCTATCTAGGGCTATGCACAGTGAGTTTACTAAGTAAGTGAAGTTGTTGTATATATCTTATGAGTTGGGTGAAACAAGAGGAAACTATTGCCTTGATTACTCCTTTGATGAGTCGACTGGTGTTTGAGAATTCTTATTTCTCACTTCGTTGTTGAGTTGTTTATCTATTGAGATATTGACATCTCAACGGTGGTCCTATGAGAGTCTATTGTTGAAATATGAGAATTTCTAGTAATCCTAATACAATCACTATCGTGGTAAGTTGACACCCAGTTCTCTAAAAACTGTTTTCTCCACTAAGAGTTATTGATGGAAACTCTCCGATGTGGAAATCATAGTATATTCACGAGCCATTGCTAGATCCATAGTGATCTCTGATATATTATGAACCTCTGTAGTTCAGCCGATGAAGGCAAACGCGTACGTTATTAGATTGTATGATATTACGGAAGGTATGCAGTCTCCACCCATTGTGCCCGTAAGTACCGATGGGGTCAGCATCCCTAAACGCATGGTCGGGTTCCTCTGAAGAACCTCTAGGATGTTCCGGTATTGATGTCCATAGGGAAGTGGACTGACCTGAGAGCAGGAGTTGACGATTCCTTACTGTTACGCATGAAAAATACACATTTTTATATGCCTTTTTACCTATGTGTTAGTCATAATTTCTAGTTAAAATAAGGAATACAATGAGTTTTAATAATTAGTTGAGTAATTAAGAATTTAATAATTAATGTGCTCTAAATGGCTCAATTTAGATATGTTCCGTAATTTTATGAGTATTTGGTGAGTCTAATTTGGGACATGTTTTATTTTGTGTAGGTTCAAGTGTTCGAACTGCAGAACAGCCAAATTGACGCCAATAGACGGGTTTTGAAGTGTCAAAGTGACCCAAGAGCTAATATCACGCGCATCGAAGATTTGGACAGTTGATGATTCACTTAAAAAGGAAGATGGGCGTTGAATTACAGTACAAGCTGTTCAGATTCAATCCAGCGATTGAGATTCTTACAACGGGTTTTAATTGAGAGAAAGAAAAAAAAAAGAATGAAAAGAAAGAGAGCCGGTTCGTCGGTTCGGTCAGCAGAAAAAGAAAAAATGAAAACCCGAGCCGATGGCTCGGGTGTCTAACAGAAGAACAAGCCCTGCTCGTGCGGCTGAGAGAGAGCAGTGGGCTCGAGCGATGGCGAAGCTTATGACGGCGGCGAACGACGGCGGTCACAATTGACGGCATGGGTGCTGGTTCGATGGCGGCCGAGAGGACCAGAGGAGTAAAGACGATCGGCCATGGCGAAGAGAAAGCAGACAGCAGCCGGATGTCATGACGACGACGGCGACCACCGGCAGAGGGCGGTGAATGACGATCGGTCGAGCGCTAAGGAAGAACGGAAGCTTGGGCTCGACGGTAACGGTGATGATTCCGGCGACGATGACGAGTTCGAGCAATAGAAGCATAAAAGGAAAGATCTCAATTTGGAAAGCCGCTTGAAGGGAGAGCCGAATCGGGAAAATCAAGTTTCAAATCTGCTTCAGAGTGGTAAGTCCCTAATTTCAGCTCAATTGGAGAAGGAAAAAGTGTCGGATTTGGCTCGATTTGGAAAGGCTGTGCATTTGGGCGTTTTGGGCTTTGTTTTGAGCAGCTTAAAGTTGGTATTTTTAATACAAAATTGAACGGGATTTGAAGCTATTCAAAGGGTTAATCAACTGATTTGGAAGGTGGCCAAAGGGAAGGTTTTGATTTGCACAAAATTGGCTTAGGAAGGATCTGATTTTGGGAAGAGATGTGTGGCAGTCTGTATAAAAACAGAGCGAGGAGCAACAGAAAACGAGGTCGACCACTAGAGGGAGACGACCAGAGAAGAGTTTTTTTCCACTTAAAAATTTTATGTTTTTTTTTTCTGTTCGATTTTCATTTTCCAATCATTGTAATACCCAGAAGAAGTAGTGCGTTTGAATACTCGCTGCTGGGAACACAGTACTGTGTTATTTTTCGTTTAAATCTCAAATTCTTGTAAGTCAGAATTTATTTTTTAATCAGATGAGTTCTATTGTTTGGTTAGTTTTATTTTTTAATTTTTTAATAGGAAAATTATTTATGTGATGTAATTATTATCTCTAAATTTATGTGTTTTAATAATTGTTGTTCTCAAAATTAATTGCATTGAGTTATATGTTTAATATGATATTTTGATATTAATTTTGATTTATCAAATGATAGATATAATTAATGATTTGAATCTTATTTATTATTATGTAAGAGAAAACAAAATTGAAATTCAAAATTTATATGTTTTCATGCTGAAATTTTCGATAGGAGAATAGATTGAATTCGAATTCTCTACGAGATAATTATGAGAATAATTGCTGATTTTGGATAATTATTCATATGATTGTCATTTGATGATTCTTATGCCTTAGCGTTTTAAATTTTTGGTTAAAGTGTGAATTTTTATTTGTCAAATTAGTTTCTTTTGAGTAGATTAATTAATTATTTTTATATTCATTAGTTAGTTAAAATTATTTAATTGCATTGAGTCTTTGATTAGTTGTAGCTGTAGTTAATCAAATCAATTTAATTCTTCAAAAAATGGTAGCAATTTGATCTTTGAACTAGAATTCTAAAAACACAAGTCCTTGTGGGTTCGACCTCGTAAAATTGTGCGACTGTACTCTAATACGATTCGTACACTTGCGAGTAAAATTAAGAGATTAATTAAAACAACAACACTTACACTTTGTATGTTTGGAGTTTGAATTAACTGTTATTTCTATCCGTACAAAATGAATGTTCAGAGTCTTGATTTATTATCACATACTTATCATGAAGTGATGATGTTCTGGTAAGTTGACTATTAAATCTCCAATTTTTTATTTCTTTGAGCTATAAATTCTTCTTTTGAACTTGGAGTTTATATATTTTATCATTTCTCTTATCAGTGGGCTTTTAGCATCCGACTGGGTATTTCGTTCGAAATACTAATACATCCTCTGATGCTGATGCAGGAATTAAGAGAGAGTAAAGCTAAGTAGATGGGCAAGAAGTGCCAAGGTGTGATCAATTCCGTTACTTAGGATCTATTATCTATAAAGAAGGAGATATTAATAGTGATGTGGTGCATAGGATAAATGCAGGGTGGGTAAAGTGGATGACAGCCTCGGGAGTGTTGTGTGATAGGCGGGTTCAAAAAAGAATTAAAAGCAAGTTCTATAGGATGGCCATTAGGCCTGCAATATTCTATGGAGCGGAGTGCTGGGCACCAAAGATGAGTCATATAGATAAGTTGAATGTAGCCGAAATGAGAATATTAAAGTGGATGAGTGGGATAACTAGGAGAGATAGGATTAGAAATGAATATATTCGTGAGAGCCTAGGAGTAGCGTCTTTAGGGGAGAAGCTGAGGGAATGTAGGTTGCGTTGGTATGAGCATATGCAAAGAAGACCTTTACATGCCCCTGTGAGAAGATTAGAAGGGATACATGTAAACGATGCTAAAAGAGGGAGACCTAAGAGAACTTGG
The DNA here is from genome assembly GCA_039654745.1 of Houttuynia cordata. Lineage (NCBI taxonomy): Eukaryota > Viridiplantae > Streptophyta > Magnoliopsida > Piperales > Saururaceae > Houttuynia > Houttuynia cordata. Next base: position 16,008,002 of record CM077506.1, read on the forward strand.
ATGAAGTTAATAAGAAATGAGTTAACTTTACTATCTCTTACAAAAGAGGTAGCCCAAAACAGGCTGAAATGGAGGAGTAAGATCCGTGTCGTCGACCCCAAATAGTTGAAAAAAGGTGCTACTTGATTATGATTGATTCTGATTAAAGTTGAGTAGGTAAGAGTTGCTGGGTGGGAATGATCATCACTCTCATGTTTACAAACATAATACCCCGTTAAATGATTTTGTAGCTAAATGGGTATTACAAAATTTTTATGTTTTTTATAAAATTAGGGAGATAATAAAGGTAATGATAATCCAAAATTTGTAGTGTAGTCATATTAACAGGTCTTATAAAAAAGTTTTATTACTACGTGGATTTCTCGCCTTCAATTAGACTAGTCCATTTAAAGAATAGGTAAATATGATTTATGTAATATACATGATACAAAGCAGGGTAGCAGACACAAAAGCCAAGTTCACAACTCACACAACGTAAGCCCAAAACGCGGGGTGGCGCAATGATCATCACTGTCATGTGGATAGGAGCAGACCTCTGTTCAAGGTTTTCAAAATCGGACCAGGCTTCGACTCGGAAATCTGCCAGTCCGATTCAACCGGTTTGACACATAATTTTGTTTTTAAAAAAACCTCCCCCATATAAAAAAAATAATACTAAAGTATGTTTAGCATGAATTTCTTATTTTAGTTAAGATGTTGAAGAGTTAATCCAGTGAGAGTTCGAATACCTACTTAAAATACAAGTTTAACAAATAAAAAAAATAATTTGGCAGTGAATCGGATCTGGTCCAGTTCAACTAGTGAACTGCTGAACCGGCTAGTTTCTAATAAACCCGGTAAATGGACCAGACCATCCCAAACTAGACTGCCAGACCGTTTTTTCACCCAGCTCCGGTTGTCAGCGGTCGAACCGGCCCGGTCCGGTTTTGTAAAAAAAATTTCACAACTTGAGACTTTTTTCCACCGCACCGCATAAGCGGGAAATTACCAATCTCAATACCTATTAATGGAATAAAAATTGTAATGTTCGTAATTTCGTAAATTTGAAAAAAACCATGGGCCGAATATTAGTTGTTGCATTTCGGAGAATATGAAGACCAGGAAAAAAATTCGGCGAACTCGAAGAACACTCGGACAATTCGGAGACAAGCGGTCGCAGCCTCGCAGGGTGACCATTCGGACAATTCGCCTTTTGAAGTAACCAACGGGCGGCTGCTGCTCGTTGGGGCAAAAACGCAAACACGCTGGGGGCGGCGCAGACAAGAGGCAGGCAATGGCATTCCGGTGCAAGAATTCGCCTCTCCTACTCGCCTCCTTGCTGAAGCGATCCACCGATGGTGCTCTCCCTCTCTCCATACGCGTTTCGCACCGTTGCTAGTGTTTTCCCAGCTCTTATTTGTTTACGCTTCTGTTTTTTGCAGTTCTTCCGGTGGACGATTCGTCTGTCTGGCGGTCGTCTTTAGCTGCATTTTCCACTGGCATTGTGGGCGACACTCCTATGCTGGTATGATTTTGCTTTTCATTTTTATGCGTATTTTCCTATAATATGTTGAGTGGTTGTGTGGAGTTGGAGTTTATTGTGCATGGGCTGTGCTTGAAGGTGCGGGATTTCATCCACTCGGCGCTGTACAGCCCAGAGCATGGCTACTTCGCTAAGAGGTCAGGATCTGTGGGGCACCTTGAGAAGAGTATCAAGTTCAATTCTCTTGAAGGTATCACGTAGTTTTGCTCTGTCTTTCAGTGTGATGCTTTTTTTTTCGCTGTTATAATGAGTTGTATTGCGAATGAACTGTAAATTGAAAAGGGTGCAAAGGTAAGTGTGTAGGACACCATTCTGGAGCTAGAGTCAAAATATGTAGAAAATGCTCCATTGAGGTAAAATGAGAGTTTCTAGTCATAATGTTTCTCATACCGCCTTGAGAAGATATAGCTCGCCCGATGACGTGATCTATCAATTAAAATTCAAATGCTATTTTCTTTAACTTCAGGTGTCATTTGTCCAAATGATGCTCAATCGGTATTTTCGAACCAGTTGTCTATTTCTATTAGCAATTCAGTGAATTACTATCAGAAGAAAAATTTGACCTTCTTTTCAATAAGTTGGAATGATAACTATTGAATTATATATATAACTTGATTTTTTCCTATGTTTACCTTTATCCTACAGGTTGCTTGCATTATATAAATCTCTGTGGAAACAACAAACTGGAGTTTATGTTTCTGTCTAGATGACTTCAATTCGTTGCCCCTGCTAACAAGCTTATTTTATTTACTACAGGTCGAAAGGCTTACATGAAATACTTGGATAATCTTTACAGGAAGCATGACATAGCATGGTTCACTCCTGTCGAAATTTTTAAAGTAAGCATACTTTCCTTGTCAAATGCTAATTTCCTACGGAAGAGCTTCTCTCTGAAGGCAGTGCTCTCTTTTTCTAAGCACATGTCATTGACTTGTTGTGTGCACGTTCCACTTTTAGTTTAAGAAACACTCATCACTTCTTTTGACGTGCTAATGTTGAGATGCACTAGGAACTGACAAAAATCTTATTGACAGATCTAGGTGAAGTGGAGTGAACTAGTAAGAAGGTTTTTGGAGTAACACTATTTAGTTATAGAAGTGACTTAAAATACAGTTAGATTAAAGTGTAACACCTGTCTCTTCAATGGGGATCGTATGTTACCCGAGGCAATGTAATCAACTACTTGTTAAATTCTTTGTTTTGAATGTTTTTTTGTTAGGTTTGAATGCCTCTGAAAACGTAGGTAAAGTTGAGGCTGGAAAAGTTGATTGGGTTTAGTTGGATGGTAAAATGTATGCTGGAAATAGATATATGGATTTGGAATTTTGAAGCTTTCCCTATGGTTATGACAGCATAAATTTTAAATGATCACTCTTTTGGCTTGAGCGTCTAACAATGGCACATTAATAGAGTTCATACATGCAATGTGAACATAAAAACTTGCCACTATGTTTCTTTGTATGGATTTTGTGCTATTTTGATTCCGATAAGAGTCAAATGCGGTATATAATCCATTCCGCCAACCTCAGATAGCTGGGATAAGGCGAATGATGATGATGATGACATGCAATGTGAAAGCACACCTTTGTTTTCCTTTCATTTCTCTATTTGTTGATTACCTTCTGTTTTAAATGGGCCACTCACCTTGCAGCCCTGGTATGCTCACGGTATCGCTGAAGCAATTTTACGCACTGCTGACCTCTCAGTGCCCCTCAAAGTAAGCTTTTAGCTTATAATTTCTTTTGGGCTTTTTTAATTAAATAAAAAGGAAAATTGTGTAGATAGTTACGTGAGCTTGTTGTGTGGCCATTTTAACAAGACTGTTAATCTTAAAGCTGTTCATACAAATCTCTCTCCATCCCTCTCTCCCTCCTCCTTCCCTCTCTCTCTCTCAGGCATATCTTCCAGATCTTTGGCTTTATGTTTAAATGAGGCTTCGTTAATATGCTTGTTCAGATATATGAAATTGGTGGTGGTTCAGGAACATGCGCAAAGTGTATCATGGATTACCTTATGTTGAATGCACCGCCAAAAGTCTACAAAAGCATGAGCTACATGTATGTATGCTTATATGCTTATAATCTTTTATTCTTGTGTTTGAAACTATTTCGAATGTTAGAGACACTTTGTTTTTCTTAGGAAAAAATTACGTTTTAGTCTAACCAAGTGAAAGTTTCTCCATTTTCGTCTCGAGGACTAAAGTGGTTAAACAGTTACTTAGGAAAGTGGTCCCCTCAATCCTAAAGAGCAAAACACCCGTACGGTCTCCCATCAAGAGAAGACGGAGCAGTTGCTCTCCGCCATTGCAGTGCATCACGCGCTCTTCCATCAACGTTTGAGCTTCCAGCATCATATGTTCCGCCATGAATCTTCCCCAAGCTTTGTTTCCTCCATTAATGGCCGACAAAAAGCTTTACTTTTCGGCTGTGCATGGACCATTTTATGCCTTCCAAGATCCAAAAACAAACTTTGGAAGTACCCTCTTGTAGATCTTGAAGAGAGGAACAAAAATGCTTTATCTTCGACTTCGATTGATGCAATTTCGGGCTTCGATTTGATCGGTTTCTCTTAGCTGGCCGTGTTTCAAAAATCTGGAGTTGGGAAGACAGTCCAAACCTGCAAAAAGAAACGGACCTGGACCCCGATTGCACGTTCATTAACTTGTCACAACTCCATCACAACTAATGTAAACTCTGCCACAACATCATTCACAACCTATACTTATTCTATTTAAACTTTCCATACATACAACGGATACATGTCATAACTAAATTCGCAACCACAACTAATACTATCAAATCAAAATATAACAAGCCTCATTTTACCTACCACAACCAAACACCACAACCAAGCATAAATAGTGACATAAATATCACAATAAAAAATAAAAACATATGACAACTAAGAATAAATGGTCACATAGCATATCACAACATGAAGAAACTCCAAGTTACAACATAAAGAACAACATCCGATTAAGTTTGGACTGAAAATAAAAGCATATCACATCTGATCAAGTCTGAACTACAAAGTAAATTATAAACCAAGAGGTCTGAATATCAACTTAGTCAAAGCTAACATCATAAACATCCACAATGGAAAGAGCCAACTCTAAGGAATTTTTGTATATGTCTTAAATCTTGGAAACAATGACTCAGATGATCTACTTTCTAAAACACTTAATGTTGAACCTTTGAAGGGTATCATGTAGAGCAATCTTGGGCAAATATTAACACATATGCATTGTAGTCATTATTGTTATCTTGCGTCTCAGGAATTCTAACCATTTTTTGTTTTCCATCCATCCATGTCCCATCTTTCAAGTCCACATGCATAACGTATTTGGCCTGCCTCCTCATAGCAAGTAAGAAAATATAGATTTCATGTAAGACGTTGTTTCTAATCTTCATAATGTCATATATGTAGGCAGTTTTCTGAATAAGCCTAAATTCAATCAAAGACTTGTGCCCACCCTTGAGCACTGGAACCAACCTTTTTGTGTAGTTTAATGCATTGTAATCATTTGGGCCTCTCAATCCCGCATTTTCCTCCTTATACAATTTTTTCTCAAGATATAGCCCTTTAATATTCCCATCCAGATCGGTCTGCTGCTGCCTCCAAATCTCATGCTCTTCGCTAATATGGAATTCCTCTAACTCGCTATTTTGCCTTCGATTTTTGAGGATTGCATCATCGCAAAAGAAGGGTGGTCGTTATTTTGTTCCTATAATTGATTTATCTTATTTCTTACTGTATGCATGCAGAAACGAAAAAGAAGCTCCCCTCCTACATTATGAAACAAAAAAGTGAGTTAAGAAGAAGTTGACATTAATCATAACCTACTTAGATTAATCATCACAATTGGAACTCAAATCTATCGCAAACAAACATCACAACAAAAACTATAATTTATGACAACTTATTTCATAATCAATCACAACCTAGCCAAAATAATATAGTTTGGAATTTAGTTTATACATCACAATCTATATATATTAGTCATCACAACAGAAGCTACAATCTATTACAACGTACATTAATGCAATATCATAACTTATTCCACAATCAATCACAACCTATCCAAAATAATACCTCAAAATTCAGTTTATAAATCGCGACCTAGAATGATCGAGTCACAACATGTATATTAAACATTCACAACCTATACATTAAGCAATCACTACATATGAAAAATAACATATCTACAATGCATCACAACAAGCACAAGAAAAATAAACTTTCTATGAGAATCCTAAGGTCAAGAATCAAGTGTGGGCGACCAAGGGTGGAATTAGATGCAATGGAGATGACCGAGAGTTGCTTCCTAGGTGACCTCCTTGTTTCTCCCTCAATGTCAGTGGATGCTATGAATACAATTGACCTTTGTCGTCTACATCGGGATACATTGACCATCTTAATAACTAGTAAAAGTAAACATCTTAATAAAACATAATACAACTACCTCATTATCATAAATTAGGCTATCACAACCTATACATATATCCTTATAACTAAATATATAATCTATATCAATCCACATATATAACATCACCACTAAATCAAAGACCTATCATAACTAAATATATGATCTATACCAACCTTTAGATACAACATCACAAATAAATCAAATATCTATCATAATTAAATACATGATCTATTCTAACCTATAGATAACATCACAACTAAATCAAATATCTATCACAACTAAATATATGATCTATACCAACCTACCAATATAACATCATAACTAAATTAAAGATCTATCACAACTAAATTTAAATCTACCACAACCTAGATATGCTGTATCACAACCAATATACAATGAAGTACCTTGAATATTAACAATATTGGCTTATACATTGGTGGCTTCTCAATTGTGTTCTTGTCTAGGCCATTGGATGTCTTTTGACTCAGCCTCCGAGTCACTGTTGAGTCCCTTTTGTGGTGCCTTAATTCCTGCCCACCTCTTAGTAGTCTCCTCCAGTGGTGCCTTATCGTTTGCCTTGCTTCTTTTGTGTGGCTTTATATTGGCCTCAATGTCGTTTGTCATTTGCTAGCCCAAAGTAAACAAGGTCGAGGTTTTCTTCTCCTCAGTCAAGATAATCTCTCCAACTAGACCCTCAATACCCATGACATCAACTACCTTGTTGGGGTTAGGGGCAACACTAAATATCCACTTCATCAACTTGTGTTTGTGGTTATTTTCATCCTCAATTTGGGTTGCCACCCAAATTTTTTGTACTTAGACACTTCTAATTCGAAGAACCAAACTTGCATATGTCAAACATTGCAGTCAACTGGGATGGCATAATGTAGACCACTAGAGTAGCAATTGCTAATGTGTTGGAAATCTACAAGATACCTGTAATATAGTTCCACAACCAAACAAGCTAAACTGATATTCCTTATTCTCTTGGCCCTTATAGGCGTTATTAATGTCATTCCAAAGTGCAGTATAAACATCCATTTTCTGAGAATATGCAGAAAAGGTAGCTAAGTTAAGTTTATTCATCATTTCCCAAAACTTCATGTCTATCAGGTCCTCTGGCTTCAGCAAGAGGAACGCTACAATGTGATATAGCAAGGCCAACCTAACATTTTATGCAACCTGTAACTTTTGTTCTCAAACTTCTCCCGCATATCCTGTGTAGTGATTTTTTACCCTTCTTTGAGAACATTATTCTTGAAGGAGCTCTTGGTGTAGTGGGAGGACTTAGTTGCTCGATTGCCTCCTCCGTACAATGACAACCCCAATATAATGCTCACATCCATGGGCTTAAGGCTCACTGACTACCCACCAATTGTAAATGTCATACCACTCTCCCTCCTAGCTAATATGTGGTTGACATTCTATGACACATCATCGTGTCTGGCATCTTGAAGAAGACACGAAAATAAGTTTTGATGCCGAGGAGGATTGAAGTTAAACACCTGCATTAAACTCTGCCAAATATGTATAATGTAATACAATATTAATTAGGCATCTAAGAACATATGCATTATTATGCATGATTATAGGGCACACATTAAGCACAACAAGACACAGTCAAGTCCACCACAACCCATCACAACGACCTCACAATCTCAACACAACCATCTAACATAGTATCCCAACCCTCTCACTTAACATTCACAACTATACTAAAAGCATCATGAACTCTCTGAATTGTGCCCATCACAAGTCCCGCCACAGCTATTCAACTTTTGTCCATCACAACCCAACGACGGTAAACATCACAACTATAAACAGACCATCACAACCAGCAATGTATATTATAAGCACAACCATCACAACTATTTAAATATACAAACACATCTCAAACCAGAGAACATATCGCAAGCATCACAACCATGAAACGGTGTAGTTAACGCCGTTCCGTGTGCCCAGAGGTGTTGTTCCAACTGTCCAAGGGCAACTTTGCCGTTTTGAAAGTTCTGAGTGCTTGGGAGCGCGTGCAGGACCAAACTGGATAACAAATTTCAGACCGTTTGGGCCTAAGTAGATACTATATTTTCAGCTTTAGATTATTTTGGTTAAACTTTACTGGGTAATTTCTCTATGAAAATGACTCTTTTCTTAGTTATGAGAATGGTTATATTTATCGGATTTTTATGCAGAATGATAAATGACAGACACTGAAGAAAAATTAATCGACGCCTGTGATTCTCTTTATTATGAGAATAGTCATATCTGTTATATTTGTTACATTATTCTTTCCTTAGTTGGGGAAGTCATATGATCTAAAACCTGATGACAAAATATTTTGGCCATAATTTATAAGAAGATGGACGTAAGTGGAAAATCTGTCTCACCAGCCTTGACAGTTGGTCCAAAATGTATATGATGATTATTATAGATTATCACCAACAACTAATGGACTAAAACTATTAAGAGCTCTATGCTTGAGCATCCACCAGAAGGAATTATTTCATAAATAGTTCTATTTTAGACTACTAAATAAACATTATAAATTGGAAATTATATTCAAATAAAATTGCTAAAAAAGAAAAAAAAAGGATCATTCTTCAGAAGGATCATCCAGCAGAAGGAATTATATTGCAAATTCCAATGATAGGATAGTAACTCAGCTCGAATTAGTCCTCCATTGAATTGATTAATTCCGTGCATGGAAATAATTTTATAAGTTCCCACTTTCCACAAGACCAATCTTGAATCACACTCTCTCCATCTACCCTAAATTTTTAAGAAAATTCTTAAACAATTTCGTAAAGCACCAGCGCCATGAGACAATATCTGGGCTCAGTCTGATGGATAATTTTTTTCGTCCTTTTTAGCAATTTTATGTGAATCTAATTTCCAATTTATAATGTTTATTTAATAGTCTAAGAGAGAACTACTGCTTTATATAGATCTGTGGAAATTAGTTCCTCACTAGCAGAGAAACAATTAGAAACAGTTGGAGAGGTTGGCAGCCATTTATCAAGATTCAGTGTTGAATGCCGTGATGCTGCAGATAAAAGTGGATGGGGTAAGTCCTTTACATAGTTTGTGGATTGTGCAAGTGAGAATTTTCTTATGACATGTATATATGATCAAATGTATAACATTAAGTACCTAGATTCTAAATTTAAATTATGACAAAATACAGTATTAGTATGTGATATTCCAAACTTTCACTATGTATCATGATTTTCAGTCGTAAAGGAGAAATAATCTACATCATACCATGTGACACTGCACTAAAAGGTAGTACTCCCTCTGTCCAAAAATCCTGGCTGCATTTGAAAAATTACAGATCCACTTGTAGGTGACTGGATTTGCTCTACAGGCCAGTAGATCCTCATGAAGGTGCATGTGCAGGGGTAAGTGGAGGCTTGACTTGCTGTGGGCCCTGCAGGCCAATAAATTTAACTCATTTTCAAACGCTGTCAGGATTTTTTGGACGGAGTAATTGATAGGATTGCAAGTAAAGAAGAACACATAAACTTGGTTTTAACTAACTGAATGTTTGAGCCGTCTAAATTTTGGTTATTAGACGAAGGACAGCCACACATATGAGCAGGCTGAGATTGTATGACCTAATACTTTGTTACTCCCTTGTCCAATTCTCACAGAAATCTGGTGTTTACATTTCCTCTTCTCTTATGTCTCTGCAAGTCAATTTCTTAAATTTTTTGCCTTGCAATTTGTGAACCTTCGTTTATTTTAGTGTTTCTCTTGTTTATACTAATCCTTTCACCTTATCCTAGGAAATGTGGACCCTCAACCATGTTGGGTGATTATGCTTGAGGTATACTCATTTTCAGTTCTCAACAGTACTAGATACGAATTTGATTCAGTTATTTTCAGTTATCAGCAGTATAAATTTGGACTAGATTTGGTCATATGATTCTAATGTTAATAATATCATATTTCTTTTGAAATCTCATTTCCCATTTCTTATTATGCAAAGTGTTCGAACAGTATCCATGTTCAATAATTTTTCTTTTCATTTCCATCATTTTTTCTACAATTATAGATGGTTTTTTTGGCATTGCTTCAAATATAGATGTTAAATCTACAATTCTGTCCTTTTTTTGTATGTTTATGAATGTGTCCGTGCATACTATCATTTTGTTATGTTTGCAATACCTCCTTGATAATGAAGCATAATCAACCTGTTGGTTCCCACTTAATACTGTCATTAGCCATGCATCATCTAGTTTGCAAAATAAAGAGAATATACTATGCAAAATAATACTTTAATAAGGGAAACCCGTTATTTGAGTTCCTCAGTTGTCATTACTCATTAGAATTTATGCATAAAAGGATTGGGGTGCCTCATTCTTGCCTTTCCAAATATTGTAGTTTTGTTCTATTGCTGTTTCCGAAAATAACGTACTTACTTTTAGAGACTGAAACGCTAGACATTTACAGGTTGTTGTCTGTCATTACTATTTACGCTAATTTGTCCAACTGTCTGCAGGTCCTTGACAATCTTCCACATGATCTTATATACTCTGACAATCAAGTTTCTCCATGGAAGGAAGTTTGGATTGAGAAGCATAAAGATAGGTACAACCTGTAATATTGAAAAAGCATGTCTGTCTTTTTTCAGTTATCAATAGAAAAAGAAAAGGCAATCAGTTTTCTAATCTATTTTTCAACGGGGGCACAGAATACATTTGAGGGCATTTAGCGTGACCGATTTTCAAGACCAGATTGCAGGACCCCGGCCCACATGGGCATGGGCCCCTGCAATTGGGCATGGGGCCTGCACAATTGCAGGGCCCCATGCCTACGTGGGCTGGGGTCCTGCAATCTGGTCTTGAAAATGGGTCAGCAAAACATTTCTCAATGCATTTAGCGTCTCTGCCAATGGTATTTGGAAACTCATCTGATACACATCTGGAAAATAGATTAGAAAACTGATTGCCTTTTCTTTAGAACTTCTGTGAAGTACTTTAGAAATCTGGTAGAAACACAGATCACAAGGGAGAACCGTGTCCAATATCTTTATTTCAAATCAGTAACTCTAATAAAGCTGTTCATGGGTTTCAAAACTGGATTTTGCTATATCATATTTTCTGTCTCAGATGCATAGTTCTGGCCATAATTTTTTACTTCTCAAGCGCTTTATAATCAAATTAAAATGTGGCTAATGAGTGGATTCTTCTCAAGTTATTATTTCATCATGTCTCATATTTCTTTTTTATCATCTCTTTTGTTTTTATTTAGTCAGCAAATCCTTGAGTTGTACAAGCCATTGAACGATCCATTAGTTACAAGTTGCATGCAATTAATCAATATGGACAGCAGCCAAACTACCTTGGGAAGCTCAGCAATCTCAAAAGCAAAAAGTTTATGGTCAAAACTTTTTCCCAAGCCAAGTAAAATTTGGTTGCCAACTGGGTGCTTGGTGTGTTGCTACATCCGAATGGTTTCATCTTCTATCATATATCATCTATTTCGCAATGTAATCATAGATGCCCTTTAACGCTTCAGCAATTACTTGAAGTTTTACATTGGGCGCTACCCAAGATGTCTCTAATTGCTTCGGACTTCAGCTACCTCCCTGATGTGAGGGTATCCGGTGAAAGAGCTCCATTGGTGTCAACTAAGGTACATTCTTTCCTCTAGTGGACAAAATAATGTCATTTATCTAATTAAAAAACACTTTGAAAATGTTCTATAAATTTTCCTTCTCTGCAAATTGTAGATAATCTGGGCACACTGAAGAACAATAAACCAATATAAGGCTTGGAGTGACTGAGAAATAAAATGACTGCATGTCAGCTACATTTTTTTGTATATCAGCAATTGACACCTGTTAATGTATAGGGACTAAGTAGGAAAGACAAAGAAAAAGGCTTGAACTGACGGCAGGATTATACCAATGCCCTTAAGTTGTCATCCAGGGAACTTAAGTAGACCCAGTTTTTGGAAAACCAAGTTGTAATAATACATGAGCAAAGTAAAATCTGGGCCTTTGAGTTATATTAAATATAAAAGAAAACAGTAATTAGTATCTTAGTGTAATAGATTCACATTGCATAGTAACTTTTTTTGTATAATATAATGATCCCGCTTTAATGATGCTGCAATAGGTATTGTGAATATGCAGAATAAGGATAATAATTGATTGCACTGTGATTTTCTTTACTATGCAGAAAAATGGCCGTAGTGAAGATTACGGAAACTACTTAGATGCAAAGGTACGTATTTTCAGTCCTTGACTCGTAAACTTAAATAGTAACATTAAATGCATTTTCTTCAATTCATATTTCCTTTTCTTGTGACATGAGATGTTATTCCAGCAATCTCATCTTTATAGATTGCTTTACTTCTCCTATTCTTCGATTGGTTTCTAAATAAAGTTTATTGTCGCATTCTGTAATATTTCCAGTTAGTCTGTCAAGTCAAATTCTAGGGTCTAACTGGTCTAGGTCAGATTACACGGGCCAAAAAACTGAATTCATCTGGGATTTAGTTGTAGGGTTTCACGTAAGCGCGAATTCAAATTCAGAGAACTTTCATTTAAATTGCAGTTCAAGTGCATCTTGAGATCAAACAGCCAAAAATGTTTAACATGAGTTCGGATATGGTTAATGCCTTTTCCCAGCTCAGATCCATACACATGAACAAAATTCGATGGTTTTTATTCAGAAAGATGTGGAGTTAATTTGACACGTGGCACTCTCTTTTTAAGTAATGTTTGTCCTACAATGTCTGCCCTTTTACCATTTTTGTCATCTATGTGGATATTCTCGAACCTTCAGTTATATTGCTCGTACACTATTGAATTTGCTTTCAATCAAGCATGTCTATGTGATTAGAAATAACCTGATGAAATAATTAAGTAAAACCTAACAGTCACACAAATTGGATACTACACCCTTAGCAAGTCTTGTTTTTTAAATATTAGCTACTATTCAGGTAACTAAAAATTCATCATTGCCAAGAGACATTAGCCGAGCATGACAAATTTATTGGAGTATCTAGTCTTCTACCTTATTATAACGATCACTGATCACTGAATCGGGCCCCACAGGTACATTCAACTAACCTCCAACATAACAGCTATCCTCTTCCTTGCAGGGAGATGCTGATATATTCTTCCCAACTGACTTCTGGCTGCTTGAACGAATTGATCATTATTGCTCTGGAGGGAAAATGCAGCAAGTTGAACCTGTGTCATCCAAGCCAGTGAAGAAAAGAAGATCAATCACGGTAGGTTGTGTATACTTCAATTTAATTGAAAATTACAGAGAGCTGTTTACAATTTTTTTGGGCCCTGATTTTATGAATGTGTTGCAATGGTACATTCTGATGTACATGGGAAGGGTTCCATGTACCAATATAGGCGCCAAATTATTTCACAGCAGGAGCTGTCACTGAAATTTCGGCTTGTTGATGCCCCATCTCTAATCATTTATTTTTCAATGCAGCTGGATACGGCTTCTTTCATGAATGAGTTTGGTCTGCCCTCCAAAACAAGAACCAAGGATGGATTTAACCCCCTTTTAGAGGATTTCAAGAATACTAAGTTCTATATAAGTGTGCCAACACACAATAAATATTAAAGTGTGGGCAGGTATTACACATTCTTTTGCACCTGATAAGTTTTATATTGAAGGCAAAGCAGATTGCAGAAATATTGGTTGGCAAATATCTATCGGGAGATATGGGTGATATCGAATTAGTGAGTAGTCGCATCTAGCCATTGCATGCGATTATTCCTGTTTTGCAATCATCTGCTTGTATTGGCTGGCTTTTTTCTTCATTCTTTACCGATTTTTCTGGTAAACAAGACCCAGAAATGTATTTGTATTTTCTTTTCTTGAAGGGGTATATAAATTTGCCCCACTAAGCAATGTTAGTAAGATCTAAGATCAATTGCAAGAGCTATGGAACTTTTCATCCATTTGATAATTGGAAGGCCCTCATTTTTTGTCTAAACTGTTGCCTACATTGTAACTCATCAATTTACAGCAAATCCATATCTTAATTTGCTTATTTACATTTGTATATGCTTTTTCCTTTAAGGCAGGTTTGTTTTGGAAATGCTCTCCTCTTTTATAAGCTCTGCACAGTAACGAAATTCCTCTAGTTTCTTCCGATTAATCATGGCAGGGTAGAAAATGACCAATGAGGGTCCAAATCTCCAAGTTCAACTATGAGCTTGAAGTGTATTAGAACTTTGAGAAGCTGTGGAGTTGAAAGTAGTTGGTTCATAGACTCTCTTAACCCATGACGACTTGGGGTCATTTGGTTTCAAACTATAATAAAAAAGAAAAAAAATGTTTGCTTTCAAACCATGATCTCACTTGTAAACTGTAATGCAGTGGTAACAGTTAAAATACTGGTTAGCTATTTGGTTTGAACTTTTAGCCAATTGCTTGTGCGAGAGCCTTCAAAGGTCCATGGCATACTATATGTCACCTGCTTGTGGAAACATACCGATTAATCACAGATGTTTGATTACTTGAATAGTTAGTTGAAAATAACATAAATTTGTTACTAGTAATTGATTAAACGCTGTTTGTCATCCATTCTGCCCCATGCCTCATATCATTCTCCCATGCCACAGGCTCGCCATCACCACCAAAAAGCGGCCTGGGTCGTTTCTTCAGTGCGGTTTGTTGGCCTCCCATTGACGCTCCTCCTGGGCTTTCTGTTGTTGTCAGGCAGCTCTCTACCGAGCAGTCACCAATCTGTCTTGCTTCTCTATTCAGAGGCTTCTCATCAAGGCAGGCTGCCACAATCTCAGATAAGGAGGGAAGCTTTATTGCATCTGTTGGCATGCCTGAAGAGTCATTAGACACTTTGATTGCGAGATCAGAGAGCTCCTGCCTTGCTGCCTCTAGCCCTGCTGTGACTACTGTCTGCTCAGTAAGAGCTCTGCATGCTTTTTCCAGTATTGATTGAAGATATTTGCCCTGAGCCTCAATTCGGAGATGGAGATGCCGCTGAACCTGATTATTCCAGTAACCGAACTCAAGAAATAAGAACACACAAATAAACGTAAAATCACATACATACACAAAAAAAGATGGGGCAGGGCGAAAGCCGATGCTGACCTCCAATTGTTCATGGAGCCTTCTCTGTACTTCCATTTGAACACGCAATGCTTCAGTGACTTGGAAACCACTGTGTACAAACAAATGAAGAAGAAGTACTAGTCAGCACAAACTCAACGTCTCGTACATTATGAGATCTATTATACTCACTCGTTTATGTCTTGAGTCATATCTCTTGACGTTGCTGATGCAGAAGAAACAGTTGGCTGGTTTTCTGCAATACAAGAAGCTGCATGACCATGACGTGAAACCTTAAGACAGATGCAAGGAGTTCAAAAAATAACGGAACTATGGAAGACACAGAGATTTACATCTATTATTATTAGCTATTATACTTTGTTCATAGAAAATAGAAATGACAGATCCATGGGGAATAGACAGCACCTTGTGAAAAACAAACCCAATAATGGTGTCCACGCACAAAACATGCTCATTCAATTTAAACCACAATAATAAGATACATTAGCATGAAATATAAAATCGCAATAAGCTTTGCCCATCACCATATTTACCAACAATATAGAAATCTGACCTTTCGACAAGGAATAAATTCTACACATAAATATGAACAAACAAAAATATGAGTAGAATTTATGAGGTAAATCTTCTTTTGGGTCTGAATGGTGGGTCAGTAGCTAAAAGCAGTGGCAGAGAGAGGGGAGGAGGAGGAAGAGGAATGCTGACGATGGCCACTCCAAACTTTTACTGCAAATTGAATGAGTGCTCCAGCCTCCAACTTAGTTGGTTCCTTTCCTTCCTTTTAAGAGTTCAGATCAGGATCCTCCCAAAATTTGTCTATTTACCATTAATTTTTTTGTGACTATTTTTCATTCTTCATAAGCCTCTCCTTCACTATTACGGGCAGAAGCTAGCATACATTCTATATTCCAGAATCATGTTGTGTCATGCTATTTATCTCGACCCTTTGTTAGCATAGTAAATGTCGTAATAGAACCCATGTGATCACCTTTGATGGCTGTCAGATAAAATTACATAATGCAGATAAGTAATCCATGTAGTTTTGAGTAGTCCTTAACCAGCCATTAATCACTTATGAAGGAAAACAATAAACAATAATGCGAGATGTCAATAGCATAATTGCTGTTTCATCCTCATCTAATCTGAAGAATGACATTTGAGTGTAGCGCAGCTATATGCATTATTGGCAATATATAACATAAAACTCAAGTAAAGAGAGACACATAGGGAATACCATCTTTACAATTTTCAGTAAACTCTTTGCTTGAATTCTTCCCCAATCTGTATTTCTGCCATTCAAAATATAAAACACCTTACAAATGAACTATCAATTAATAAAATTTAGAATTTGGAAAATAATTTTGAGCCTTCTCCCAAAACAAAAAACTTCTAGCTCAGTAACAAGAAGGCAAACATGGAAAGTGTCTATTGGTAGTGCAGGGTTATAGAGATATCTTAGTGACCAACCTGAAGATGGCTCTTTAAATGATATAGAGTAAGGCCCTTTACACCCATAGTTCTCATAATGGTCTTTGGCGTTGCTTCTGCAGGCCAATAAAAGAATAAAAAACAATAAACAATGTCACTGCTTAAATCACATAATACAATTCAATGACTTTGATAATCATGAATTATTTTAGAAATAAATGTCATGAACATATGATGGAAGACATGCATCTTTATTCTATAATAGATGAAAACTTTGGAAGATACAGAAGTGTTACTTGATTTTCATAATCACAGCCACTAGTCATTTGTTTGTTTCCATCCCAATTTAATGGCAAAGACTATGCACTGCTACATTGGAGTAATATGCTTTGTAAAAAGCTGATTCTCCGACTTAAACATCAAATTGATTGACCTCAGCTATTGGACTTCTTTTTTTGGGGGGGTCTCATCACCTATCGGACTTTATGACAAAATAATTAGTGATTGCTGAGTAAATTGTTGACCTAAATAATTGTTCATTTTATAATGATATTTGCAAATAAATCTTTATAAATTAAACTTGTTTCAAGAATCAATAATCAAAATCTTAAATATATGCTCTAATCCAATCCAATGAAATTGCTTCAATGCTCCACAACCTAGCCCGTTCAGTTCACCTCCACTGTTGCAAGAGTGGAGTCCCATACAGACAAATGATGGAACCAAGTCAAAAACTTCTAATTATTTTACATTTAAACATGCAAAAAAGGACCCCCCATTAACTAAAATTAAACTCAGGCAGTCACCTGAAATAAATGTTCAACAACAACAGTAAAGAGTCTGAAATTTCAGCAGAGACCCAAAATCCAATCAGATAAGGAGGACAAGAGAAGAGCATACTCTCAGGCCCTCCAAGCTGGGTGACTGCATCCACAAATCTCTCGTGAAGCTCAGCCGTCCATCTGAGCCTGGGCTTGGGGTCAGTGGTGAGGACCAGACAGGCATCTCCGGGGAGATTTGTACCCTCCAGAGATCCTGGCAGATCTTCATGGCCCAACATCCCATTTTCCAATGGAATTATTGTTGAATACATCACCCCTCCCACCTTGCAACAACTTCCTACAAATTACAGAAAACCGGAATGGAGAAGCAGGAGAACCCAGATACTCAACAGAAATTTTTGCTGGTCATAGTTAGAAAAATACCAAACCAGCACAAGCATGCAAGCAAGATACAGAAAAATATTGGATTTTTTTCATTATTCTCAATGGGATATGGAAAATGACATCTGGGTTCTTTAAGGTGGAACTGGAGAATGAAGCAAGACAGCTCCAGACAGAGACACAGAGAGGAAGCGAGGGAAGAAGAAGAAGAAGGTGATAATGGTGTTACAAGCTTGCCACATACAGCATCCGGACAAAGGCGCTGACCGTATGCTTTCTTGGCTGACAGGAAGCTTGTGGGATCCACTCAAACTCTATGCATGAACAGGCATTGATCTTAGATGTGTTGGACACTTGGACTCTTTGGTGTTTCATTGCATCTTCTGCTGCTTTTATTGGGAAGTTGCAATGAGATGAACGTGTTTTTGGTGGCCTCTCGAGTTTCTATCAATTGAGCTGAGGTCAGTGGAGCTAGAAAAGGCCTAGACGCCTAGTCATGGTCCTGGGGTGGGCATGGGGATGATGGCCTGTGTGAAGTCCACATTTGACATAGAAGATAACCTCATATGTGACATAACTTTTACTATCTATGTACCATTCTAGCTTTAGTGTGTGCACTGTATATATCGTTTTAATGTCCTTAGTCATTTCTAGTTTTTTTAGTTTCTATTTTTTTATATATTCCAACGACCCATTGAGGGCACGGATACAATCCACAATCCAGCATAAAAGTCGCTACAAACGAGTAGGGTACAAGATGTCATACCATTGTCACACAAGGAGGATAACCATGCACAAACCTCAACTGAAACAAAGATCACACATGCCCGAAAAGAACTACTCCCTCGGTTAAATGCTCCATCTGAAAAAGAGAACAATTCCGTTTTAGATGCTCCATATGTTAATTTAAGTGGATTTTGAAGCTCTTCTTTCCCCTATTAGTTGGGGTTTCCACCATCCAATAAAAATCAGCAACTTTTCATATAGAGCTATTAAAACAGGAAACGGAGGGAGTACTTGACCTCAAACTCCAACTTGAGAAGCCACCAGGTCACCGAACAGTGAAGCACATACTTTTTTTTTGCGCCAATAGGCAGTGAACCCACTCACACCTGAAGCACATGCTGCAGCTGAAAGCATTGCTCACCATGCTCTCGGACCTCAAATCATTTTGCCTATAAAGTAAACAGCGCATGCCCAAAAAGTTTTTGGAATTTTAGCAACTATGGTTACCAAAGTCTTCATATAAATTCTTCAAAACCATTAACCTGCTATTATTGATGTTTTGCCAAATAATTGGCTATGCTTCAGGTTCACGAATGAGCCCACATGGAGTATGAGGGTGGTTGGAGTTTGACCTAGATAAAGAACACCAATTGAATGGTTGATTGGGAGGAATGGCAACTGCTTTTGGCATTATTCCCATGGAAAATCGTCTCTCCGATATATCGGCGATATATATCGAGCCTAAACCGATACATCGATACCAATTAATATCAATTTTTTTAAAAATTTCAAATATCGCCGATATATCGGCGATCGGTTTCGGACCAATATATCAGTATCTTTTGAATTAAAAATTTATTTTTTTAAAATTTATTTTTTCAAAATTTTTATTTTTATTTTTGAAAAAAAAACCTTTCATGTTTGTTTTCTATTCTAATAGGCATATTTTGAAATTTATTCTTTGTTTAAATTAGTATAACTCATTTTAGAAGTTAGATTGTGAAAATATACGGTAAAAACTAGTTTTTGACTACCGATATTTTTTTACACAATATCTCCGATATTTCATCTATTTGGCCGACCGATATATTTTTACCGATATCCGATACGACATTACATGATTATGCCATAAAAAAAAAAGAAACAAGAGAGAAATTGGCTTGGCCAATGAAACAATTTTAATGTGATTCCTGTATATATATGCTTTGGGGCTGCTCAATTTTGATCCTGTAGCAGGTGTTGAATGGGGGGAGCCGAGTTGTGAATTACCTGCCCACCTCCTATCATTGAATCTCAATCTGATGGCTTACAATGCACCATCACATACTCGGAAACAACTACTGGAAAGAGAGTTGTTTCCTTCTTCTTCTTTTTTTTTTCTTTTTTTCTGTTTGAAAACATTTGCTATTGACTGAGGGCTTCTCAGTTATTGGGAACTTGGGAGTTGGGAGCCCACCAAGCACAAGTTTTTTGTACATTGAGGGAGTATTTAAGTTGTCCTTGATTGTGTTACTTGTGCAACCATCCAACATAGAAGCGGAGAAATCCAGTGCATCTCTTCTGGCAAAGGTGTAAAGAATGGCGTGGAGTGTGACATGCTCCGCCTACATCCGAAATACCCACCACATGCATCTTCAACTCTAACATAACATGCGCACCATAATATTTTAGAAGTGAACTGGACCAACATCCTAGGAGTCCCTTTATATTTTCTAGATGTAAATATTTTTGTAATCAAGGTTTTTTTTTTCATTAGAAGGAGGGGTGTAGGATTCTAGGTCACTTCGCAGTCTGTTGTCTTCCTTCATTGGATGAAAGCAAACACATGATTTGACATTTCACGGTAGTAACTTCATTGCAGATCGATTATGAAAGAGAAATGGTTCAAGTTGATACACTTCTCTACCTTGTACCTTCAATTCAAGTGCAACATCTTACTCTCATTTCATATACTATTGTTGTCTTATTTCATGGGCAGATTATGGTAATTGTTTTAAGTGTTCTATTACACTTAATTCCATGTTATGTGTAAGTTACTCAAAAACACTGGAGGATAAAAGCTCATAGACCCCACCCCCCTTTCTGATTGAATCGCCTTATCTGAGCATTACTATTTGTGTTTTCTTTTCAAGTTCTCAAGTACTTGTGTTTTTCCACAAAAAAAAAACTATTCTGCCAAACAGGTTGAATTTTGAGACAACTCAATTTCAAAAGTTGGGATGAAAATTTAAATGCACAACATTTTGAGGACAAAAGCACTTCAATACAGAAAGTGCTCCCTAATGAGGTGTTAATGACAATTATATTTTCTCCTTAGGGGGCGTTTGAGGCGTGATTATAAGCAAATATCCACAGTAGATTTTTCAGATCCACAGCTGGATATGAAAAAAACATGGATGCTACAATGTAGCAAAGACCCTTAGTTGAGGTGTATTAAAGTTCATATATAGAATGATATTATTTCAAGTAATGCTATATTGACTTGAATTTTCAATGGTTTTATATATGATGAAACTTTCATACTTCTTTCATCCAATGAAGCTTGTTTGTATTGCAAAATGAGTGAAAATTATTGGACAATAGGGGCTAGCGCCAGTATTTTTTGTTCATCTTCGGTGCTTTTTTGCTTTGAAGGAGCAAACACGAGCTTCATTGGTCGAAGGGAGCATTAAAAAAGCACATGATGAAACTACATTATTATGTGCAATATTTTACTTCCCTTCCTACGTGGGACATGCTACGTTAACTCGAAATGTTTTTTGAAGGAATTGACAGCATGATACATGTTGTCGCTTGCCATATTTCTCTTCCTTTATGAGCTCCGGTCTTAATTAGGATTTGACCAGAGACTTCTAATATCGCTTGAGTAGCGTTTGGACTTTGGAGCGAGTTTGGTAGGCGATCCTACATGGTCGCAGCGCAAAGGAAGCCGTTTAAGCGTGATTGCTTTGGAGAGCTTGAACTTTCGTCACTTCAACTTGGATAACATTTAGGAGTGCAAACAAAGCTCTATGTCATGCCCACTACTTCTCATGGGATGTCCACATTCAGACAGGCTCAGCCCCATTTCACAATCCACAGTAATTAGTTGTGATCTCTACTAGGAGGTTATGATTTATGATCCACATTAACCGTTTGGGGCGTGATAAAAAGCAAAATATCCACAATAGATGTTTCACTTTCACTATTTATTTCCTGTTTTTTTTTGCTTTCAGCTAAAACACCTCAAAACGTGTATCAGACATCTATAGTGAAAAATCCAAAAATAAATAGTAAAAATAGATTTTTCACTGTAGATATTTTGGATTAATCACGAACCAAACGGGCTTATGTCCTCTTTTTCTTCTTTGTTGATTGTAGATTAGGCTAAGCCTGCATTAGTACATGTACTCATTAAGGCCCAAGACATGACATTACAAAGGGCTTGCTGTCTGCCACCCCATCTTGTAAGTAGCCCACACTCCATTTTTAACACAGACGATGGATAGAGTATAACTGTCAGGGTCTTGAAAACGTCAAAGTGTACATGTACTCCACAGGGTGACAGTTGGATATCCAAGATGGTGTATGGTGCGTGAAAAAAAATTAGTCCATTATTACCATGACCAAAATAATGACGGTTTACATAGGAAGCATGGATATGGCAAAATCGATCCTGTATTTGTATTGATATGCATTAAATACAGATACATGAGCGACACCGTCAGAGGTGTGTCTTGCCGTATCTTAAATAAAATACTTTTTTATACATTTTTGAATTATCACGAAAGGCGTTCATAACTTAAGGTTAAAGCAATATTTTTTTAAAATAATGAATAAAAAATAATTTAAAGCTTGTGATTGTAATTTTTACAAAGGTTTAGGAGGAAAACATATGATAATATAATACTAAAAATATATTTAAAATTTATATAAATAATTTTTTATTAGTGATATCATATTATATTTTTTGAAAAAATATAGTATCCCTATATCCGTATTGTGTCGTATCGCACCGTCATATTTGTATACGTACTTCTTAACCTTTGACCCTTAAATTTGTTCACACTTCACATCGACATGCAACCTCCATTCTATCAATTAGACGGTAGATTTCCTGGTTTTGTTTCACATATCCACATCCAGCTGCCATTTTCAGCCTTTTCATGCCCCAAACGTTTTCAGTTTGTGTAGCCTGATCAACTTCCATTAGAATAGAATAGAGGAAGAAAGAGCTGCGTAAAGGGAGAAATTACAATTTACCTAAATTTTCAGAGTTCTACCTCCACATTGCATTTGGTCCTGCTTGTTGGTCAGCAAAATATTTTTCATTCAGTATTCACACGACGACTTTTGGGGAGTCTTGCCCCCAATTAAATTCATTCAGTATTCTCTGAGTCTCCACCTAACCACCAAATTCCACCACCAACCCATTACCCACCCACCACCCCATTCAAGATCTCTCTCTCCCTCTCTCGCTCTCCTACCAAATTTACTCGACCTCTAATTATAGCTCCGGCCCCCTTCCTCTACCCACCCCTTCTCCTGGTTCTGGGTCTCCTTCCTCTCTTCTTCCTCCACTCTCTTCTTTGGCTTTGAGAAAGGAGGAGTCTTTTTGGAGATGGGGGAGGAGAGCAAGGTGTTCACATTGGCTGACGTCTCCAAGCACAACACCAACAAGGACTGTTGGCTCATCATTGCCGGAAAGGTCCTACCTCCAACCTCTCTCTCTCTCTCTCTCATGTTGTCGAAATATCTCTTTTTTCGTTCCCATATAATTGTATTGTTGCGTGTAGTGAATTGGGTTTTTGGTTATGGATCTGTGAATTTGAATGTTCATATTATGACTGCATGTTCGGTCACTGACCTGTTAAGATTGCTTTGTCTTGCTTGTTGTTGAACTTTTTAGTCCTACTTTACGGCTTTCAGCAGTTTCTTCATCTGTTCATATCCATGCATTGAAAGTTGGATAATTGAAAGGTGGAAACTTTATTGCTGATGTAGAATGAAGGTCACGGATTCCATCTTTTTACTGTTAAAATAATGGTTCTGTGCTTCATTTGAAGTTTAAAATTGAAAATCAATTTCCCTGTTATTGCTTATGTTTTTAATTAAATTCTAGGTTAATAGCTTTTATTGGAGGGTTTCAATGAGAGAAGCGACGTAAGAGGAAAAATGAAAACTTTGGGTGGAAATTTGGATGTGAAGGCTCCAAATTATTACTCCTTTTGTCAAATATATATATATATATATAAGGAGCATGAGGTCGTTATCAAATACTCATCTCATATAAGCTATATGAGAGCGATCTCATATAAACTTTTTCCTATATGTATATATATATTGCTATTGCTACTCCCTTTTGTAATCTTTTTCTGGATGAAGCTTTTTTTTCTTTAGAAAAGCGATAGCTTATTAAATCCTGTGTAGGCGGCCTATATATATATGCGTGGGTGAGATTTATATATTTTGCTATTGCTGCTCCCTTTTGTAATCTTTTTCTGGATGAAGCTTTTTTCTCTTTAGAAAAGCCATAGCTTATTAAATCCCGTGCAGGCTGCCTATATATATATATATATGCTTGGGTGATATTTTTTTTTTGAAAAAAAAAGAAGAAAAAACTTTTAACTACACAATATACACTGCCATAGCTAATTGTCATGCCTACCATTCCTTTTTTTTAAAGCGCTACCTATCTACAGAATGAGTGAAGATGAAACAATGTAAATTGTCAGATAGCCTTCATTTGAATAAGTCAGTTAAATCCTGTACGTATTTTTGTTATTAGTGGAAATATTAATTGATTATCAAGCTGTATACGTTTGCAGCATGGAGATGTTTGCATTAGCACCATTTTCCATATGGGAGAACAAGTTTCTATTTCAGATGACAGGAAGATCTAGTCTTCTCTTGCTTTATATGATCAGAGTCTGTTGATCAATGTCCTAAATGCATTTTCAAATATTCTTTCTTGTGGCACTAGTAAAGCTATAGAACTAAAACTTCAATACAAGGGTCCTTGATGACTTTGCTTCAACAATGTCCTTGGCACTGTAAAAGTTAAACTGCTCAAATTAAGTTCATCACTTGACTTATCTATCTGCGGTAAAAATGATCATCTAGTCCATGTGGGTTGGATTCCGTCTGGATTTATTATCTCCTTTTTCAACCAACAAGGGAGATAATAAATCGGGACAGAGGGAGTATATGTTTACGAGCTGAAGTATCATGAGGTTACCTTCAAATATACATGTATGCAAATTAAAAGCAAGTGGAAGAAGAAGAAGAAGAAGAAGGGGGGGGGGGGGGGTGTGGAATTTCGGGCTGATATTGTAATGACATCGACACTGGGTCATCCTGGCCAGCCGAACCCTGTAGAACTGACCTGGCCATCAAGATGGGTAAGGGGCGGGCGGGTTCTAATAACACACAAGCTTGAGTGGAATCAGCTTTTAAGTTGCTTATATAATCTTCTCTGTGGTTGCTGAGTGGAATGTTGTGCATATTCAGTTTTCCTCTGTTGTTCACAGGGGATTAGCTAATGTTAGATGAACAATGATTTACATATTTAATTGTTTTTTTGGAAATATTTAAGAAGGCTGAAGATGGACAATTTTCTTTTGTTTTTTTAATTTCCTGAAACCCATACATCATTAACTCGCGTAAAATGTTCAAGTTTTTTCAACCAGTCATTGTGTCTGCATTGAAACAGGTCTATGATGTCACAAGATTTTTGGAGGACCACCCAGGGGGAGATGACGTCTTGTTGTCTGCCACAGGTATAATTCATTTTAGGAAAAGGCTTTCGAAGAAACATACATTTTTGTGCTTTCTGTCAGAGAAATCGAAGTGGAAATATTTTCTAGTAAACACATCATTTGCCCTTTGATCCCTCATAAATCATAACGAGAACTTGGTAAGCCTAATCATAAATAAGGCTAAATGGCAGGCAAGGATGCAACAGATGACTTTGAGGACGTAGGTCACAGCAGCAGTGCACGAGCCATGTTGGACGAGTACTATGTGGGGGAGATTGATACCGCAACAATACCGGCTAAAACCAAATACACTCCACCCAAGCAACCTCATTACAACCAGGACAAGACATCAGAATTTATCATCAAGCTTCTTCAGTTCCTGGTCCCGTTGTTGATCTTAGGTGTGGCTGTTGGCATTAGGTTCTACACCAAATCGGCATAAAGTGGTTACCATTTAAAGACCTTCAAATAAGTTGAGCGGATTCTAGGAATTTATGTTGTGCACTGGTATTTGGCAATTGGCCTTTCAGTTTTGCTTTTTCTTGTATGGGTTATGGTTGACGTAGTTACTTCATGTTGATGCTTTGTTGAATGGTTTGATCGAAATTGCTGCTATCAACCAACTGTGGTTACTCACGGAAAAGCTGATAGTAGCGACTTGTTATCCCTTTTTCGTGGCATCGTTTCACTTGAATGAAATTCCAGTTTTGCATCTGTTAAACTGTAAAAGGAATGAACAGGATAGGGTGAAATATTTATTTAGAAAAATTAAGTAGCTATTAGCAAGAAAGTATAAGTCAACACTCCAAACCTTCCTAACAGAAAACAGAGAAAATCGAGAAATGATTATCTGCTTAGGAAGAAAAAATAAGTAGCTGATTCGCGGAATGATGTCCCAATCAGATTACTGTTTACTACGTTCTGGATCGGCCATAGCTTCCTGGAAGTTAATAATGGCACCAACTCCTTAACAAAATTTGCACTGAGCTATTTATTCTCATTTCTGGATGCATTACTGTTCATTCTTTCACAACATTTTGTATGATGATGTCATATGATGATGATATAGTAACACAAAAAATCATCTAGCATCCCTCCTTTTAGCTGAAAAGCAATAAATCCTACCTTGGATTACAGTCGTTAGCATGGTGCTCCTAATCCCATCATTTCAAAGTTTCAGATACTAAGTTTTTTCGTAGATGTCAAGGTTGGCAATCAATTTGGCTGGCAAAGATCAAAGAGACTGGCATTGATGGTAATTCAACACTCCCACTCTGAGCACCATATTTCATACTGAGTATTCTCTTTTTACAGCCACTGATGGAATCAACAGGCTGAAGTTACACTCCAGTAGTAACAGAAAAAATAAAAATAAAAATCAGGTATGCCCAGCTAACTTTGAGATTTTGACCAGTCTTGTCAAAGTAAGCTACTTCAGGAACCTTCTCAAGGGGTCTGACCATCTGTCGCTTGTGCAGTTTTTTGTTGCAGTTCATTATTGGCCTACTAGACACCGGGTCCATTTATTTATAGCTTTTGAAGCTATTCTAAATTAACAGTTCACGGTCACCGTTCGTTATTTTTACCTTCTTACCTCTTTAGCAGAACCTTTGTTGAATGCGAGATTAGCTGGTTAATTTACATAGAGGCAGGACCAATGACAAACTGTGATTAGTCATATCAAAACCAACCACGATTCAGAGATATTATTGCATGGCATATTAGTTTACTAGATTAATGGGGTTATAATTCATCTAAATTATGGGTGAACAAGAATTTTGTTGGCAACCAAAGGATGGCCTGATCTGCTGGTAGCATCATTTTCTTGCTAAACAAGTATATTGTCAAACTAGGAACCCTAGCCTTTAGAGTTGTCCAAGGAAGATGACATTCAGGTAAAGAAATTTAACCTTTATGTATTCATTTTTTTGGCTGAAACTGAGGCTTTGTAATCTGGTGGCCTACCTTCATGGCAAGAACAAAGTCCACCCTAATACCAACAAAAAAATAATTTCTGACAGGTCAACCCTTCGCAATTCAGTATGTCCAGGTTGACTTCAACCCCATGTACGTTCAAAACATATTAATACTCGGACAATCAATCCAGAGATTGTCTTCCTTGTCCTCTTCTACACAATCTATAAATCCTTAATCCAAAAAAAAAAGATAAACCATTAATTTATACAAGATTTATACATCTCTTTATTAAGCTCAAATTGTAGTTTACATCAACTAAATCTCCTTTTTAACATATATTAAACTGAAAATAATTCAACTTATTAGATGAGAAAACAAGTGAAATAGGCTCCTCCTATCTCGTCGACACAGTCATACTGTGCTTGCATGGATGAAGTTGATTATCTGCTGAACCGAGTTAGCAATGTCTTCTGCTGTGAATCTCGACTCTCCTGTGACCTGACAAAACATAACACTAGAATCATGTCATGAAAACTCAACAATGGAGGGCTTCAAATGATGCATGCAAATGAACAATACAACTTATAATTTCTTACCTTAACGTTGAAAGAATAGAGGACAGTCTGTTCAATGGTGGTAATATTGGTATGAAGAATACTAAGCTGTAGATCTTCCAAGGCTGCAATGGTTTTGAGAAGCTGCCCGGATTTCCTCCTAGAAAGGATCTTAATCAACGCGTCGAAGCCCAAGAGCTTCACTTCGACGTCGGCCAAGCAAGATCTGACCTCGGCCGTCTCCTCCTGCATCCCTCCATCAAAATTAAGAATCTTGCTTTGATCACCAGGTTGTGGCATGGATGGCAAGAATGGTGTCTGTGAGGGTTGGATTGCCATAGGTAGCAACTCCCCCACTGGCCGCGAACCCGCCTCCCCGCCATAGAGCCGCCTCCGCTTCTGAGACTCCAGGCACTGGAGGAGCTGCTCCAGCTCTCTCACGAACTCAATTGCACCACCTATTATAGAGGCCTGATCTCCCTGTATTGAAATTTAGCCATGTTTAACAAGCATATAATAAAGTATTAGTATATCATAATTATAATTATAATCATAATCATAATTAGGTAACAACTTAAGATAATCGACATGGATCTTACGCCTCCATTATAGTCTATTTTAAGCCAACACTTTTATAAGAGACAATATATCTCATACTTTCTTTTTAATTCCACAGTATTAGTATATGTAATTAGAATACCAATTAATTTTATTTTATACCCTTTGAACGTAGGAGCTAGGCATGAGAGATCTTAACACTCTGAGATTCTCGTTCATCTGCTTCCTT
Organism: Houttuynia cordata; assembly: GCA_039654745.1. Classification (NCBI taxonomy): domain Eukaryota; kingdom Viridiplantae; phylum Streptophyta; class Magnoliopsida; order Piperales; family Saururaceae; genus Houttuynia; species Houttuynia cordata. The sequence continues at coordinate 16,036,336 of CM077506.1, forward strand.
CTATTTCTCTCCACAGCGATGTGTGTCATCCTCTGGCTCTCAACCTTTTCGGTCGTCTTCATGCTTCTTGGCCGCTTCCGTCTCTTACCCTCCGACGATCCGCCGGGAGAGTTATGGATGCTACCAAGAAGCCTAAGCTTCATGGCTGTGTTCTCTTTATTGCCTTCTTCTTCCTCCTCTCCCTGCACCATGACTGCTCTTTTACGACCATCAATTATAGCCTCGCTAAACCGCCCGTCCTCCTGGGACGGCGGCATAGCCAGCTCTGGAGGCGGTGGGGGCAGCCCCAGGAGTGAATGCTCCGGCGGCGATCGGTAGTTGAGCACGGGGAATTTGAGGAAGTAGACAGGGTCCATTCCATTGTAGTCATCGGAGACCTTAGACTGGTTCGTCAGCGCGAGCTTGGGGCCGAAGTCCGCAAACTGCATCACCTCCGCAAAGCTCAGCCGGTCGAAGGAGGTGGCGGTCTGCGGCGGTGGATGCAGGTCGTGGAGCATATACTCACCCGGGGAGGAGGTGTCTCCCTCCATGAAGCTCTGGTGGTGGTGGAGGGAGTAGTCCAGACCTGTAAAGTTCCCATGCTGAACCACCTGAAGCATAGCCATCTCTCTCTTATCAGACAACCAAAATCAAGGCAGGAAAATAAAAGAGAAGCCAGTTACAGAACAAAGAAGGAAGAGAGGGAAAACCCATACAGAGTTGCTATCATCCTCTTTCTCCATTATGTAGTTATAGCCACCAGGTCACAGAGGGCAGAAACAAACAAAGAGAAGCTATCTATCAATCTATTTTACTGTCTGGATACCTAATGGTCGTGCATGAATAATGGAAGTTGTAAAAATTTTGGGCCGAGTCGTGGACAGCACATTCTTGTACTGGGAGACAAAGGAAACGACTGTCAGAGATGTGGCTTGAGGTAGTACGTACGTTTCTACCATGCATGGCTGTGGTGAAGAAGACCGAGGCTGTGGTGAATAAGACCGAGTTGTAACATGGTCATCAGATGGGGGTCTGGAGATGCATGGGAGAGTTGTATGGAAGAGGAAGGGGGAGAAGTGTGGTGTTTGGAGCCTTGGGTATTAATGGAGGAAATGGCTAGTAAGCTCTTCCTTCATCACGTACCGCTGGTTCACTTTTTATTAATAGGATTCACAAGGGGGCAGTAGAGACGCTCTCACACTTTTTTGTGGCATCTCGTGTCTCATGATCCTCATTCAATTCTGCAAAAATCAAATACAAATCCAACCCGCCATCACCAAGCCTTTTTGGAACATAAAAATTGGAAGTCAGATTGATTTTCGCTTAGATGTTATAATGGGTTGTTTGATATTAGAATATGTGTATATGGGTCAGTTGTGCACAAGGAATGATCACATACATATATACTGAGTTTTGTTGTGAGGGGTAATTTTTTGGAGCTTGATGGGTTCATGTGTTTGGATATATTGCCTTTTTTCCACTAAATTGAACATGTTGCCTTTATCAATATGAAAGCAGAGAACTTTGTTAAATTGGATGGGATAAGGAAGATGGGCCTCGTCAGCAATGAACGGGTCAAAGCCCAAACTTCTCTCTGTATATTCCATGAGTAAACTGTAACCTAACATATTTTTATCTTTTGTCATGACCATCACATGCATGTCTTATCTTTTTTTGGCTAACTTGTGCAAACTAGGCGGATTTAAATCAAGCTATTTGGTTGATTGGGTAAAGCTCTACTACGATGTTGACTAGTATGGCCCTCATCAATTTGCCTTGCACTCCAGTGATTGGCATCACTTCCTTCGTGTTTATCTTAATAAGAAGCTTGCGTTGGTAATAATAAGGCGTACAAAAGGTGATTTTACCTCAAATGCAAGAACATTTTATTCCTTAAAACCAGAGTAGAAAGGGTAGGACACCGTATCCTGCCCACCTCGAACCTGCCATTGGACCGCGACCCAAATGCTCCATTGGCAATGCACGCATGAGAACTTCCTTTCAATCTTTCAATAATTTATTATTCACCGTTCCCTTACAAAGAGACAAAGTTTATGGTTTGTCTTGAGCTAATTCAGTTAAGCTCAATAGTGAAGTCAACAAATTAATATATTTTCATAGTATTCAAAACTAGCTAGTGCTTCCATACACGGTAACTGATGAAATATTACGTGTATTTTTATATTCCTTCCATTCTAAAATATTGTGTACATTTAAGAAAATTGCCATTTTTATTATACCATGTGGCTCACAATGAAGTCACGTGACTTCCTCTCCCTAATATCCACAAAAGCACTAAGCACCTCCACCTCTGCGTGCCTCTGGACCGCATACCCGGAAATCATTACAGTCCATGAGACACTGTTTTTGTGGGGCATTCTGTCACACTTTTTGCGCCTTGCATAAGAAACAGACTTTGCATTATATGTTCAAAAGGGAGCTGCTCACAAACAAGTCCATGTAGTAGACAGCCATAATGGCAACAACATGCGCTGCCTTCCCAAAAGCAGAATCGCACAAGTAAGCAGCAACGGTGAAAATGCCGGCAAAGGTGAAGGGATTGGGGGTGGTGGCACCGGATGCGAGCATCCTCGAAAGAGTCAGAGGACGATGGAGGCAGCGAGACTATCATCATCAGAGGAGGTTCCCATTTCGGCGTATTTTGTAATGAGGAAGTTCTAGGAGATGGCGTCGGGGTGGCAAATATCGACGAAGTGGAGCCAACTTAAGAAAGTGGGAAAAATTTAACTTTTTATCAAACATGGTAGAACAATCATAATTCCATTCACAGATGTTGGATTCGCATTAAACCAAATTTATATTAAAGTTCAAGAAGTTAGCTTTCCAACGCAACAAACGGCATGTCAATCGAAGTTCAGAGTAGAAAGTTAAAACTGTTGAAAAATTATTGCGCAATGCAAAAAAAGATAAACCAGATGCATATTACACAACACACATCTCTACCAGAAGTCTAAGGGCCTATTTGATTCCTCTCCATGAGAAAGGACGGAAAATAGTGAAGTGACATTTTACCTTAAGCTTTTAAGCCCTAAAGGGTGTGCCAAATAGGCCCTAAGTGTAGTCTGCCATAAAACACATGTGAAATAGTTCAGAAAAACCTATGGATGCTTATTTCAAGCCAACTTTGAACCCTAATTAAATTCCTATTTAAGATGATTGTTTAGAAAGTGAAAAAGGGTTCTCAATTCTATTTTGAAGGCTAAAAACTCAAGGAGAAAAAGAAAGAGAATTCAATGGAGATCATCATCAACAACTTGCAAGTTTTTTCAACTATTAGTAATTAATCATTTGGCATAGGGTTAGGATGAAGCCCATAAATTAGTATTTGCCATTTAATGTCTTTGTAAAGACACAATTTTCGTAGGGATTAATTGTGTAATGAGCACTTTTATTGAAAGTGGAGTTTTTCATTGTCAATTCAACATTCATGTCTTATCTCTTACGTTTATTGATTAATTGGAGTTGATACATACCACATACCAATGTTTGTAGCCCAAGAGTTGTAATTTTGCACAATAATTTTAATTGAATTTATGATGAATTTGTGATGAGTCATACCAATTCTATAACCCAAATTTAGGAGTAGTGATAAATAGTGTAAAAAGGTTGTATGAATTATGATAATCCATGCTATATATTCTTAATCGTAGATTATATTTGTAGAGCGATTTTATATAGGAATGTTCAATCCACACATGTTAATTAAGTCTTTGCTAAGATTAATACTTGTAATACAAGTTTATGGGTGGATTCTAGCACCTTAGCCATTTGCATTAATCATTTACTCTTATTTTATTTATTCTTTTAGTTAATTCTTAGATTAAACAACAAAATCAAAGCTCACTTTTTCTTGAATTTGGTAAACAATTCAAACTGTTCATGTGGATTCAACAATCCTCATATTCGCTTATTTATAATAGTCTTGTATACTTGTGAGGGTACTACTTTAGAACGAATACACAAAATAAATTTTATATTTTTTGTTGATTTCAATCATAGAAAGAAAACTTGAAAGCTATAGTATATAACATGTAAAGCTATACTATCATATATGTTTTATTCATTGAAAAGAAAAAAAAAGTTATTTCTTGCCCTATTTGGAAAGAATCTGAGGATCATTTCTCAATACTTTACAAGGCAGTTTCTGAAAGATCGAAGAATGATTCTAACAGCTACATTATTTCCGAGACTTGTACCAAATGCCTTGGATATTAATCTCAAACATCTCAAGATTTATACTCCTAAAATCTTAAAAGAATACCCATTTAACTTCTCAAGTTAAATGCCCTCATTTAACTTCTTAAAAGAATACCCATTAGGCTCAACAGATTTTCACCATGCTTAATTAATGACATATTAGTCGTTCATAGTCATGATCAATCTAGTCATAATGCAATGATATTATACCATTTTAAGTTGATTAGTCCAGTCATTTGGCCATGACCCAAATCTTGCCCGCTGGAAACGCCGGCTCATTTGGCACGCCATTGCCGGAAGCCCTCTTCCATCCTGATCATGTTAAATGAGGACGAAACACAAGGAAAGAAAAGGAAAGAAAGAGACACGATGCATTGCAGCTCATTTGGGCTTCACTTGAAATGCTTTCTCTGTCTAGTCCCCAGCATGGGATGCTTGTGCCACCCACAATCCAACGACCTGGACCTCTTAATTTCTTAGTTTACATTTGACCAAGAACTGCTTATAAGAGGATAGAAGACAAACTCTCACTTTCCCGCGAACTCAGGTGTGGGCCGGCCTTTCGTTCTAAGTTTCTAACCTATCAATCTTTCCTTTCCTCCAAGACAGATCACAGTAATCTGTCTAAATCACCCTCGATACACATCCTCTCTTTCCATTTGGTAGCCTTTCTTTTGGGTCAATTGACATTTAAGAGGACAGATGCAAAGACCTGCTTTATCTAGACTTCGGAGGTGTAACCTCTCTCAATTTGCAACAAATTACCTGGCCATCCACTCAAAATCTTTCTGACTTCATCCACGCAATCACCTCCATTGATTGATCGGTTCTTTTGAGGCTTGCATGCAAATCCCATGTGCTTCAAGAACTGTACCTTTACTCCTTCAGAATTATGATAGATGTAATACCCTTCAGAAATGATGATGACTCGTTCACCTCCACGTTGAGCCCATGATAATAGTTCAAGCATTTGCACGTTGTGTTGATGGTTATTAGGAATTAATGGTAGATGTTTTAGATGTTAATGACTGATCTTTTGCCAACTCGATGATCTACTCGTAGATTTTTTTTTAAGACTACTTGTATAGATCATGATGCCCATGTCGGCGAAAAACAAGGCAAAGCTACCAGACATGCAAGCACGACTCTTCCACGTTAGGAATACAGAAAGAACGGCTAAAAAAACTGTAGAATCATCATGCATTGCAGCATCATCAAAAGGGCTACCAAACATTCCTATTGCAGATGAGTTGGAAGACGGAGAAGAAGGTAACAAAAAAACATTAAAGCTCTCTTTTCTAAAGAATCTCTATCTCATCTCCCCATAAGCCACATTACATTGTACATTTGAATTCAGTTCAGTAGAGCATCATCACCCCATGTACAGGCCATATCAATCATCAGCTCTAGATATGGAAACATTAATTGGCAGCAAAAATATAGTTACTCTCTGCTGATCAAAGAATGATAAATTAGAAAACGTGTGTTGTTTCTTCCAAAGCAGGATATTGGACTACACGATTACATCATTTTAATAAATCAATCAAAGAAAAATTTTCCCTCGATTTTCCGGGCCATGTCATGTCTTCTCAAGTGTTTGCCGGCCATTCCTTCCGTATTTCGAAGCTATAACTGATATCCAAGTAGCTCTTCCCATCGTCATCTACAAACTGCACAAAGCACACCAAACAAATAAAAATGAGCATCTGATCTATCTGATACAAGATAAAGGCAAAAAGACAAACCAAAGAACTGATTCCAACAATGACCCATTTAAGTATTCAAGCTTACCTTGGACCTTGCAGAGTAGGAACCCCTGGCAAACAGACCAGAAGGAGTGGTATCTTCTTCAAGCACATAAGTGTAAGGCTCTGGTTGAGGGCTGAATGTTCCCAACATGACTTTTGTGTTCTCCACTGCATTTACAACACCATTCTAAGAAATTTTTTTGCTTTTGGCAAAACCCCATTCTTAGAAACCCATAAGCCGGGTTAATCATGAGGATAATTTTTCTACAATCTCCAAAAACATGACTAACGCAGGATAAAAAATTGTTGTGTTTCTTTGCGCATTTATGCCCGATAAATCCTTTGAACATGGGGATTTAGAGAATTTTTTCCAGCTTAAGTTGTGGAAATTAAAATTTATCGCGACTAACTTCCTCTTAGAGCTAAGAATAATTTGTTCATACCTCTCACCCCAGTCTTCCATACTGTGTTGGTGTACTTGAGGCCAGAGACTATGTTGTTGGAGACAACGAATGTGAACTTGAGCCGGTATTTGCTACCTTCTTTCAGGCCAAATGCATAACTCTTTGAATTGGGGATGAATGGCATAGGAAGTACCAGATCAGGCCGGCCCGGCGACATGATAGTCAGGCTCACAATGCGCACTTCAGGTTCCGCGTGCTCTGCTCCACAAAAATGCAACAATTACTGACCATTGACAAGCAGAGAGGTTCATAGAAGATTGTTGAGAACACAGATTTTTCATGGATTAAATTGTCTAAAAAGCATAAAAGATCTGAACTTTCATGGAAATGGTACCTCCAACAGAAGCTATATCAATGCTTCCCAGGAGCTGTTCCTTCCATCTCCTCAAGCTCTCATCATCCTGAACCATAAGGGATATGTCAATATCATGAACAGGGAAAGCAAAAAAGAAGAACCAGATTGAAATCAAGAAAAAAACATTCAAATTTTGCCTCCACCTTGTCCATTTCAAGTTGGTCTTTCAGAGGGACTTGAGGTCCAAGAACAATGTTCTTGGCAGCAGCAGCCTCATCGTCTTCCTCCTCATCATCATCATTAGCATCCGTGGAAGCAACAGAAGCAGAGCTGAACTTCCTGCTCAGCTTCTCCCCGACCTCCTCTTCTTCCTCCACCGGCAAGCCTCCGCCACTGCTGGGCTCGCCGTCGTCGGTCTTCTTCTTGTCCTTGTCCATTGGTGGCATGTCCTTGGAGCCAGAGAGAGCTCCCATAACAGCCGACATTACTCTGTGTTTTCTATGACTGCCCACAAGAGAAAAAGGTGGGAGGAGGAAATGGTCTTCGCCCAACAAGGGTGTCCACCCTGTTTTGAGGCCAAATATGTGGGCAATTCGTGGCACAAGAGCAGGAAGACGACCTGGTTTCCTGTCTCTGTTTTCCTATCTAGAAAAGAAAGAAACAGGGCAGTTAAGCAAAGGCGAGACAGATGGAATTCAGGCCATTGATTTGCTTTCACAAGATGGGAAGATGAATCATTCTGGCAGCCTCACGGGATCCACAGAGCTTCCCTTAAACTCTGTTTTCTGCGTGGTTGTTGACTTGTTCTTTCGTATCTCTCTGATCATGGTGACTCTTCATGTCTATGCGTGCTTTGTTATAATGGCATATGAGTCTAGCTAATATGGTTTTAAGGAGGCTGAATTTGATTATGTTTATGGGATTATGGTTTTTGAAAATTGGCTGACAAGATCTTTAAAGGCAGAGAGGGGGACCATGATGTGTTGTGATGATCTGAATTGAATTCAATGAGGCCACCCCATATTTAGATTTTTAACTACCAAATAAGTGTCACATAATTAGACTATCAGGTTTAAAAACTGGCTTGGATATTAATCTAAGGCAAAAAGACCAAAAAGTGTAGTATATGTAGGCCTTTTGTAATGCCTGTTGTTCTAATCTAAATTCAACCGTTAAACTGCTTTATTTCTTCTTTTGCCATCTGCATTTTCCACTTTTTCAAAGGAGAAATTATATAATTTCTTTACTGCTTTATTTTTTTGATGATTTTTTATATAATTTCTTTACTGGGAAAAACTGTGTCTTGGCTCATGCCACACTGCAGTCGTTGGATCAAAATCTGACAGTGCGCGTTAAACCAAGGGACAGGCAGTTGATTCAAACCTGTCTGCCCCCATATTAATGGACCGTTGGTTGAAAATTCATGGCCGTTCAAACGGCACACTTGCTACTCTTTTTTTTTATATATATAATTGGACACTTTCTACTTCACCTTTCCTTTTCTTTATTACTTCTTTGCAGTTATTTTAAGGGGAAATTATATAAATAATTATCAAATTTTTTTTTCCAAAATGACATACTGTAACAATTATTTTCCAAAATGGTGTTCTGACAAGCCACGCAAGTGCCCGCACCTTTTTTTAAAAAAAAACTAAACCGAAAGGAGAAGGGCGTTGGTTCCTCACAGAAGCGTCGGTTATTGACTTAACGTTTTTCGTCCCATTTTAAATGGGCAGTCACTTTAACGATACATATCTCTCTAATTTCTAATCAATTTTTACTCATTTTTTTCATTCTTCTTTATTTTTAGTGCTCTTTCTGGTCATTATGATATCAAAAAGATGTTGAGCCATCACATACTATTTATCGTAGTTTTTGTAGTATTTTTTCGATAAATAGCATGCGATGGATCAACATCTTTGTGATATCATTATGACCAGAAAGAGCACTAAAAATAAAGAAGAGTGAAAAAAATGAGTAAAAATTGATTAGAAATTAGAGAGATATGCATCCTTGAAGTTATCACCCCCTTTAAAATAGCACATATTTATTTTAGTGGGACAAATTTCAACGAAGCATATCTCTCTCATTTCTAATCCGTTTTAGCCCATTTTTTTTCACTCTTCTTTATTTTTAGTGCTCTTTCTGGTCATAATGATATCACAAAGATGTTGATCTATCGCATGCTATTTATCAAAAAAATACTACAAAAACTACGATAAATGGTATGTGATGGCTCAACATCTTTGTGATATCATAATGATTAGAAAGAGTACTAAAAATAAAGAAGAATGAAAAAAAAATGAATGAAAACGGATTAAAAATGAGAGAGATATGTATCGTTGAAGTGACTGCCTGTTTAAAACGGGACGAAAAACGTCAAGGCAGTAAAAGCGTCGGTTGAAGCGACGCCTCTCAGAAGGTGTCACTTCAACCGATGCCTTTCTCCTTTAAATTTTTTTAAAAAAAGCCACACAAGTGCCCACGCCACGCGGGCGCCTGCGTGGCTTGTCAGAACACCATTTTGGGAAATAATTGCTACAGTATGTCATTTTGGAAAAAAAAATTTTGATGATTTTTTATATAATTTACCCTTATTTTAAGGCGAGGGCTGGGGAGGTGGTGGAGATTGAGGGAGATGGGTAAGGAGTCAGGGTGGGTGCAGGGGTTAAGGGGGTCAGACATTTGAAAATTGAAAGTGGCCAGACAGAAAAATGGAATATAAATTACATATATATTTGCAACCTTCAGACCTTATGTTGGTCTAGTGAGACAAATAAATTATTTCGGATTCAATCATACAACCGATCATAGAAGAATCAGGAATCTGCGTGGTTTGAGTTTAACTTAAATTAAAATAAAAAAGTAAGTATACATATTGGGAAAGCAACTAGAGGAAATACTCAGATTGATTGATCTATTGAGGCCTTATCTCTTTGATTGATCTATTGAGGCCACGAAGTGCTTGAATGTGAGCTTCTTCTTCTTCTTCTTCTTCTTCTTCTTCTTCTTCCACTTGTATTATTTTTGCAAAATTCCCCTCTTCCAGGAAATCGACAACTCTGTTGGCCGCTTCTAGACCAGTCACATAAGCTTTTTCCTAAAAATTAGTTATGAAGTGCTTGTCAAGATAATGAAGGATAACTCAATTATAATAGTAGAAAAGAAAATTACTACAGCTCACTTGTGCACATGAACCATGACGATTGATTATCCAATCGCCAGCCATAAACAAATTCGGAAAGCTGGTGGATCCGCGAACCATGTACTTGTAAGATCCTACAACCACAAACGTTTTCAATTCACAGCATATAAGCTGTTAGTAGTGAAGGTGGCACAGATCTGTTTAATTACATGACAGTAGTTTAAGTGCTTAATTATCTGGAAAGAAGTGAGTGACAGATTTAGGGATTCTAATCACTTCATGTTCCTGTACAGTACAATTTTGGAGCTCCTTGATGCAGTTAGAAAGGTATTACATTGATTTTGCAACAATCTGCTCATCCTTTTGTAGCAACAGTTGGCTAGCCTTGTACTGATTTTTTTTATATATTAGCCTTGTACTGAATTAATAAGGGAATTATGGCAATAAGAAAGATGCAGAAAGAGAGAGATCTAACAGAGGTTACTAGAGAACACTGTAAGACTTGCAAATACAGCTGCTATAATTGTTACTGACTCATCCTTGTATTCATCATAAATGGCATTTAAATTAAATAAGGTCCATGCGCTAGAATCATCAAAGCCAGAACAAGAGTTGCTTGCATGGGGAATAGTCACCTAAGCCAAGTCTAAACAGGTTAATCAAAGGGGATTTTATATAAAAAATCATGAAAAAAAAATTACCAAAATGTGGTACTGTAGCAAATATTTACCGAAATGGTGTTCTGACAAGCCACGCAGGCGCCCGCGTGGCGCGGGCGCTTGCGTGGTTTTTTTTTTTAAAATTAACCCAAAAGGCTTCGGGTGAAGAAGAAAGGCGTCTGTTGAACCGACGCCTTTTACTACCTTAGCAAAACACCTTCCTTTATAACAGAAAGGCGTTGGTTTAACCGACGCCTTCCATTTCGTATATAGCCGCTCGCCCGCGCGGGTCGGTCTCCTCCCCCACCGATCCCTAACTCTCCGCCGCCGCCACCGACGTTGGTCGCCGTCGCCGTCTCCGTCGCCCTCTCTCGCGGCCGCCGTCGCCCTCTCTCGCCGCCGCCGTCGCCCTCGCCCTCTCCAAAATTTCCCACTATCTCTTTCAAGTCCCAATTTGAATTTCTCCATCTCTTGAGTCAATCAAGCAAGCACGACACAATGTGTGTGAGAATCACAAAGCGATCCTTAGCTTTTTTTATTTTCTAATTTCCGGTTTAAATCAAACAATTTTTGCATCTGTTTTGTGCTCTTCTTAATCCTTCAAGTTTTTCATTGTTTAATGTTAGCAATTAATTAGCGTTCATGTGATTAATTTCAGTCATTATATACTCGGCGATCCACTCGTTGAGGCTTGAAAGGACGAGCTGACATCCAGCTGAGACCAGCGCCATTGTTGCCCTTGCTAGCTCTGCATTTCTTTGTTTCCTTGAAATATACTTGAAACCCAGGTTTGAATCTCTTACTTCGTTTTCTGCTCTAATTCATTAGGGGGTGAAGTTTCTGTATGATTTCTATGTTATGCTTGTTAAAGATGTTACCTTTCTTCAGTGTATTTTACTGGCTGACTGGTCGCCCTCTCTCGCCGCCGCCGCCGTTCTTGCCCCACCGACGCCGCCGCTGTCGCCGCCGTTCTCTCCGCGGACGCCTCGGCCAGTCGTCACCCCGCTCCGTCTCACCGGTAATATACGTTTAATATCCGTTTAAAATACATATTGATGTATTGATTTAGCTTTTGTATGGTTTGAAAATAATTAGCTAGTGTTTGTTAATTGTTTTGTGAGAAAAGATGGCGGGAGAAATGGTTCTGTTTGTGTTGATGTATGGTGGTAGAATTGATAGAGGTGAATACGAAGGCGGTGAAAGCGTAGGATTATTGATTAATAAGCCAAGTACTTACGATGAACTAGAGATGCAAGTGGTCAATAAATTGGGATGGGATCAAAGATTGTGGAAAATTCGTATGAAGTACAAGATGCCTGTTTTGGGAACAAGGACTACCGTAATACCAATTGATGATGATAATTCTATGCATGTCATGCTCTATTTTGCGCCTCGTGTGTTTAGCTTCGAGCTATTTATAGAAAAAGAGGCGCGCATGCCTAGGTTTGCAAATGACGGCGAAGGCACAAGTAGGAGTGCTCGCAGAAATAGGTCGAGTGAAAATTCTAGAGGAAGGCGTGTGGAAGATAATGAAGAAGATGATTTGTCTATATCACTAGCGTGCAACGAACCTCAACTTTCGCCGAGTTGGAGGTAAGTTTATTTACAAAATGTAGTTTGACCATTCAACTTACGACTAAGTGAATTATTTATTTATGATATAAGTTCTGTTTTGAATAATTTAGGCACATATCTCAAGCTCATGAAGCGATGAATCTTGGCATGGCACGAGGTGGTGAATTGTTTGACACACAAACATCATTTCGTAACCCCTATACTTACCCTGGTTCAAGTGGTTGGCAAGAGGGAAATATTAATGAGGAAGAGGATGGGGAAAATGATGAGTGGGTGCCTAATTCACCTGAGGTTAATGTTGAAGATGTACGAGGAGAGGATAGTGTGCAAGAGATGGTTCAAAATGAGGGAGATGATTTGGTGGATATCGCAATTGCTACGGATAACTTGGATGATTTTGAGGAAGAATTGCCTTACGAGGAGGAGCCCACGTGGGCGCGACTAACTGATGAAGAAATAGATGGGGCAATAAATCGGGGTTTGCATGAGGAGACATATCATGAGGAAGCAATATATGTGGGGCAAATATTCCACAATAAAGATGAATTTGTACACGCATTGAGGCAGTTTTCAATAGCGCATAATGTTCGCTATAAAGTGTTGCGTACAAATCCGACGCAGTACACAGCAAGATGTCAATACCCTGACTGCCCATGGAGAGTACATGCATCAATGAGGAAGGGGAGTAATGATTTTAAAGTGAAGACATATGCTGGCGAACACACTTGTAGAAATTCCGAGCTAGACACAGGTCATAGACAATGTATTGCGGCGTTTGTCTGTCGGCATATATTACCCTCTATTAGAGCAGAAGTAGATATCCCACCAGTGCTTATTCAAGAGAGGATTAAGGAGATTTTTCATGTTGATATTTCATACAAAAAAGCATGGGCGGCAAGGAATATGGCCATTAAAGCAATGTATGGTGATTGGGTTGAGTCCTATCGATTGTTGCCAATGTACATGGAGGTAATAGTTAATGCCAATCCGAGAACCGTGTGTAGGTTGGTGACGACCGAAATGGAAGATGCTACATATCGACGGTTTGAGAAGGCGTTTTGGGCATTTGGGCCATGTATCGAGGGTTTTAAACATTGTCTCCCCGTCATAAGTGTTGATGCTACTTTCCTATCAGGTAAGTATGGAGGAGCTCTTTTGGCGGCGACTGCAAACGACGGGCACAAGGGTTTGTTCCCTCTTGCATTTGCCCTTGTTTCGGGTGAGGATTATCCTAACTGGAGATGGTTTTTACGTATGTTGAAGGAGCATGTTATCCTTGATAGGATATCTATCACTATCATATCCGATCGACATAAAGGGTTGCAAAAGGCTGTGCCAGAGGTGTTTCCACAGCCGCATTTTTGTCACCGATATTGTATCCGACACATCAAGGCAAATTTTCATAAGAAGTTTAAAAATGATGTATTGACGAGGTTGATAGGGGAAGCTGCATATGTGCTTACTGTAGACGAGTTTGATGAAAAGATGAAACTTATTGGTGCAGAAAGTCAAGAGGCAAAATGGCTACTCAGTGAGGAAGGTGGATTATCACCTCAATTGTGGTCGCTTGCTCATGATGGTTTTAGAAGATTTGGAATGACCACAACAAATATGGCTGAAAGTCTAAATAGCATGTTGAAGGGGGCTCGATCATTACCTGTGCAAGCCTTAGTGTCGGCCACATTCTACAGGATTGTCAAATTCTTTGTGAAGCGACATTCGGCCGGGTTGGCTATGACAACCCCATACACCCCTACTATTGAATTGAAGATTAAAGAACAAACGCGCCTGATTGGCAGCATGTGGGCTGACCAAATCAATTCTCACTTGTATGAAGTGAAAACAATGCGCGGTCGAAAATATGTGGTGGATGTAAACGATCATACATGTTCTTGCAATTACCCTCAAGTGTACAAACACCCATGTCGTCATCTAATTGTTGTCCATGCGAGGCGAAGAAGACCCATCGGCGATTTAGTTGGATATTGGTATATATCTGATGCATATAGAAAGGTATATGCAGCCGAATTCTATCCGCCTCCAGATCGACAATCTTGGGAGGAAAAGTCACCTGAGTATGTGGTGAAGCCCCCAAGGGTAACACGAAAACCCGGTCGTCCACGCAGTAGGAGAATACATAATGCGATGGATAGTGCGGGCATGAGAGCAGATGGTCGAGCTCACTACCATTGTGGGAATTGCAACCAAGTTGGTCATAACAGGCGTCATTGCCAAAACACACCTTCTGCTGATTGGTACTTGCATACAATGATCTTAATATGTAACTTAACTTGTTTTCCACATTCTTTGAAGTTATGATTAATTGTTCGTTTCTTTGTAGATATTATGGATCCAGGACCGATTGATCCCTCCGTCCTGACAGAGCAGAGCACTCACAGATCTGATGGCATATGGAGGGGAGAGGTATGTGCATAATCATTATCTCCTTAGTTTTACACTTGTACATATATTTAACAATTTTCCATCCATGTAAATTGTATAGGATCCCGGGTGCATTGAATGCACCGAGCACTGGCAAAATGTGCGTCATTGGCTAGTTGATGCGCGCATTTTGCCGTACATTGAGATGGCTGGATTTGGTGATTTCATACGATTACAGTACATCAGGATTGATAGGGCTCTCATCACCGCCCTAGTTGAGAGATGGCCGAGGGAGACACAAACATTCCACTTGCATTTGGGGGAGATGACGATCACATTACAGGATGTTGCAGTACTTCTCGGACTCCGAGTTGACGGCATTGCTGTGTGTTGCTCGACTGTGGGAATTGATTGGAATGAAGTGTACTTGCACCTTCTTGGACAGGTACCTCCACGCGAATCATTGAAAGGACGAACGAGGGTAAGTCTGTTGTGGTTGAGAGAGCAGTTCAGTCGCCTGTCGGAAGATGCCACAGAGATTGAAGTCGAGCAACACGCACGAGCATATTTACTCTATTTGCTCGGTAGCACTATATTTGCCGATAGCAGCAGTAGCCATGTGCACCCGATGTATCTTCTTTTGTTAGAGGATTTATACACTGCGGGACAGTATGCATGGGGTAGTGCCACCCTTGCTTACCTGTACAGAGAGTTGGGAAAAGCTTGTCAATCAAGCACATCAGGGATTGCCGGGTGCGTCACCCTTGTCCAGGTAAACCATCAATTATCTTTGACTAGTATATTTTTCATAAGTATAACATTTGATTCATGTTGGGTGTGTATGTGGCAAACAGTTATGGTTGTGGGAGAGGTTGCATGTCGGTCGTCCAAACATTAGAAGCACTCCACTAGATGGTTTATCACCGTTAGGAGTTCGGTATGTGTTATTTCTTAAAGGTATTTGATGATGTTATATTTTAGATAATTTATTCCTCATCCTCGTTATGTTAGGTGGAATGCCAAGAAGACAAAAACTGTGAATCCTCACAGTGTCTTGGCGTTGTATAGATCGGAGTTGGACTATCAACGATCCGGCCAGGTATTACTCCTTTATATTGCATGCGTTATGAATATGACAAATGTACCATTCACCAAAAAGTAAAGTATCATATTCATATGTTGTGTAGGTAATATGGCAACTATATCATGATGATGTGTTAGCACAGTTACCTGGAATTTGTACGGATGGAGCGCATGTGTGGCTATCTAGGACGCCGCTTATATGTGTGGACATCGTCGAGATGCATGTTCCGGATCGGGTCATGTTACAATTTGGATTTGAACAAGTTTTCCCCCCTCTTATGGTTGAGTTCATTGAACGAGTATCGCGCCGAGGCTGAGGTAGTTTTGATTGGAGGTCGCATCATGCGGCCTACATTACTAGATGGGACGACCGGACGATCACTCTCGTTGAAGGGGAGCCTGCTATGACTGAGCGAGATGCATACATGAGATGGTATTTGAGCATCACTAGGAGACTTATCATGCCACCCATGCATGAGCCGGAGATGTTATATCAACCAAGAGGCGACACTGAGCGGGCGTTGGTGAGTATCATTAACTTCATATTTGATTTTATTCACTAGTGTTTTGTAGTGAGTAGATAACATACCTGTGTTTTTCTTTCTAGCTTACTCTTGCACGACAGACATTTGATCAGACGGAGGGAGCTTTGGTGGATCGATCATATGAGAGCTTGCTAGCGGCCTGTCAGACGCTACACGATCGCTCTGGACATGTTCTTGCGAGTTTGCCATTGCTTCGCCCAGTTGTTACTGAGATTCCAGGATTGGAGGTTGGTCCAGAACCCGACATTGTGACATCATCAGCTGACACAAGAAGTTTTACCCCATCACCTGTTGTTCCAGATGCCCCGCTGGAGCAAGTTGAGAGGCCTCTTTCTTCGAAAGTATATACTCGGCGACAGCGTGCACTTCGTGCTCAACGTCAGGCAGCTTCCTCTTCAGATGCTTTACCTGACGTTGAGCCTGAGGATATTCCAGTTCGAGAACGAGGACGGGGTAGGAATAGGTTGAGGAGAATTGAATAAACACTTCTTGTAATTTTATAAATACATTTGTAATAGTTTGATGTCGTGTAATATATTTTGTATATATTTTGCGTCATGTTGTATTATTGGTTCAAAATTTATCTTGTTCTTAGGTTGTGATGTTGTATTGTGATGTGTGTGTTTATCAGGTTTGAAAAATTGTAGATTTCGTCCTCAAGAGAAAGGCGATTTTGAAGGTGTCGGTTGAAAGACGTCGGTTCAACCGACGCCTTTAGGTTTTTTTTTTTTGAACAAGTATTTGCAAGGCGTCGGATCAACCGACGCCTAGGTTTTTGTATTTGAAAGGCGTCGGTTGATCCGACGCTTTCCTTTATAACAGAAAGGCGTCGGTTTACTGTATAAACTGAAAGGCGTCGGTTGAACCGACGCCTTTCAGGTAGGTTAAAAAAAAAAGCCACGCAGGCGCCAGCGGCCACGCTGGCGCCTGCGTGGCTTGTCAGAACACCATTCCGGGAATTATTTGCTACAGTGCGTTTTTTTGGTAAATTTTTTTTTTCGATGCTTTTTTATATAAATTCCCCTTAATCAAAAGTACCTAACACTATGAGAAGATCAAGAGAATAACATCTGTATTTACCTTCTTATCTGACTGCAGGCTAACGAAAACAACATTAATCGCATCTAAATGCTGAACATTCAAAAACTCCTGTCTTGTTTGCAGCACTGGACTAGATACACTCAATTATCAGCTAAAGAAGAATTCACACAGAAACATTGCTCTGCAAAATCTCATTGGAGTCTCAGGAGAATGATTTAAAATAAGCAATTTTTTCTATGCTCTGAATGATACGTTGTAGTGTGGAAATTGTTATTAAATTACTTTTGCTACTGTCTTAAGGATGATAGATCTGTGTACCTTTGCAAAGATGATAAAAAATCTGTTAGAAGAAGGTTTTGATCGAATCAAGCGAAGTACTTTGTCCTTAAGACAGAATTCGCCCTCCCTACGGTGCTTAGGACTCTTGGGCGTCTGCCTCCCAGGATAAGACGATCAACCACGTACTGTAGGAGCACTCCAAACAGCACGCGCAGCGAACCACAGTGTGCAATGAGGAGAAAGAAGAAGATGCAGGAAAAAATCCGTACAAAAAAGCCCGTTTTTACAAGCTTTATAGAAATCCCGTTAAAGCCCGTTGAAAACACACCGTTTCCCGTTAAAGCCCGTTGAAACCCTTTCCCGTTAAACGGACGCGTCCGTCCGTTAACGGTCATAATAAAACGGATCCGTTTTGGTTGAACCAAAATAAATTAGAAAACCAAACCATTGAGTTTGTCCCAAAATAATATTTTCTTGTTGACCCAACCCAACCCGACCCGACCCGGCCGCGCGTGCGAACCGAACCGAACCAAGCCGAGCCGGACGGACGGCGGCGGTGCGCGTGTGGGTTAGCCCACCTAGGTTCATGGGTCCAACATCTCTCTCCCCCCCAAAAGTGGGGTGGCCCTTGGGCCTAACTTATAAGGCCAACCTTGGACCTTATATACCATCCACAACCCATCCTTGGTGTGGATGTGGGACTATTCATCCTTCACCCAATTCACTCATTCATCTCATAGTAAGTGGGTTTTAAACATGGGTTAGTTTACCTACTTCTAACAGAAATTCCAACTGCTAAGACGACTGAATCAGCAGGATATTTTTCGTTTCCACACGCCACTTCTGAAATGGCGCCAGTCTCTTCATCTACTGAAAAATCAGCCACTCCTTTCATGCATGGAAAATCGTCTCGCCGATATATCGGTATCGGGCCTAAACCGATACATCGATACCCATCAATATCGTTTTAAAAAAAAATTCCAAATATCGCCGATATATCGGCGATATATCGGTTTTCGAACCGATATATCGGTATTTTTTAAATTAAAAAATATTTTAAAAAAAAAATTCATTTTTTTTAAAATATCGCCGATATATCGGTATTTTAAATTTTGAAAATTATTTTTAAAAAAAAAACCTTTATTGTTTGTTTTCTATCCTTATAGGCATATTTTGAAATTCATTCTTTGTTTAAATTAGTATAACTCATTTTAGAAGTTAGATTGTGAAAATATACGGTAAAAACTAGTTTTTGACTACCGATATTTTTTTATACAATATCTCCGATATATCTTCGATATTTCGTCTCTTTGGCCGACCGATATTTTACCGATATCCGATACGACATTCCATGCTTTCATGACATAGAATTCGCAGTTATTTGACTTCATGAACTCAATCCATGGCTTAAATATTTTTTCCTTGACCGTGCCATGACTCCAAACAAGATCAAGATCTTGCTGCATATAAATAAAGATCATCACATGATGTTTTATTGAATTGGTGTGTAGCTAGGGCAACAGGATTGCAGTTCGCAACTAAAACCAAAAAGACCTGGTGTGCGAGGACGAAATAGTATAGCATTCCTAGTGGAGCAGCAGCACTACATTGCTCGGCAGAAGCAAATAAACCAACTTGAAGAATTGGATTGAAAATTTCACGGTAAAGCCTCTCTGAGCAACCATAGTCTTTAAAAAGCTCCCTTGCTATCACTGCCATGAAAATATAGAGTTATATAAGAGATATTTTGTCATGCAAGTACTTTCTTAGAGCATTATTATATTAGTCCCTCCGTCCAAAATTACCTATCTGCATTTAAAAAACCAAAATAAGCTGATTTTAGTTTATGTTGGTTTTCTAATGGAGACAGATAATATTGGACCGAGGGAGTAATAACAATAAGAAAATTGTGCAAATTAGACAAACCAATAGAGAATAGCTAATGCCAAATGTTTTCTTACTTTTGTATCATATTTTCTCCAAGCCACATCAGTGTTGTCAAAGTCAATGACTGCAGGCTAGACCATCATATTAGGCAGGCAAGACAGAGAAAATCCAATATATGAGCATAATACTCGGTAGATAAACGAGATTTCCCATTCCCAAAGTGAGATAAGCAGAAATATCTGTTGAGTCTCATAAAATCAAGTGTAACAGTAATTAGAAGACTGAGACAAGTAGATAAGTAAATAAATGCTAGTAACAAATAACTACAAAGTTTTCAGTTTGAGGAAGTCGATAACAGAGATGAGAAAGTAACTAGATCTCTTACTTGAGTGTAAAAGAAGGTTCCCAAAGGAGCTGGCAATCTAGGTACATTCTGATAAATAGGAAATTCAACCTGTTCCACTGACATCCAACTTAATCAATTATGTAGTCACAGTCAAATAAAGCATGATAAAAAGTGGCATATACGTTGTTCGTTAGTTTAGTATTTGGTTTGGTGTAACTTCAATTTCATTTGGCTGATGACCTTTGTTAATTTCTTGTTTAACAGCTCGAGCTTTTGAGGCAACTTGGTTCTAATTGTGCCTCCCAGCTAGGAGGTCGTTCGATTCTTGCCTCCATATTCCGGAGCCAAGTGGGAAGTGCTAGTTTGGTTTTTTGGTTTGGTTGACTGATGACTTTTATTAGTCCGTTGCTCATCAGCTCGAACTTAACAGTTAAAGTATCTGAGATCGGATGCATACTTTGGATGTTACTGAGGAAAAAACATGTAGTATCGAAATTGAAATAAAATTTAGATGGACCAACCTCAATGCCCTCTGAGGAATTGTGTGCCGACCTTGTCCAGTTTGTAACTAGAGAGAAGATGTTCTGATATAGATTCCAGAAACCTGCATCATACTTTGGAAAATCAGCATTCGAAAGTATAATTAATACCTCGATATAAAAATAATTACGACTAAACTGTTACTTGTTAAACTAACTGCTTGAAGAGCTATCATGAAATTTAATGTCCAATAAACTAAAAACGAAAACAATTGAAAAATCCTATTAAAAAAAA
Organism: Houttuynia cordata; assembly: GCA_039654745.1. NCBI lineage: Eukaryota > Viridiplantae > Streptophyta > Magnoliopsida > Piperales > Saururaceae > Houttuynia > Houttuynia cordata. The sequence goes on from CM077506.1 coordinate 16,056,756, forward strand.
AACGAAAACACTCGAAATCTATTAATTGGACAAGTCAAAACCGAAAGTTAATGTGCAACTTATCATTTGTTAAGACGGTCATGGCCTATTTTGGTGCGTGGCTAGCAATCCATCCAATCAGGCAATTTGTTTGTTGGCAGTTGGTACAAATTAGAGGGATCATGTTTAATTTGAAATTTAAGACTGGACTATACATTAGAACAGAACCGTAAACAGTGACACATACCCATTTCAAAATCAACACAACATAAAAGGAAATATAATGAAGCAGGTGTGTACCATTAATCCCAACTTCAGCAGAGCAAGTAGTTTAAAGAACAGTGAATTTGTGGCCCTGACATTAAATCCCAACAAATATAGATGCAAAAAACAGTGAAGAGATCAGTACATAAAAAAAAAGACGAAGTAAAGAAACAAGCATACGAGTAAGGGACCTGTTTGGAGAGATGGTGAGCAGCAGCAAGGCCGGCCCAGCCAGACCCAACGACGACCACTTTCTTCTTGAAGTCGCCATGTCCACCACCACTTGGCTGAGACTGAGCACTGCTACCAAGGAAAGCACGAGGATGATTGCAGTGGTGACGAAGGAGAGGGAATGCACTTCCTGAAGTCCACATGCTCATGTCCCTCCAACTGTTAACGGCTGCCTATCATTCACATGCCTTTTCTCTCTCTTGCTTTCTTTCCTTTCTTTCCCTTCCATTAGGTGAGCTTTGGCCTTACATTGGCTTGGCTGAAATGGGTCCCGTACGCCCGCTAATATATACACAGACGGTGAATTACCACCCTCTAAAAATATACGGACGGTGGAAATCTATCGACGGACGTGTAAAGGGGTGGGCTGGCTAAAACGTGGTATGGTGAACTACTCATACCTAACAAAATTTAGTTCTTTCAAAATGCTCCTATACTCCCTCCGTCTGGAATTATTATCACCTTATTATAGTTCATTTTGAAACACCTTACGGTGATAATAACTCTTGTTGCAAGGAGGTAGAACGTTTACCGTGATTAAAAAGAAGGAAAACGATATTTGTATATCACTTTTCCTACACACTGCCATACACAGTGTGTAGGAAAAGTGATGTAGGGCTATCACTGTCCTAAAAAGAATTGCTCACCACTTCAATCCTTTTTGCCCAAGTTAGTTCATTATATATAGTCGTATTGAAGTCTCCTTCCTGCTTAGTTGTTCCCCAGACATGTTACTTTTTTTTTTGTTCTTTTGGTACATTGAAAAACCTCCCCTCGTAAACCTACCACCCAGGTGCCACAACTCTGATCAAGGCTCGAGGCTGAAACCCTACCACCATGCCAATTGGTGGTCCGGAATATAATTTTTTCGTTGGCCAGTTAGATCTGTGCCTAAGTTAACCTTCAATGTACATTTGTGCATTCGTTAGGGTAGTTGTACAAAGTTGAAAATAGAAGGCAATTCTATCTCATAAAATGTTTGACATAATAGCATATAAAAATCTTCCCTTTTCTAAACCCTTCTCAAAAAAAAAATTCCGTGGGTGCTAACTGATGTCCGCCAGGATATCCTTCATCATTAGGATCAATAGCGCACATGGTGGCGCATTTCCATACGCTAGATATGCTCCATTGATTTACATGATCAACAGCTACTAGTGATGGAGAATTTCATGGCACACAACCTCCAAGAGGACCACGCCACGTTCTATCCACCATGTAGTCTGGTGTAAGTTCAACCCACTAGGTAAGTACCGAAGCAGGAATATCAAGAATGTTACAAATGAACAGGGAAGCTAATCTGCCAACTAATTTTTTTTAAAAGCTCGATACTTATAACTACTTATCAAAAGCTCAGCTACCCTATGAGGATTGTAGAAGTTGGCCCAGATTTTGTAACTTGATCTCGTTAATCCAATTCCGAATTCATTTCTCAAGATGAAATAATTCGGAATCAGTGTCTCATTGCTGCCACCTCAACCGAAGTAAAATATCAAGATGAGACGATAGATTTCCAAGTAAACCAGACATTGCAAGGCATAAATGGAGTGATAGCAATAAAACTTCCCTCAAAGGGAAAGCTATTTCATGAGATGGTTGTTGGTCAGATAAAGCATGTAAAACAAGCAAGTACTTTAGATTCTATAGCTTCTCAGACTAGCAAAGTAATATAGATAGTGTTTTGGAAAACCAGCAAGCGGTGGACAAATACGAAAAACTCTCAATGTTGAGGGCAGGCCTACCAAAGCATGTTAAAGGTATTACTCCACCTTATCCAGGGAGAGCGCAAACATTTCAATCTGTCTCTGGTATAGCCGCGAGCTATACCAGCTTGAAATTAAAGTTTCTTAACACATTGGAGCAATTAATTCATCCTCTTCATTCTCAATCTGATCGCAAGTGGATTTGCAAAACAGAGCTTCTAAGCACCATATAACAATCGAGAAGCTTATCGGTGCAAGGGTAAAAAGGGAATCCTAACAGATTTTCTATTGTGCAAGAAATTTCACAGCCTCGGAATATCCCATCTCAAATTCCTCTACTAAAGTTTTCTCAGAGGGTAACATTAGCAAATTCTTGGCTCATATCCCCATGACACATTTGTGTAGATCATAATATACAAGAAAAGATCACATGAGCCAGCAGAAGCCGGACTAAAGTGAATCAGAGTCAGATCTCTAACATAATGCTTAGTACTCATGATTGCTTCTCTTTCTCTGCAAGAACGCAGAGAGTCCGATGTCCAACAAATAGCAGAAAAACTCCAATGAAACCCAACACCTTCAGGGTTGTAAAAAGATTTAACTGTACCACAAAAAAAAAGAAGTAATAAGCCCCACTGCCACATACATAAAATACACCTACAATATAGTTTGCCAAAAAAAAAAATAACGAAGTGAGCACATTTTAACAAACCTTAACCCAGAAGAGCAGATAGAGAAATAGAACCGCTGCAATGCCTAAATTGAAAAGGAGTGCAATCATTGCTGGTATTGGAGAGCTTGGAAACTTCTTAAAATTCACACCCAAGCGTATGAGCTGCATGGGATAGCAAGTATAGCAGTTATTAATCATATCCCATAAAAAAAAATCTGATGCGTGCATAACAAATCGGAAACAACATACGAAAAAGAACAAGTTTTACTACACTGGAGCCGTGCCACAGTTAACCAGAAAATTGAATTGTCAATGGCATAAAACATTCAAAGTCAATCAGTATTCTTTGGACAAAAATATATAAGCAACCTGTGTATGCTTTTCAACAAACTCAGCACTGAGAAACTTGACAGCTCTTATGCATCAATATACAATGAACATGTAAACATCCCATCACCTTAAAAAGCATTCTGCACTACTATAGACTACTTCCAATTTACGAATTATACATCTCAAAATCTTTCTTACAAAAAGCTTCCATGTATGTTTCTTTTTAACTTAATACTATGAAGCAGAGCAACCATATAGCTATAACTGAAAACCAAAACTTACCCCTATTACAAAGCCAATGAAAGGCAGCACTATGAGACCCAAGAAGGCCAAAGAAAGCTGCTGTGGAGGACGCTTCTCAGGTGCCCTAAAAATGTGGGATATCTCTGGTCTGGGTCCATATTTACTGTAAGGATCAACAGGTTGAAGAGGAGGGCGATCTGCTTTCTCTGGTGGCTCTGGTAACTCTAAGTCAATATGACCCAAGTTTCTTAAGAGTGAATTTTCCTGAAATATTTAACCACCATGATAAATAAAAGTCTATAATCCAGAACCAGAGTATAACACGGGAGCAACTAGCTGCCTACCATAACAGCATCTCCAATTGTAAGCTGAATATCATACCTCCCTGAGAGATAATATAGCTTTCCAACCAGACCAAGGAAATCCTATTTTGTAAAAAAAAACCAACTATGATGACAAATCAAGCACCGTATTCTGATAATGATAATAATAACTTAATTATCTTGTAATTATAAAGCAAACCCAAATAATAATCACAAACTTAATAAATTGAGTGCGATTATGCTCACTTGAACACTTAAGAATCAAGTTATTTCGCCAATACAACACAAATAATTAACGAACGTACTAATAATACTTCAAACCGTGTTCCAGAACTCCCAACCACAAAAATATGCTTAATTTTGCTCTCATGCATCAATTGAATAAACACCTGCAAGCAATAAACATTATTTGCAGACATCCAGGAAGTATCATTATTGCAGAGACTCAGAAACAACAATGGTTAAACCTGATGTGGATTAAAAGCATGGTTTAGAGGAGTGATCAACTCGAAAGATACACGCAGCTTGTGGAGATGATTTGCTGAGAGTGACAAGGAAGTGTCCTTTGATAAATCCAGTCTACAAAAGTAGAAGTTAAAAATCTTAGTCAGGCATAAAAGAACACTATAAGTAAAGAGCATAATGCTAGTTTAGTTTGGGCATTGACTGACAAAAGAGCAAAAGATACTCACACACAGGAACTACTAGTAGCGTCTCAATTGTTATAAATTTATAATATCTTTTTTAATTTCTTAAAAACAATAAGTAGGTATACAATTTTGGTTATCTGGGTTAATATATCTAATCTTCATATTGTTATGAGAGCACACTTAATCTGTTAACCAGACAACTTCTTCTGTAAAATGTATCACAAATAAAAGCATTTATTATGAAAGCATCCATGACAGTCTCAACCACCGATAAAAAGAGATGGAAATGGGGGCAGACTCGTATTTTACAAACATATCATTTTAACACTGCATGAATAGAGAAAGCCTCACTTCTTTATTGTCTCTGCACTCCCAATATCACTGTCCAAAATTGCTAGTTCTGCTTTTTCAACCTTAACTAATCCAGTAACATGCACCAGCACTTTAATCTTTCCACCAGTTGCATATGACTTCTTAAGATCAGAATCATGAAGAACAACCTGATGTTTTATTCGTCATCAGAAAAGTCAGTACAAATGAACAGGATTATTCAATGTCAATATTAGCAATTTAACAATCACAATTACCTCAAAGACCATTGTATATTTCCCCACGTCTATTCCCTTTGACAGCAGGTCCAAAGAATGAACTTTGGTATTTCCATCAAAATCAAGTTTCTGAGATGATAAAAAATATCGAAGATAAAATTGAAACTCCTCATTAGCAAACATATTATTAACAGATATAATAACATACCTCATTCTGAACTGCAGGGCTACCTTTGGAACCAGAACTAACGGCTTGCACCAAATTTACTGCTAAATGAGGAGCATCTGAACCCAATACTGTGTTGACTTTAACCTTAAATAAGAAAAATCAAATCTGTTATACATATAAAGAAATGTGACAACTTCAGGTTTGTGATATACATTTTATCAACTCAATCAATTTCAAATAATATTTTCACAGCTCCAGAAGAAGCATCAATGTAATTCAAAATTGATCTTGCTGGAAACTCATCACATTGATATCTAAAGCAATCAGACTCAATTCATTTCAAACAATAGGATACACCCCGAGAATGATCATAAATAAAAGAACCAAAATAAGAAAATCCAAGGAAGTAATAGGAGCAGGTCCCCACTGTACGCATCATATTAACAGGTGTCGTGCACTGTCTTTGATTAATGGAAAAGTCGAACATTTTTTGAAAATCTAAATGTCACACCCGTTTACTTATGAATGACAAACCTTTAAAAACCAGTTAAAGTACCTGAAGTCGGTCCTTAGAAGTCAAGGAGAGAACAGTAGCAGGCAGTGATAAAATAAGAGGGATAGAAACCCTGTGTCAACAATAGGTAGCATCAGATCCCGCTAGAAACAAGGAAGTTGGGCTCAAAAAATTAAAATATTAAAAAAAAATTGGCAGCAATGCGAAATTATGTCAAATTTTTAAAAGTCAATGCCCGTCAGGCAAATCTTTCTATGTTTTACATAATTATATCACTACATGTAAATTATGCAAAAAAGTTAATTTTACATAAAAGGTAAACAGCATTTCTTTGACCTCGTTTCACCAAATACGAGAATTTCTAGACAATGTGTTCACATGCTGATAGAGTTTACACTCAACCTAACAAATTCATCTGACGTCAGCCCACTTATGAAAAAGGGAAAGAGGGTTATAATCCTTACCAGTCAAAAAGCATGCAAAATACACATATCCAACTACTTAAGAAAGCATTACCTATTATTTTCCAAGCAGGCTAATGAATCTATCTGGTAGAATAAATCCTTTGTATTTCCAGGAACACCAATTCCAAGAAAAAATTTTGCCAGACCCAAAATTTTATCTTCAGGAATCTGTAAAAGCATAAACCTTAGCTTCGAACTAACAGAAACAACTTCAGATAATAGATTTGTGGAAGGTAAATACTGAATTTCATAGTATATCTAATGGACTTACGCTGATCCTTCCAGAAGCAACTGCTGCATATGCGGTGAACCCTCTAACCACTGATGAAGTAGTAAATAGAGGGCCTCCATCATCCTTAGCATCAACAATTTTCTCATCAAAATATAAAGCACCATCATCTACCACAAGACAAAACTAATCAGGAGACAGGAATACAGATAGCAGAAATTCACGATCAAAAGTTTAAGCTATATTCTACATTTTTATAAAAAAATCACAATTTCAATTTGATAAGCGCAAAAAGTGTTTGCACAAAAAAAAACATTTAAGTAGACATTCTTGAAACTAAGAAAAGATTAAAAGTATGTTGCACTGCCTCCAAGAAGGCTAATCATCATCAACTTTGGTAAGGAATGCACTTCTAGTGCCTTTTAGAAAACTCTTTAAATTAAAATACTCATTCTAAAAACTTAAATATTTGTAGGCCACATACCATAACTCTCAAGCGTGTCAAACAGCTTCACTATGTCATTTTTCACAATGTCGATCTGCTCAAAATTTGTAAGCAAAAAAAATGAGGAACAAATAATATTGAGAACAGGCCAAGTGATACCATTTCACTACAGAAAATATCTATATTATTGAAAATTCATAAGTAAAAATATTCAAAGTGTGAAAAATCAATAACTTTTAAGAAATGTAGAAAGTGAAACAAGGTGCTCGCCCAAACATTAAGCTGTACATAAAATATAACCTACAGGAGCAAACGTACTTCCATTGTAGAGTAAAACCCATTCGACATATGCATAAATAATTTAAGTACATCATTTTTTCAGCTACTTAAATTAATTAAAAACACCATAAGCTTCGACATCATAACCACATTAAATAAGTCAAAACGACTTGGAACCCACTGAGATATGCTGTGTGGATATCACAGCCAACTTTTCGCAGTTACAATCACTTTTGAAACTAAGATCTATCTCCCCACACTAACACAAACAAAAACCTAGAGCACGCAACTGTACAGTAGAGTAGTAATAGCATCTTACCATGGATTGATCAACTTCAGAACCTGCCAATTTGACAAATCCTGCAAGTGTCTCAAGTGCCATACCTACAAGTTGTGATTAACAATATTAGAGCACACAGAACTGACAAGCAGACAAATTTCAACACATAAACTATAAGAAAACTATAAACAAAAAAATTCAACACACCAATGTATATAAGACAATTCAATATGATATATGCATTCACCCTCTAAAGACAAAGGAAAATACATGTGTAGAAATTATAGTCCCATTAAATTCTACAAAGTAATTAAGTACCAGCAGCATATGTACTAGACTCAGCCCCATTGTTATTTAGTCTCCAACGTCCATCACTCTGGCTAAGTGCCTGCCAGAAACAACAGATCCAATATTTGGGGGAAAATGTCCAAATGAAGCAAAAAATAAAGGACAAAATTTGGAAATTTTCGAAAGAAAAAATCAAAGCACAGTACCTTGATGGAATGAAAAACACCATCTACATCTTTCAGAACAACATCAGGTTCAGTCGCTTGATCCTGTATATGGAAAAAGTAAAAAATTTAGTGCTTTAAGTACAAAACTCAACAAAATAAAAGGAAAACAATATACATCTGCATATTTAGTTACTATTTATAATTCAATATTTGTTTCTTCAATTGTGTATGAACCTCCAGTTGTCGCTCAATGAAATCATTCCATTGTTTATTTTTGAAAATAACAGAATGTGCAAGGAAAAGAAGTCGCCTAAAACAAACAAGAATCTGAGAGATATACCGCCTGTAACACCAATTCCACATCCACGGAGCACAAATTGAACCAAAGAAACACGCAAATAGTAATGAAAGAACAAATCGCAGATTCCATCTAACATGAACAAACACACATCACAACACAAATACACTACACCTACACAGATACAAATCAGAAAACCTTTAGACTAACCCTAATTAGAGGCCCACAAACTCGAATGACAGAAAACCAGAAATAAAAAGAATTCATTAATCAGCCAAAAATTATCAGCCAATCCACATATGTATCAAACTTTCAATTGCATACTCAACAGAAAACAGAATGTGTTACAGAAGCATCTAACAGAAGTAATTGTTCCAATCCAAGACAATGTAGCTTGACCTTAATCAGCACCAAGCTTCCAATATCATGGTAAAAAGTAGGTAGCGAACTCGCATCCTTGACAACAGCTTCAAGTTTTGATTGCACGTCCTTAGAAAAGCACAATGAGCAAACAACACATCATCAGTACAATACTTATAAGTTAAAAATAAGTTTCATTGCTTCCAAATGCTACAAAAAACTACCTGAAACACTTTGGCATCAATCTGGCAACTCAAAATTCCATTAATCCTCAGAGCGAAAAACACATCCTTTGCGCTCGAAGACGGAGACTTAAGAGTCTCGCCAACTAGTGCGCACGCTGCGGCAGCTACATCAGAACTACTATCTATGCCTAACACTTGAAACGTTCTTAAAGCCTCATAATTTTCTTCTAAGCTGATAAAGCAAACACCACACATCAATTCAGTCACCCCAACAATCCTTTCATCAAAATCACACTCAGAAAAAGGCATTTAAATTCAAATTCCTCTAAATTTGAACGCCAAACATCATAAAAAAAGAAAGTTAAATTCAGTTCAAATTCTACATCACCTTCCGAATGAGCCGTCGATGGGCACGAAGAGCTCCAAGGCGGCGGATCGGTGGGCCTCGGAGATCGGACGAACGGCGGCGGATTGACCGACGGTCAGGAAGAGTAGCAGAGCCAGAAACAACGAGTTCCTGGCCATTACTGCAACGGAAAAAAACGAAAAAAAATATCAAAACATACGTGAGAAAGAGGAGAATCACGCAGTCGTGAATCTACAGGGAAGTGCGATCTAGGGTTTGTGGAAATCGGACCTTGAGGAGTGGAGGGGGAGATGGCTCTGGCGGCCTCCGAGTGTGTTTGCGCAGAGGAGCAGACTCGCGCATTTGTTTCGTCAAGGGACTAGTGGGCCCTGTTGGGCCTGTAGTGGGCTTCTATTGGATATGTGACGTGGCTGATTTGGAATGTGGTGACTCCGACGATGTTCCGTGAGACCCCCTATTTCATCCATCTAAGCTGTTTAATCTTGAGCACCTTTGATGGATGGAGCCCACAAGGCATGGGTAGATTTGATCATATATGCTCTATGCTTCTATGTTCGATTTTTTCTAATGAAGATCATCGGCATTCCAAAATGAGTGAAATTTATTGGACTTTAAAGGGTTATTTGGACAATTTAGTGTCCATAAGGCATTCACAAAAAGGAGGTTTGGATAGAGATTGAAAATTCACTAGAAAGATGGAGTATCACCCAACTTTCACCAAATTCACCTGAATTTACTTGAAAATAGTAAATTAGGTCCAGAGGACTTTCACCAAATTCACCACCTTCATAGTCATAGTGACAAATTTTGCCTCTGTGAATTTTTACCGGATTGGGTCGTTCTTGCGCTTCGTGGCAAATATTCAGTGATTCACCGGAATTCGGTAGAATTTAGCAAAATTAAGCGGAACTTCCTTCTTTTCTAAAGAATTTTAGAAAGAGATTTGGCAAAATGATCATGTTTCACTTGCTGTTTTTTCTCATGTTGTGGAAGTTGTTATGCGGCATGCCGAATTCCCCTCGAATTGCTGGCAAATTCTCCCGTACCAAACCGAGCTGACCCCTTACCGAATTGGAGCCGAATTGCCTAGTTGTCACTATGTTCGTAGTCACTATCATCTGGCAAATTCATGGGAAGTGGTCACATTTAATTCAACAAGTGAATTTAATTTTCCCCTCCTTAACTATCTATACAACCCCTAAGGCCCGTGCAGAAAAATAGAATTTTCTTCCGGAGTAGTGGTATTTTTTAAAGAGCTTTTGCCTGTATGATTTGCTTAACCGGCTGATATCGTTTGTTAATGCTGTATCCGTTTTAAAAAGAATGTGGATTGTTGAATAAAAAACGTTCAACAAAGATTAATAACATGTGCAATGTCACAAAGAAAACAAGGAAAAAAGAAAAAGGAATCGGTTTAATCGTACAATAAAGGCAACAACCAGCCTCTCCGAGCACCGGATCCCGCCGGCAATGCTCTTGGGCTATTCCACACAACATTCGCACCGCGAAAGTAGGGATAGAATCGTGTTGGTGGCCAACAGACTGGGGCCCGAACTCAGGACCTCAGTGGCCATCCTACCAACACGAGGTATGGCGCCATTCTACTGCACACGATTGCCCCCTTGGAACTCTTATGGCATAGGCAATCAAAAAGCATACGACTAGAAAAAGGCAATATCAAAATTAGATATGAATTAGATTAAGGCACATTTACAGCAAAAAAAAGTTACATGGAGAAATTTATTTTCTGTTCTCCTTTTCCTCGTTTATTTCTGTGCGTTAAGCTCAAAGCACATGCACACAGTATAACTTCTATAATGGCTGAGGCCGAGTCTGTACTATAAAAATGTCTTTGCCAACTATACATCCTTCAACATCTTGGGGGCAACCGAACTTCTGTTCAAGGAAGAAACCAATGGCGCAAAGTCTCTGGCCGAGCTGATGACGGTAAATAGGGTCAACTGTCAAAGGCTTCTTACTGTAATCCACGGACAATTTCATGAATTCCCCATCCATGGGACCAGATTTCAGAATTAGCAACTCCTCACTAAAATTTGCAAATGCAAGTGTTTTTACTTTCCCATCAAACTTTCCTGATGATAAGCGCCATGGAGTTCCACGAGTACCTGATGCCAGAGTTTCACCGAGGCCCGGTGCAATCTCAGCCTCAACCAAGGTGCGGTCTCGAGTTGTGGGGCTCATCGTGTGTAGAACAAAGGATAAGTCTGGTGACAGCATTTCTTGCACTAGAACTGCCATTGTAGCATCCTTTTGTGGTACTTTTGCTACCCGGCGACTTAGAACCGCCCTTCTAGTGTACAGAGAAGCCCAGACTCGGCTAACAGCTTCCCCGAAGACTGTTGGATTTGAAAGGCCTACATTTGGGATTGACTCATAGAGTCCAGCAGCTGACATTCCGGCTAAATCTTCAACATTTGCACTTGACCTGACAATAAGCCGGGCTTCAGTAGAAAAGGTTTTTCCAATTTGTTCAATGGTTTCTTTAGAAGGGCGTTGCAACAGGATGAGAGCTTGCAGTTGACTACATAGTTTGTCTAGTTCTTCTCCTGCTTTAGCGGTCTCAATCTCTGTTAACAGGGCTTCAAAGTCTTTGAGAGATCCACTTCTCTCCAATGCCAATTCCATTGACCCAAATGGTATAACTGCTCCTGAAGGAACATGAAATGAAGCTGGAACTCCTTGGTCACTATTAACTGCCAATGCCAGTGGATTAACCATAAGAATTCTTCAAAATGGAAAATAAGAACAAACAACAAAGTTTAAAAGAACTGCATTTATAAATGTCTTTGAGTGGAGTAACAACAGTCCAATCAAAGTAGAAAAGTAGGTGTTAAATGATGGAGTAACAACAGTCCAATCAAAGTAGAGAAGGAGGTTATAAATGATGCACTTTAATTCATTTTTCTTCAGCACACGATGCAGCAGTCTTCCAATTGATTTACTAGGGGTCTAATTGTCACATTCAAGAGTCTCACCAAATTTTGCCAGAAAAAATGGTACATTACAGTAGCAACTTAGATGAGCAACAGAATGAAAATGGAAAAGAAACTGAAAGTTGGAAGCTTATTGACAAAAATGCACCTAAAAGGCGAGTGAATATATTTCTACCGCGGAGGAGACTTATCCAATTAGGAAAGGTGTTAATAGATCATCTCAGAACATGTGTGCATGTCTTAAGTCCACGTTAAGGATACCCCATTTACATTAGTCTCTAATTTTCAAAATACAAACATACCCATAATCCAAATGTAAAACAAATAGAGATATTTAATGCCTGAAAAAGTGGATTATACCTTACATATACATAAGATATTTAAAAGCATACTTTACAGTTTAAGAAAAAACAGATTTTACCTTTCTCAGATATTTCTGCTAATGAAACAAGGTTCTTACAGGCAGCAGCCTTGGCACCAGAAGTTTCAGTAACAGCATCTGCAAGCTTTACAACCCCTCCAACAGCGGCACTCTGAAATTCAAAAAATACCGACCAAAAAAATCAATGGACTCTAGCAAATGCAAATGGTGTAAATATCAATAATAAAATAATCTGCAAGTTCGGGTATTCATAGGTCAGCAGTAATGTTTTCAAGGCAAAAAAGGTCACCAGTAATTTCTGCAACCTTGATATGGGTTTTATGCACACATATGTTAATGTTAAAGTTTATTAGCAGAAAAATTCTGATACTATCAGACGTTGGCAAGACACAGTAGATGAAAAATTCAAGGGCATAATGGACACCAGAAACAAGAGAAACCAGATATGAGCAATCATACTGATTCTTTCTCCTTGCAAATTACATCTTGAAACAGTTTGATATAAAAAAAATACCAGGCTAGTTGTAGGTGCTTTGATGGGAGATGAGAAAGAATCTGGTCCTTTAGGGGCTCCTTCCCGATGGAAACTTCCATTACCAGATGCTTGATCTAAAGGCAAATACTCCTCTTTGCTTTTATCAGGCAACTGAGAGACATTAACACCAGCAGAAGATGCTTCCAGCCTGAAAAGCAACCACCATTTGAATGAATGTCAGAGCTCTTCTTTTTTACTTTTTTCATTATCAAATATCTTTTCTTTGCTTATGCATCCATTTTTGTTGCATAACACGTTAATCTATGGGAGATCATCAAAAGCATTCCCCTTATTATCTCATAGTTCACACATAGATAATTTATATGAGATATAGTGTCGATAGTTACAAAAGAGGCAGCTCTCAAGCTGGCTATGAAGAGGTTCATTATTTATTCGATTTCATGTGCACCAATAGAGACAAGTGAGGAATCCCAAGTTAGATGTCATCTTTATCTTATACTCCCTCTGTCCAGAATTGGTAGATACATTTGATATTCCAAATAAACTGATTTTAGTTCATTTCGGAAAAACAAACTTATATTATAATTCCGGACAGAGGGAGTAAACAGGAAAGGGAACAGGTCATCGTTATGCTGAATGTTCCACGCAACAAACCTCACAAACTTTCCATCAAGTTTCTGAATATCGTTGATTCTGTCCTCGTCTTCACATGTGACAAAGATGACATTTTCCTGCAATGCACCAAAGACATACAAGGTAAACATATCTATCCACACAACTAAGCAGCCAGACATTAATGTAGTCAATTACGGAAGTTATTGATCTTACTTGTCGTGCTCTCACACCAAGATGTGATAGGTGTGGCAACTCCTGTAGCAGAACAATTCCTACAATGTTATCTCCAGCCGCTTTTACCTAAAAAGTGCATCATTCATATGTTTCACCCCTGAGCAAGTGGTTATTTTGGAAAACACATGAGATAACTTGAGAAAGGGGGATAGATACATCAAAGATTGCAAACCTCTTCATCTCCATCCGCTTTGTTGACCACCAGAATAACAGATTCAGCACCAGTCACAGGTAAGAATCCAGGTATGATACTTTCTACCTGAGATAAAGAACATAAACTTGGTGTAAATTAAAAAACAATTACAAAAAGCAAACCGAATTTTCAATTTATGAAAACATAAAAGAATTCAACATAAAATGCAAAAAATAAAGAAATCTTTGCAGTCAAAAGAATACAAAAATGTTAAAACAAGGCAAATGAAACAGGCTCAGGATAACAGTCCATGACTAGCCACACAATACTGATCCATCTTGTCCATAGGTAAAAATGAAGGCCCATGATCGAGCCAAAAAAACAAGGAAAAAACTGGCCTGCGCTGGGCCCCACGTCATTTAACGGCTGCCTGCCTTCAGCTCGCCTTCAGCGCACTGGAGCTGCAGCACAGGGTAGCCCTCCTAAAAAAATGGAGGACCTTAATGAAAAAAATAAGGGTGTGCTACCATTTTGATTTTTATGCAACAAACAAGACTGAAAAGATGTTGATGGAGTTGAGATCTATAAGGTGTTATTAACTCTGAGAAACCAAATTGCACAAATGGGTAGAAGGGAATACAAAATGCTTGTACAGATTAGGGAGGTCATCAGAGATAATCTGAACTAATGTGTCATTTGAATGTTTGTGAGTAATGGATTGTCAAATGCATTATTCTATTTGGATCATAGGAGGTCACTCCTCCTCAAAGAGGAGAATCTTGAGAAGCTGTCCACCTTGAAGGGAACAGGCCTTAACACTAACCCTTCTTTCCCAATTTCGACCTGAAATTTTGGAACACTTTGGCAGGTATATGACTTAGCTATTCATTTTATAGATTTTCAAACACACAGATAGACATAGAAATTGACTAACGCAAGTCTATTAAGAAAAAGAAACTAAAGAAATAAACTCATCATCGTCTGCACCATATCAGGAGTCAGAAATACAAAATATATCTAATTTTAGCTTTGTTTTAGGTTATGAGTCCACAAAGGACTTGAAAAGACATATAAAAATATGCCTAGTAGGCGGTAATTTCTACCTCAATCTTCTTCAGTGCCAATTCTGATCGGCCCTGCTATAAACTCACCACAGAGAGGTAGAGTTCTTAATCACCTGTACAAGTGTTCCCTGAGCTATTCCTGGGACAAGAACATCCCAGCCTTCAGATCCCAGCACGTTTCTGACTGACTTTAGGAGGAGTGAGCAAAGCTTTGATACTTGAAAAACAACACTGTGAAGTTTGCAAGCATAACAGTTAGAAATGCAGCACTACACCAATAATGAGCACGGTAACATTTTGATACCAAAACACTGAAGAAAAAATTAAGCTAGAGACATGATATATATCAACAAAGGGGGGGAGAAAGACAAAACAATAAAGAAAAAAAGAATCATACCCTGCCCGAATTTCTGCTTCAGTATATGTTCGAATACTATTCCCAGAAATTCCAAGCGCTTCACCCAATTTCTGCAAAGACCATATGCATACATCTATGGAAATTCTATAAATTGGTCATGATAAGTGATATATGGACACCCTAAGATTGTAGCTACCAACATTTTAGACTCAAATGAGATAGACATAGAGTATACCTGGACTTTATCTGGTAGAATCTGCAGAAGTGCTTCTGAGTATTCTTCAGTAAGTCTCCTAGCTCTATCAAGAGTAGCCTTCAACCTCAATCCCCAAATAGTCTTTCCATCTTCATCTCCTGCACAAACAAAATACACCCATAAGCTGTCACAAAGAATTTGAGTAAAATATTCTTTGTTCAGTTATTACAACACTTTATAGATTTCATTGATCAGGATTGATGAAACAGACAAATATCCATTACATGACTAAAATACAGATGCACTTGATTACCAAACCCCATTTTTCGTCACAGTATATGACAATGCATGAATGTCTTCTTAAAGAGAATGTTGAATGTACAATAAATGAATAAAGATTTCCGTTTCCTAACAGCTCGAGCTTTTGGGAAACTTGGTTATCTTACATGGTATCAGAGCTCCAGATTATGGAAGGGTTATGGAAGGTCCTGGGTTCTAATCTCGTTGTGGCGTTTATACTCCAATTAGGTTCCACGTGTCGCACTTAGTAGATGCTTGCACGTGAGGGGGGATGTTAGAATATACAATAAATGAATAAAGATTCCGTTTCCTAACAGCTCGAGCTTTTGGGAAACTTGGTTATCTTATAGAGACATCCCCATCAGAATGAGATAGAGTGCATAGAAAGGTCATTTATTCAAATGACAAGGTACCTTCTCGTTCAGATAAACCTTTATGTTGCCAGGCAATGAGCTCCTGTTTGATAGCAAGACACTCCTCTGGTTTCCATCCAGATAGTGCCATTTGGTCAATTCCAGTCATAAGTGCCACTAGCGGGTTACTCCAAGAGCTTACGTTCTTTGAGGCTGCACTATGAGCAAGAGAAGATGATCCACCCAGAGCCTCGACTATATTGAGAATTCTGGAAAGAGGAAAGAATTAAATTCAGAAGAAATGCAGGAAAATCAAGTTTATAATACGCAAACAGTTTAGAAAAAAGATATTTGCAATCCCCAGCTGAAGAGCAGACCTGCTTAACAAAACAAACGAGTAATCCTCAAGTCCAATCTCACAGATGCGCCACTGAAACAATGTGACTTTTCAGGCAATCACATAAATATGACAAAAAATGGACAAAACTTTGCAAAATAGAAGAATAAGATATTCAACCTTTTGGCGCATTGCTATTGCAGCATCAGGTGCATCATTTCTGAGACCACTTTGAAGTCCTTTTACAATTGCCTCTCTCAGACCCGTCAATGCATGCAATGTTTCCATCAGTACATCGGTACCAACATTTTCCAAGTTATCACTTGACTCTTCTGATTTGTCCTGTGTCTGCAAATATTTTTGACTTATTTACTTCACAGCCAACCTATTACAGAGATGGTGCAATTTGTCTTATGAATTTTTTATTTATTTCTTACCTTTACTGCCCTCATCAATTTGTGTACTCGAAATAAGTGTACAATTGATTTTTTTACACAGAGAGATGTAATTGACCTTAATGGTAATTAACATAAAGGCAAAGTGCAAAAGCAAATATACCTTCTTGCATTGTAAAAATTTATTAAGAGCTGGCAAATTTTGCTCATCTAAAGACTCCCTGATTGATTCCAAGTGTTCTGCTAGGCTGCAATAATATAGCTACCATCATACTCGAGCTATAAATTTTGGCAAAGCACATAGTTCTGTTACAACCTAGCATGCCAAATGAAGCAGCCTAAAGTAGTCAACTGCAGACAGCTGCCCACAATTATAAGACAAATATAATCGTTTTAAGTTAGAAGTAGAACATGAAAAGGCACAATTCACCTTCCCGCATTGAAGAAATCCTTAAGCTCATTGTGGAAAATTTTGAACTGCTCAACAAATGCACCACTATATTCCCCAGAATTCTTGGTAATTCTACCAAGCATCATCTCTGTGGCAATCAAGTCTTCTGGGCCAGCATTACGGTGCAGCTTATTTTGTATTGTATGTTTGATTTCTTGCTGGAAGCAAAAGATTTGACGTTAGTATGCCAAAGAATTTTCTGCTGTAGATAAAATGTCATCTAACAATATGTTTGTTGCTAACCTTGAGGTCATGGGGTATATCGTTTCTATGAGCAATATCTCTGATTCGAGTTAGAGGCACAGATGCAGTAAACTCAGACTTAAATGATGGTAGACATGGATGTATCTTGCGGATAACAAGTACTTCCTGCACATATGCACTTCCAATAAGAAAAAAAAAATCTGAAATCTGAGGAATTAAAGCTGAATAGTTATGTCAGAAAAGCTGAAGCAGCTCAATAAAAAATTAGTACATGGAGAAATGTAATCGAACAAGAAAATTTCCAGAGAATTATAGAAGGGTACATATCTCGTACTGAAAATGTGATTTTTATATGTATTTGCTATGCACAAAAACAAGGTCATCCATTTTTATTCGTCAAACCACAAAGTTATTAATAGCTGTTTTTGTATAGTTATTACAATCATATAATCTCGCGAGATAAAAAATTCGTGCAGTGTAAAAATGTCAAAGCCTTGTGTGAGTGGTACTAAAATAGAGCAGGAAATGTATCATAATCTGGAAAAAGAAATTCAGACGATGAAAGTTAGATGATACTTTTTGTAAAAAGAAGAAATACATTAACTTGGCCTGTCGGTAGATTTCTCAGCAAATGTTCTTGTAGTTCACTGTTAGAAATATGTATGGAGAACTTTATGGATCTTGATTTTAAGAGCCCAATGCAAAATGCTTCATCTCGATTACACAATTACCTGCAGTGATACATCATTTGCACAAGTAATCCTTTCCAATTCACGAAATATGAGCCTGGAGATCTCAGCGTGCCTGTTGGGCCTGTGATGTCCACCATCTTCAAAACAGGGTATCTGACCTGTGTTAATCCACTGCATGGCAATTCCAACCATATTTTTTTTAGTCCATTTTTAACTAGACATTTCACATGCCTCCAGTATTTAGAAAAAAGCTTCATACTACACAAAGGAGAACAAGGTTTTCGTACTCGACCTTCAAGTAAACTGCAGAATATATAAGTGCCTCCAAGCGGTCATTCTTTTCCATATTCCCCACCAGCAACTCGCGTACAACATCTAGCTGCATTGCATGAGAAATGTGCATATAATGAGCAGTCTATCATTGAACTACACTAAAAGAATCAATTTATCTAATCAAGAAGATTTGAGTTACTGGTTGTCAACAGTTTTAGCTCATTGAAAGCAACTAATCACTAGTCCTCTGCCAATCAATCTTATTAAACACTTGATCTAGAGAGGTCCGATTTGCAAGCTAGTATTACTTGAAGTCCATAATTGCGAATCAAACGCATCAAGCACAAATGTTATCACTACGTACCTTGCGCCACCAATTGCGCGCATTCCTATCGCCCTCCACCAACCTCAAAGACAGCCCTGCAAGCCCTTCCGTATCCCACCTCCTCTCGAGCTCTCTATTCCTATGCTCGTTCGACCTCATAAACTCAGCCGCTCTCCCTTGCCAGTCCTGCACAAACGGACTCGCACCCACCTCCAATTCATCACCATCACCCCTGCCTATCCCCTCTTCCTCTTCCACCCCCTCCACCTCCACAACACTCGACTCGCCCGTCTTATCCCATTTACACACCAATTCAAACCTCCCACCCTTGCCCAATTCCAGAACCCGATTAACCCCACCCTCCCAAAGAAGCTTCTTCTCCTTGGTCACAATCACGAACTTGAACTCCACCCGGCTCCCGCCCTCCATCTCCAGCTCAGCCACCCACCCGTCCTCCGTCCACTTCATGTCTACCTTCTTCTTCCAAGAACCCAGCTCCTTGGTCGACCCCAGAACAGCCACATGCTCGCCGAACTCCACCTGGTGCTCCAGCCGCACCGACACCCGTACCATGCCGCCCCTCTCCCCCTTCGCCACCTTGGCCCGTTCAGGTGAGGAGATGGAGCAGACGAGGGAGCGGGAGATGCGGGAGGTGTGCTTGTGGCGGGGGAGAGGGAGGTGGGTTTTGCGCCAGTGGGAGAGGAGGTGGTGGCTGTGGAGGTCCGGGGAAGCGGAGGAGCAGTGGTGGCGGTGGTGGAAGAGGCGGAGGGCGGACATTATTTTGGGTCGGGATTTGAGGTCGGGTATGGCGATGAGGAGCAGAGCTGGGAGGAGACTGACTCTGTCCGAGAGTGGCTGATTGGAGAGGAAGAGGAGACGACGTGATCGGATTTATTTGAACGGGAATAGTTTTTCATGTGCCTGTTTTCGTGTACCAAATTGTGTACGCAGTGAGGTGGGCCCAAAGTGGGACCCAATGTAATGGGGCTAAGGATAAAAATTATGGATGAGCAGTCTGCCACCCTCCGAAGCACGGATACGGATTCAGGACACGGTACGATAATTCTAAAAGATTGGGATAGGATACGGGGAGATGTTTATATTAGGTTATTATTTTTTATATAGAAAAAATTAGCGCTTCTATCCGGGCGACCTCATCTCAACCGTTGGATCTCATCCGACGGTTGAGATCACCCTCCTCTTTCCCTCCCCCTCCCTTCCTCCCTCCCTCTCCCCTGGTTTGACTGGCCGCTCCGTCACTTCGACGACGCCTCGCCGCCCCGGTGACCCCCTCCCACTCCCCCCTCTGGCCTCGCCCCGCCGACCCCGTTCCCTCTCCCTCTTCCTCTCTCCCCCTCCCTCTTGCTCCCTCCGCCTCCACCCTGGCGACGCCCGATGACCCCTCTTCCTCTCTCCTACTCCGGCGACTCCCTCCCGTCGTCTCCTCTGACTCAGCTTTCCACCTTTCGCCGCCCCACCGCCACGGTGAGGGTACCCCGTCGAGCCAGAGAAGACGGCGTGAGGGGGTCGCCGGGGCGAAGGCGGAGGGAGCCAGAGAGAGGGGGAGAGAGGAAGAGGGAGAGGGAGAGGGAGAGGGAGAGGGAAGGTGGTCGCCGGGGCGGCGGGGTGAGGCCAGAGGGGGGAGTGGGGAGTGGGAGGGGGGCGGCGCCAGGGTGGCGGGCTCCCCGTCGAACCAGCGGGAGAGGGAGGGAAAGGAGGGTGATCTCAACCGTCGGATCTCTGAGATAAGTCGCCCGGAGAGAAGCTCCTCTCCGGGCACCTGGAGGCTATCGGGCCTCTTTTTATATATATATATTTAAAATTTATTCTTACATTAAAAGCTTAAAATTTGCTTAATGATTTATTATTTAATAAGAATTTAATGAGATAATTTATAGTTAGTATCTTATACAATGGTAGGACATACGCATAAATGATACGGGTGCGGATCTATTTTGGAAGAACTGTGCTTCTTCGGTGCCACCCTATTATGAGCTGAGAAATTATTTAGTACAACCAACACAATACTCCAAGGAGAGGGATTCCCATTCACCCTGGCGCACAACTGACGTGGATAGGCTGTTGTAGTGACTAATTTATCGTTATTGACTCGCATATGCTCGACACAAGGGACAAGACCGCCCACTAACCTGATTTTCAGTTGCTATCTCCAATATTTTCAACTGTTGTGTTTTATGTTGTAAAATATTTTCCTAATCAAAATATGTGACCAGATTGCATAACCAAAAGACAAGTGGAGGAGACCCTCAGGTAAAATTATAATTTCTCTTTCTATTCAGCCCTTTCTTCCTTCCTCCCTCTGTTGACGTGGCAAAATCTAGGTGGTGGTCTACAATTTGTGACAATTGGCCAGGCTAGAGAGGTCCTTTCATGTTACCTTCATTTCCTGTATTCCCATTTCCTTTACCTTTGTTTCATAATACTCTCGTTTAGTATTATCTGGAAAACTACCAATATAAGCTGGGCAGGATGATGATCCTGGGGGAGAAATTATATAGGTAACCTGGAGTAATGTTCCCACTTTTACCAGCTTACGCCATGGAGGTGTGCTCCACCAATTTGTCCCAACAAGCTAGAGTGCACCTCGATAGCGTATGTGATGTTGATTCTAGAGATCAACGGCTCCTGTAAAGATGGCATAAAAAGGACATGGCCTAATTGGAGTACCCAATACCCAATATTATTCCATGACATTATAAAACAGTCGTGTAGACCCTCTAATATTGAAGTTTATTTTTAAGTTGGAGGAGGAAAGTAGGTATCCTTTATACTTTAGGACCGCTCGAAGAATTTTCATTTTTCTGATAAAAGACCTTATGAAGATCCTTTCATCATCATTTTCCTTCTCAAAAAAGATGCCTCACGTGCTTAACGTTATTGAACCTTCCTTCTCTCTTTTTCTAGCTTGTGATTGTCATTAAATTGGGAGTCCGTTTCCCCATCTATACTTCAAGCATTAGAGTCGTAACTTGACAGAGTTATGCTAAGTGCTAACAGACTTCCCTTCAAAGAAAACACTATTATTCTTCTACTTTGCCTTCCACGGGCCAGGTGCCCAGAGAACACTATCTAAATTCGTTTATTTGGAAGTAAAAAGTAGGAAACAATTCACTCAAATGTGATTGGTGTATTCTTGTTAATGAGGGTAGGCCTCTATGACAGACTGCACTGCCGAGATGTGCCTAATTCTGCAATCTCTGTATCCTGCACCCTGTATCAACTTCTTTCACTCTGCTTCTGTTCTCTCCTTCCCTCCCGAAGTAAGTAGCATGTCCAAATCCATGCACATTCTCATGTGTGCAAGTGGGTGGCTAGACCCAGCATCCAGCACACTCTCCACAATTATCACCTTCCCTCCCTCCTTTACCACTGCCTCTTTGCATTTCTTCAGAATCTTCACGCAATCCTCATCTCCCCAGTCATGAAGGACACCCTGCATTTAATTTAAATATTCTTACAATACGTATGTCAGTTCATGTACATAAAACAGCAGGATCAAGGAGACCAATATCTATGAAAAATCTGTAGAAAAATGTCCAACTAAACTCTGGGGCTCTTCCCTGTAAGCATAAGTAGCTACAAAATATAGATTAAGAGACCTTCATAAGGATGGCATCAGCGGTTGGGATGAACTTGAACATGTCGCCGGCCACCCGCGCCACCTCGGGATAATCCGTCGAGTCGGAGATCACATGGGGGAGATCCAACACGGTGCACTTGATGTCGGGGAAGGCCTTGGCAATAGCACTGAGGGCCGTCCCAGTGCCGCCACCGACATCTATGATCGACCCAACCGCTTGGAACATGTCACCACACTCCTGGATCAATGCGGACGACGATAGTTGGGAGTCACAGGCCATTGCCTCATTGAACATCTTGTTCTTGTCAGGGTGCTCCACCATGTTAGTCCCATATGTTCATCCCATGGGCCGCCTCAAAGGCGGCCGGCCCGCCGGCAGCTAAGGCGCCCTGTAGGTGGTACCACGGCGCCGTGATGAACATGTCCGTACCGATGAGGATCATGGCCGCCATGCTCTGGTCCCACCCGGACACTAGGTACTTCCCCGAGGGGCCCAGCCCATAGACGAGCTCATGGGCTGTGGTTTGCTCGGTGAAGAAGAGCTTCATGTGGACCAAGTAGCGCAACACACGGTAGAGATTGTCCTTGTTGACCGAGCCTAGGGGGAGCTGGGCGGCTAGCTCGGAGAGGGTGATCGGCCGGCCAGTCTTATGGATGACATCGGCAATGCCAAGCTCGACGGCACAGCGGAGGACGAACGAGTCGGCAAAGCCATAAATGAACTTCCAGATCTTGGCCTGGGCGGAATGACTCGTCCCTCCGCCTTGGGCTTCCATGGCGAAGAGGATGACAACAATGAACGTAGGAGAGAGCTATATATACATATAGGAAAAGTTTAAATGAGATCGCTGGATCTTGATCTGACGGCTACAAGTATCTATAATGATCTCACCCACTCCTTGATGTGACACTTAACTACCCACTGATTTGATATCCACCCTCATTTCGGAATCCAACGGCGATAAAGATTGGCCTCATGCTCCTTACATGAGAACGATCTCATATATATATATATATATTGTTCCCGGAACGAGGATCACGTGGGCACTCAACATAAAAACACGCCCAAAGAATTCTTCTAGGTTCTAATCTAACAACCAAGGAGGATCCCAGAACCAATAGTTTATAACGGTTGCAGGCTTGCAGAGGGCACTCTCTCCAATTTTAGGTTCGCTTGTATATTATGGTACAGAGAAGTTCCAAAACCCTAATTCTTCTTAAAAGTGAATATTAAGAGCAAAAACTGTAGCTTGAAGAGATCAAATTTCTTCAACTAAGCTGTAGTGGTAAAATCCGTAATTTCAGCAAAAAATGAAGGCTTTTTTTTTAAAAATATATTTTCGTACATTTTTCATTGAAATTATAGATTTTGTCGCTGGAAGAAGCAAGCTGGAGTGACTTCTTTTGGGAAATCTTAACGGACCCTTAGGCCCCGTTTGGTTGGCTAAAAAGAAGCTGGATTCTAAAAGAAGTCACGAGATTTTCTTGCAATGGCATTTGGTATAATTTTTAAAAAACGACAGGGGTACTTTAAAAAAAAATAGAAATCATATTTTTTTTAAAATTGCCCCTGTCAATTTTTAAAAATTACACAAAATGCCATCATGACTTAAATTATTCCCAGGAATACCTTTTTCTCAACCAAACACCACTTTCACTTCATTTAGAAAATCTAACTTTCTTACTTCTAAAAGTAGCAACCAAACAGAGCCTAAGCTGCCAAGGTGGACGCGGGATTATGAAAAGCAATCAATATTTTATAAATAATGGCTCATACATGATAGATAAATAGAACAGGAGGGTTGTATCCAAGTACATATTTACATCAGGATATCTCATCCGGGCACTCAACATAAAACATGCCCAAAGAATTCTTCTAGGTTCTAATCTAACAACCAGGGAGGACCCCAGAACCAATAGTTTATAAGCGTTGCAGCGGGCACTCTCCAATTTTAGGTTTGCTTGTATATTATGGCAATCATCAAACAATCTCACAGAGAGGTGGGTGGGCAGAGAAGTTCCAAAACCCGAATTCCTCTGAAAAGTGAATATTATGAGCAAAAACTGTAACTTGAAGAGATCAAATTTCTTCAACTGAGGAGGTTTCTGAAGCACAGTCATTATCACTACTATCTGAAGTAGTGATATTGGACTTCTCGTCACTGGACTGATTCAAGAACCAATACATGATGCTTGCTGTAAGTGTAAGCATCATCTTCTGATTCACCTGATGTAACAAGCAGCATGAATTAGACATTGGCATGAACTACACAGCCCATAGCTGGGCAGAGAAAAATCTCGATCATATAGGCCATAGTCAGGACATATTTTACCTCCGTGATATCTTCTGGCAGCAAGAAAATTGAGCAACCAAGTTTCCTTGCTACACTTATGATGTAGCTGGCATTCATTTTCTTCTCTTCTTCTGCTCAATAAGCCAAAGATTAAGAAATTTCTGAATGGTCAAAAACAAAACATGGAAATACAAATAATTGATACAGTACAGTCTGAAGCATGGCAGGATTTATAATGTGGACAGATCTTATGCAAATCACACTGGCATTTTATGAATCATCAAGAGGAAGTCAAACCATTGGGTTAGCGAACATGATAAGAAGACGCAGAACATATACTCCCTCCCACCAAAAATATGTGTCCTCATTAGGAAACCAAAATGAACTAAAATCAGGTCATTTTGGTTTTCTAATGAGGACACATACTTTTGGACGGAGGGAGTAGTTAAAATGACTGGTGCACTTTTATGGCGTCTTCCTGTGAAAAGGTCTGCCACACATTGCATCCATTATTGATTAATAGCTACTATTGTTAATTACATTATTGTGAAAGCCATGGTAGAATACACAGGGAAGGAATTTCATATAATTTGTTATTTTGACATATTAATAAACAGGAACTACCTTTCTCTCCTTTAGTGACAAGGCTCCAGTTAACAACTCTTGGCTCCACAGCAGTTAGCAACTCAAGGAAAAAGATTCCATCAGAAAGACTCTTATCCTGCAAAGTGCACAAAAAGAACATTTTTGTTTTCTCTATAGAAAATACACTGCTGAAGTATTTTTTCAATTGAAGAAAAAGATTCATGGAAAAAGTTTTTGGCATCAGAATTGATTATACAAACTTGACTTTAGCCAAATCAAAGTCTAAGCTCATTGTTTACATTTCAGTTAAGCTACCAAGAAAGTCCAAAGCATTTATTGTTAGTGTTGTTAATATCATATTCAATGTTAATGTTTCTCGTGAAAAATATAATGACCTGAAAAGACCATCTGGAACTCACAACATTTGCTAGTGAGAAAACTGAGTATCAAATTCGAATCCGTATTGTTAAAGAATTATATGGTGAAACAGTAAATTTGTGGTAGTGATTATAATCGGTGTTGCAATATATTATTACCTTGAAACTTTGTATACATGAATGTCTTCCAGCATTCTTTACTTTGGCATTGGCCCATTTCAAAATGTCAACATCTGTTATCTCTTTATTGTGTGAATGAGCTCTCAAATTTTGCAAAAGCTGGAGGGTCTTGCATCGCATTAATTGCCACAAATAAGCTGGGGAAAGGAATTGTATTAGTAAAAACAAGAAGAAAAGAAAATGAATCTAAATGTAGACAACTTATTCTGGAAACATCTTCACAAACACATCACAAGTTTCTCAGCAATTGAGTTTATGAAACATAATTGATGAAGAAAGAAAACTACCTAGTATGAGTTTCTTGTTGCCTTGCACTATATCATTTCCACACACGTTAACCAAGGAAAATTTCAACTGTTTCCCTATTTTGATTACTTGATTGCAGTTCTCCATTTTTCTAAAAGGTAGCTTAATAGGTGGCTTGCTAGCTATCTTCCAATTAACAATTCCTGGTGATACCTTGTCAAGAGCCTCCAACAGAACCCACCTGCATATTTATAGATGTTATGACAAGCAGGAAAGACGACATGATATTGCATTGATGTTGCAAGTATTAGTTTTAACTCACCCGTCCCTGAGATCCTCGAAAACATTATTGACCATTGTGGAATTTCCAAGACTATTGATCCATAGCCGGAAAGCCTTTTCATCCCTAGTTACTTCTGCATCATCTGCAAGGGTTTCAAGAAAAGAGATCTGCTTGGTCTGTGATGACAGACCATTCCTACAAGCAAGATATAATGTAAGAAGAAGTTAAAAGGACAGAATGGAAGAAAACTGATTTATTTTTTCAAGCAAGATGCATAATGAGTATTTTCCCTTTGCAAGGCAAACAACTAGGTCTCATGACCATTCACTCTCACCTGTGCTGAAAAATATGGGCAACAAAAGCGAGATTGAGATTTGGTGAGCCATCCACTATATCCTTTGGGGTGAGGTACCGTTTGCAACCCATTCTATCTGCATGTTCTAGAACCAACTTTGCCTTTTCTAAAGAATTCTTAGCAGATTTAATGGCTGGACTTCCATGTTCTGGAGCAAGAACATTTAGAAGACACATATAAGCTTCTCCATCCTGATCAAGCAAGAAACTATTGGAATCAGCATCTCCTAATAGCTACCATATATAAAGATGAAAGCACAAATACGATGTACATGAATCAAACTAATCTAAATCTAAGTTAAGGATGGTGAGACAGAACAAGCACTTAATTTACAGCTACACCAGTTCAAGCACCAACTTATGGAGACCTATTTCAGTCATGCATTTAAATGCACGTATGTGATGAATGACTTAAAAGCTTAATTGAACGAATGACTTAGAGCCTAATTTGAAAACATAAAATTATTTTCTACACTCTACATCTACTATCTGCTGTCTGAGGCAGAACATAAAGAACAAGAATGTGGGGCATATTACATTCACATGAAATCTAAACTGTACCAATTACAAGAAAGAAATGCGCACACTTAACAATTAGATGAAAGCATACATTTAATTGAACTTGAAAGTTGCAG
This sequence comes from Houttuynia cordata, assembly GCA_039654745.1. NCBI lineage: Eukaryota > Viridiplantae > Streptophyta > Magnoliopsida > Piperales > Saururaceae > Houttuynia > Houttuynia cordata. The sequence continues at coordinate 16,084,062 of CM077506.1, forward strand.
ACAACTGAAATAGAATAATCAAACTATCTTCATAAACTCAGGGAAAGAGAGAGAGAGAGAGAGAGAGAGAGAGAGATGTCACTGATGCACTCATACTTACCTTAATATCTGAAGAAAAGTTTGTTATGGATTTCTTATACCCTCCTTTCTTCAACTGAAAGTTCATCCACCTCAACAGTATCTTCTCTGGTGGTAAATTCATCAGCTCTTCCACATCCTGTCAATTAATATGTTCCTTATTATAAACAGAGGCTATAAACATGCATTCCTAGTTATAACAAGGAATGAACAAGTTACCTTACTATCATCAACTAACTCGACTAGTTGGGGTGTCTTTCTCAAGTTAAGATCTGCTAATAATTGTATCTGCGATCATATAAAGAAAAAATACATAAAATAAACTCCCAGTAGCAACAAATTGAAGGTTAAATCTGTCTCAAAGAGACTTATACACCTCCACAGACTCAGATTGGGAAGAACGATTATATTATTGAAAAATGTAAAATATTTATAAACCATAAGAACAAACTTTAAAGCCACAAAAAAAGAATTATAACATACCTTGATAATTTGGGATATCAAACCAAGCACAAGGTGTGGCTGTCCATGTAACACAAAAAAGCATCAGTGTTCTAGTAAACTACTAGCAATAAAAAATGATACTCATCCAGTGAGAAAAGTATATTGCCTATCAACACCATATGAAGACAGAGTTAGACACTTGGTTTTCACCCCTACAACAAATTATACACACGGTTGTTTCCACCTTTTAGCAAATAACTAAGACCAAACTGGGACCTGGGGATATTAAGTTACCATGTTGAGCATCATGGCTCTCAGCATATCTAAAGAAAAAAGATGAGAACCATGGAATTATATTGTAATGCAGGAAGGAAGCCAACCTAGTATTGTTTGTTTATTGTCTATGATGCAATGAGTTTAGCTACAAAATTGGGCTGAAAATGCCTATACTTTTTGAAGTGATTTAATTCAACAGAGATCGATTTCCCAAAGGTTTAAGTTGTTAGGAAATAGAACATTATTATGTTCTGGCACACAAATGGAGAAAACTACATGCCACAGGATGTGTGCCTTACAGGATGTCAAACCAAGACCTTGGTAAATGTATCTTGTAAGTCGTGACACAAATGGGGAAAAAGATCCGAAAAGACATTGGCTTTAATACATGTTAATCAACTGCTGTTTCCCAGTAGCTTAAGCTGTTAGAACACGGGTAATTATTATGTTTATTTCAAATCAATTAGACATCCAAAATCACCATTGTGATGCGAATTGAAGAAAACAGGCACACAAGCAACTTATTCTAGCAAAAGACATGTATAGATATCAATGGTAACAAATGAAACTATCAGAGAACTTACCCTTCCTTCAGCCAAATCTTGTGTACCAATGTTCACGAGTGTACATCCAATGGCCTTGGCAGAATTGAGACACAGTGTGTGATTCTCATTTCTTTCCCAAGGATTGAGCATTCTCTTAGTATTGATTGCTCGCTCATCAATAGTTCCAGGAACCGCAACATTAATGAGCTTACTGCAACAAAAAACAAATTTCCCAAAAGAAATCCCAATCAGTCTCTACAAATAACAGATCATCTTCAAAATTTTCCTTTTTTTCTTAAAGAAAAAGAACATTACCACAAAAGAACTCCACCCTTTGCGATCTCAAACAGACCACTCGTCTGAGGATCTATCGGCAAATACTTCTTCAGAAACTCGTCCTCCGCCAGGTAATTATTTATATGTGAAACGTAAGACGACTTCTCCGATTCACTGATCGTATGAAGCAATGTCGTCGTCGCCGCCTTCAGAAACGCCGACGAATTCTTTGCGTTTCCACCATTTCTCGAATTCACATGAGACTGCAAGTTCAAATACACCTACATTCCACAAAACCAAGCAGAAATCAGCACCTCCACAACAATCATCAGCCCCAAAACAAACACTACTCAGCACGATCCTCAAACTCACCCGAAGAAAGACTTCAAAATCGACTTCCTGATCCATATCCTCGTACGAATCACTGAGCAGTGCCAACCTCTCCTCGTCGGTGAGGCTGTCCCCAACGATCTTCAGCTTCGACATCTTCGCCGGGAGATCCGACAGCAGAACCCGCCCGTGCTCGCGCCGCATCGAGACGAACTACGCAAACACAGGACGAAGCTCAATTGCATGAAAGACCAAGCTAGGGTTTGTCATTTATGATCAGTTGCAAGTGTTACCTGAGACTTCAAGCTGCGGAGCTCCACCTGAGTGAACTGGTTCTGGAGCCACGGATCGGACACCAGCACGCCGACGTATCCGTACATCTCGCCGCCGGACGGCCGGAGAAGATGATGCGATTCCGAGATCTTCGTCGGAAGGAGCTGGAAGCGGGAGGGGATGTACGGATACGGGGATATAGGAGGAGGTCGGGAGCTCGGGCGACGAGGAAGGGGCAATGGCAGAAGTGTAAATTGGGGGAGGAGTTTTTCAAAATGGGGTCAAAATGGTGGGTGTGAAATGACGGTTGAGTCCTTGGGTACGATTTTCATATTATTTTGGCTCCGGAACTACTGCGTTTGTTTGAAGATACCTGTCTGCATTAGAAAATCAAAGTGAGAGGTGATTTTAGCTCATTTTGGTTTTCTAATGCAGACAGGTAATATTAGAGCGTACGAGATTTGAAAAAGTAACGGGCAAGGAGCGTGCGCGGGGGCCCAGCTGATGTTAACGTTTTCTTTGCTTTTCACAAATTACATTTGCTACACCCTTGACCTTTGTTAAAACTAGATATGAGCTCCTTCCAATTCCGCCTTTTAAAGGCCATCTTGCCCTCAATATCGCCTAGTTCATTAAGGGACTATCTCAATGGAGCGATGTTAAACCCATTAGGGTACGAAAAATATTTTCGTAACCAAAATATGTGATCAAATTGTAGAACCAAAGGACAAGTGGAGGGGGGACCTAGGAATCTTAGGTAGCTGTAATTTCTTCTTCTATTTAGCCTTTTTCCCTCTTCTCTGTTGACATGACAAAATTTGAGTAGTGGTCCCCAAATTTTGGCGACCAAATTGGTCAGGCTAGACAGGTGCTTGGGGTATAACCCATGCTTTTTTGTACTCAGGGTTGGTGCCCATCAACCATCTCAACAGCTCTCTTGTATGATCGGGCTATTTAGCCCTCTATCAATAAATAAATTTTCGAAAGAAAAAAGCATGCACGCATATAGACGCGACAGTTTTTAAAATGTGAAGAGCTTCATGTAATTTCGTCAAAGGTCAGGGCGGCTGTAAATAATTCACCTTTTTACTAAAGGGCTGCATAAGCTAAGCTACTGGGCCCAACTTTCTGGGTGGCATAAAGGGTGCAGGCGCTTTTCACAAGTTTGGATGTGACCTGGGCCCATATGTTGAAGTGGGGGAAGGAAGAAGAAGTATAATAGAAGATTCGTGGGCTTTTAGGGCCCATTTGGGCCTGGGGTTCAATCAAATATTACAGGAATCCATCCCACTCTTTGCTGTTTTTGTGCCCTAAAGCGCCAAATCTGTGACAATCACTTTACTAGGACGTAGGCCCAACGTGCCAAAGTTCACACGCGTTGGTCGGGTAGGCATGCGTGGTCCTTTTCTTCCGCACTAGGATGGTGGTGCAACATTCTCTAGTGTACCACTTTTACCTTCCTGATTTGATGATGTATCTCCAATCTTATTCATGAATACGGAGTACATTCTTTAAGTTTAATCAGATACGCAATCCACAAACTTACACTTAAACCATGTGATTCATCTCATTAAGCACAATTTAAAAGTTAATCATACCCATGTGATGAATCTTCAAAAGAACTCAAAACTTTAAGAAGAAGATTACATGGAAGAGGCATAGATCAACTTCATTCCCACCTTCCATTATTCCCATGAGATTGTATATGTATTGTCAGAGGGTTCGAACGTAGTTCCTGTAAACTATTATGAACATGTTATAAAGTTCTGAGATACATTTTGTGTCATCGAGGAAAATTCTACTAAACTTTTTTTAGAATGCTATTTTGTTACTGTATTTATCATATTCGCTCAACTAATTAAGAATCCATGTATGCCCATGAGGTGAATCTTTAAATTAAGACATTTTGAGAGAGAGAGAGAGAGGTTCACGTGATAGAATTTGGCCATTAGAGAACCCATAAGGGTCCATGATTAAAGTTCAATTCAACTAGTTCTCATAAATAGACATGAACCCTTTTTGAAAGAATGTTAGCTTAAGGATAGTTTTGGAAGGTTTAGCTTGGAAAAATAATCACAAACTAATGTAAAAAAAGAATACAATCAAAACGATTAGATGCATGTAATATAAGTGACAATGTATATCGATTTATATAGAGGACTTTTAGATTGAAAAGATGCCAAATTTATACCTCTATTGCAAGTTAGCTTGCCTCATTATCCCTTTTCAAAAATTGCTCCTCATTTATTAAGTTTCATGCAAACAAATCATTATCCAATGACCGACAAAAGAGGTGGACATTGTTGACTCTCTAACCCCACATTGTGATATTTCAATCTATTATCGTAAAAGGAAGAACTTTATCTTTTCTTAATAGTGGATATTGTTGGTGTAATTTTCCAAAACAGAAAATACAATTATAATGCCCTTATCTAATGACGGCAACCCTTCATATAAACTCACAACCCTTTGAACTCTTAACTAAGAATACTATATAAAGACATGTTTTTGGGGCATTCTAGAGACAATATTTGGACTGCATTTGCATGGTTTTTGGGTTCTAGACTTGCAAGATAGAACCAGGTTTTGACACATTATTGTATTCCTAAAGGATGAAAGTAGACTCGTTTTTGATAGCGTGAACCGCAGATGAGGAAGGCTTCATTGTATCTAAGATCCCGTTTGCACTCCAATTCAAGAAGTGATGGGGGCAAATATTGCTTTCATGACAACAGACTTGAACGATGCCCTCGAGGAAAAATCGTTGCAGTGTATGTCCTGCGACGTCTTCCAAATTTCCTCCATTCCAAATCCCCACATCTAACATGTATTTTACTCCTTCCATCCCATATTAGGTGTCCTATTTATTTTTTCAAAATAAATTAATATAAGTTATGTAAAGCTTTTACTTGTTTGTTTACGTATTTTCTCCGGTCAATGAATTTACAATAAATTTTAAAGACAAAAGCTTTTATTTAGAAGTAGATATACTTGGACATATTATGACATTGGTGTTGTCAAAAAAGAAAACATTACACTAATGGTACCATATGGAACCGTCCTGATTTTAGAGCTCAAATTTCTCTACTAGTCAAGCAGATAAAAGCTTGTTGATCCCTTCACTTTTTCTTTTTCTTTTTGATAAATGAGATACTATATTGTTTGTGTACAAGTTTGGTTTAACATTATCGTTTTCCTTTCATAACAACCAAGCGCAAAAGCGAATACACTGGTGTTAATTTGCTTGACTTGTGTTTATGCACCTATGGCTCGTTCAATCTGTCAAGCTTTTTCGCGTCCTTCAACTAGACAATTTGACTAACATTTCTCCAAATTTCCCTGGCAAGAATAAGCCCAAAAGTCATTGAAGCTAGGGTCCCAAGAGCTTGGCTCAAAACTATAGACCTCATAGGTTAGATAATTTTTCATTTTGGAAGGGACTTGGTAGAAGTCAAGGAAATTTAAGTACATCTGTCCATATTGCTTTTGCTATCTATTTGATGTGAAGCACGCATTGTTCCACATGCATGTATATGTATTTACATCATAAAATATTCTAACATTGTGAAAGCTTCAGTTCAAACACTAGTTTGACATGTTGACAAAGATTGCATTATGGACTATTCATTATTCCTTAGTCTAATCGTTTTCGTTGAGCATCCTACATACAAAATTGGAAGTATCAAGCACTGTCCAAGAAAGATAATTGTTCATTCTTTGATCATCAACATGGAAGTGGAAATCAACAAATTATTGTCGTCATACTGGACCACTAACATTTGAAAAACTCTAAATTCTTCTTGCTTGATCGATATGTGGTCGATTGAGTTCTTAATATGGAATAATTTTTTGTCTTCTCACAGAAATTGGACTCTCACAGGCCAAATTCATGACATGTTTTTCATCACATTAAGACAGGGGATAGAGAGCATTTATAAGTATGATATACAGTTTTTCAAATCATACATATGCATATTTGCGCATTCATTGAACACTTTCCATATTGATAAACTGGAGAAATGCATGATGCAAGTTAAAGGTTTTACCAACAATAAACAAGAATTTTGGGTGGTGATTTATGAGAATGCTCATTAATTTCCTAGAGGCAAACTTGCAAAGACAACCGATCGAGAGCCCTAGATGCCTAATTCACAACTTCATAATCATAATCACAATCACAATCAAGTAATACTTTTTTCCAACTATTTAGGGTCGGCGACATGGATCTTACTCCTCCATTTAGGCATGTTTTAGGCTACCTCTTTTGTAAGAGATAGTAAAATCAAATCCCTTTTTATTCGCAACTTATGCTTTGTTATTGCTAGCCTTTCACAGCTTACTTTAGATACAACAACATGAAAATAACTTTAGTTCATCCTATTTTTAGATATATGGAAAGTCAATACCATAATCCTTTGGTTAGAAAATATTCTTTTGAATCCAGAAAGAATATCATAATCAATTTCCTCCAACCATTGACTCATAATTCATGAGAGCCACCATTCAAACATTTACTCATGATACAAACTGTTCATATAAAGAAGAAAACCATCTTTATTAATATAATGAGACCCATTTATATGACATTGATCTCATATAAGGGGCATGAGACCGGTCTCTTGGGTCGTCGGATTCCAATCCGATGGATACATGCTTATCTAGCACACCATTGGATGTCACTTCAAGGGTTACGACTGAAATGAGCTCATATAAGCTAAGTGAAACTGATCTCATTTAAACTTTTCCCTAATATAATTATTGAGAAGGATAGATAGTCCAATAAAAGGTCCAAACTTAGATCTCTAGCTACAGCTCTTGTATATACACATTTTAACAACAAAAAAATAACATACTTTCTCCATCTAGATTTATTATTAACTTAGTTAAATTGAACTAACTAGGTTAATATTAAGGGGCCGTTTGGGGCGTGAAAAAACCAAAATATCCATAATGGATTTTCCACGTCCATTGTAGCATTCCAGTTTTTTCACTATTCCAGTTTAATCACGCCCCAAACGCCCAGTAAATCCGGACAGAGAGAGTACTTAGGGATAAATTATACGCATGGAGATGAAGAAAAATATAAAATTGAAGGGAGATATGTATATTGGAGATACACACAAGGAAAGCAGGTTCAAACGTTGATCTTTATGTATGCATGGTAATACTCACTTATACTCACATTTTTTGCACTTTCACTCATTTAATTCACATAATACACCATAAACTGAAGCTTTATTTTTCCCCGCCCAAGATAGGCGTTTCAATAGATAGAAACTTTTGATGATTAATTTGAATGCTGACAGAGATCTTTTATGTCGATTTCTTGAAAATGAAATATCTGCTAATAGAACATGTCAGTACATGAAGTAGGAAAGAGACCTTCAAGTGAGATCAGTATTTTCATCAGCTCTGTACTACAGTGGATCCATTATTCTGCCTGAATAAGTAGTACTATCGCATGCAGCCCAATGATAATCAACACAGAAAACTGTTATAGCATTCTAGAACCTTGTTGTGATCAGATCCAAGCTTCCAACAACCTGCCACTTCAAGAAGGAAAAGAACATATAAGATGGCCATAAAAATGCACATCCACCAAAAGAAGCTCAGGATTAGAGGTCATAATTAAGTACAAAAGGGCCTGGATCTTCTCTATCAGAGACCAACAGGGGAAGAGAGAGGGTACAGCTACCTTCTTCCATGATAAGGAGACTTAGTGTAGCTGTACTCTCTCTCTTCTCCAATGGGTCTCGACAAAGACCATTTGTGTTCACTAACTTGTGTTAGTAAGAGCCCTTAAATAGAGTGTTGCATCCCCGAGTAGTTGGAAGCAAGACAACCATTGTGGGTCCTTAGCACTAATGGACGAGAGAGAGAGAGAGAGTGTGTGCGTGTCTAATGAATGATATATCATGGTGCATGAGGAGACAGTGCAAGTTGGGAAGCTTTGCAGCGAGTCTTCTGGAGTTAGGCATGGAGAGGGAGTTAGATGAAAGAAAAGCTTGTGTAATTATCGTGACACTGTTCATGCTTTTTGAAACAAGCCCCTAACCACATGCTCTTCTCGTTAGCTGTCTCCCATATTGGCTGCCCTGATTTTAATGACCACTACCATGTGGGCTCACCCCCCATCTGCATATGTCTTGTTGACCTTCTGCTTCTTTCTACTCAAAGCTCATCTGAATGGCATTACGGGCGAATATAAATTTTTAGAAGAAAAAAGTTAACATGCCCCTGGACTCACAGGTGCGGCCAGTGTCCAAGCTCAATCCGCACCGTCGGACTGGAGGTCTTTACATATGACATGGCGCCAACCTTCAGTTTCTCGTATCACTCGGAATCTTTTTCTTTCTTCCATATGACCCAGAAAGTACCCAAAATACTCTTAGGTTTAGGTATAAGCACCTACACTCTGCGTTTTTCCATATTACCCGGAATCTGAGGAGGTACCCAGAGAAACTCGTGTTCAGTCGGAGAAGAAGGCGTTCCGTCCGGTATCTCCGCCTATATCATCGCTGGCGCCGGCGCCGTCCAAATGGGGAAAGGTAAACTTCGCGCCAAAAAGCGAGAAAAAGAGTGGGATGAAGGGATTTTGATGTAAGAGCAGCGTGGAAGCCCTCCCAACTACAAAAATTAAGATCTACATGTAAAGAAACACATATAAAGATCACTCATTGGTGTTGGACCGCTCCTGGACATGAAATAAGAGGATAAAAATGGGCAAAAGCGTGAAATACTCTTCGGCGAGTAACAAGTTCAATTTATATATCTTTCTGTGATCCTAATGAAGGGGAAGAGGAAGAAAAATAAGGAAGAACAAAAAAAATGGGCAAAAACGGATGAAAAATGAGCGAGTTATCACATTTTGAAAATTCCTATTTTATCGTATCGTCGAAGACACGAAAAATATCCAAGTCGTGTCTTCGACGACATGACTTGAATTGAGTCGTGTCTTGTATGACATGATAAAATGGGAATGTTTAAAATGTCATAACTCGCTCATTTTTATCCTTTTTTGCCATTTTTTGCGTTCTTCCTTATTTTTCCTCTTCTTCCACCTCATTAAGATATATTAGGATAAAAGAATAAGAAAAAATAAGAAGAAAGAATAATGTGGAAGCTCTTCGCCGGAAAGCTTCTATTTTTTATTTCTTCTTATTTTTTCTTCTTCTTTCATCCTAATATATTTTCATGAGGTGGAAGAGGAGGAAAAATAAGGAAGAACGCAAAAAAATGGGCAAAAATGGATAAAAAATTAGCGAGTTATGACATTTTAAAAATTTTAGTAAAATTGTGTTTTGAAAGACACGACTTGCAGTATAGTCGTGTCAGTACACGACTATACTGCAAGTCGTGTCTTTCAAAACACATTTTTACTGAAATTTTCAAAATGTCATAACTCACTCATTTTTTATCCATCTTTGCCCTTTTTTTTTGCGTTCTTCCTTATTTTTCCTCCTCTTCCACTTCATGAAGATATATTATAATAAAAGAATAAGAAAAAATAAGAAGAAAGAATAAAGTGGAAGCTCTTCGCCAGAAAGCTTCTATTTTTTCTTACCATGAAGGTGCAACATTAATTCTTAGAGGTAAAGAAGATGGTCTCATCTAATGAGCATTAGTATTAGTCACAACACATATAACAATGTTGTGAGGCTTGATTTGAAGACAAGTAAAACAAAAGATAACCTTGATCGTGTGATTCTGCCTGTACATTTCTACACAATCAAAAGTTTGTCCGTGCTTGGTCTGCAGTAACAAATACATAGATTAATTCATTATACACTTTGTAAAAGGATAAACGTTGACAAAATGTGAACATGTATTATGAAGTTTAATTACCTTGATGCTCTATACAGAGGACCTATTTATGAAACTCAAGTACCTTTTCATCTTGAAATATTCTTCCTTAGAGACATCCGGTCCCTTGCTCAAAGCAATAACTGTAACCAAGGCCAATATGAGATGTCTCAAAAGGGTTGTTGCAGAAGCCATGAGTAGCATTAAGATTTTGAATCAGACTGAATATAAGGCATTGCATATTTATAGGCAGAAAAGTCTACATAGCCTGCTATTGATATATTTCTTCATACAAACATTAAAAGGGACAGTGATATAGATGTATTGAACAATTCACACTGCCCCTCACATTCAAGTGTTTATTAAGAAAATAAATTGACAAGCCTTCTAGTAAGTCACTGTTGTCACAATTAAACTCTTAGAAATTTACTTCAAATGTGAAGGACACATTCTTCACGACTTTAAAATGAATTCAAGTCATGTACTCGACGACACAATTTTACTGTAAGTCGTGTCTTTCAAGACACGATTTTACTGAAATTTTTAAAATGTCATAACTCACTCATTTTTTATCCTTTTTTGCCCTTTTTTTGCGTTGTTCCTTATTTTTCCTCCTCTTCCATCTAATGAAGATATATTAGGATGAAAGAAGAAGAAAAAATAAGAAGAAAGAAAAAAATGGAAGCTTTCTGGCGAAGACCTTCCACTTTATTCTTTGTTCTTATTTTTTATTCTTATTTTATTCTAATATATCTTCATGAGGTGGAAGAGGAGGAAAAGTAAGGAAGAATACAAAAAAATGGGCAAAAACGGATAAAAAATGAGCGAGTTATGACATTTTGAAAATTCTAGTAAACTCGTGTCTTGAAAGACATGACATGAGGTGGAAGAGGAGGAAAAATAAGGAAGAACGTAAAAAATAGGCAAAACGGATAAAAAATTAGCGAGTTATGATATTTTCAAAATTCCAGTAAAAACATGTTTTGAAAGACACGACTTGCAGTATAGTCGTGTACTCGACGACACGACTATACTGCAAGTCGTCTTCAAAACACGTTTTTGCTGGAATTTTTAAAATATCATAACTCGCTCATTTTTTATCCGTTTTTGCCCATTTTTTTGCGTTCTTCCTTATTTTTCTTCCTCTTCCACCTCATGAAGATATATTAGGATGAAAGAAGAAGAAAAAATAAGAAGAAAGAAAAAATAGAAGCTTTCCGGTGAAGAGCTTCCACTTTCTTCTTTCTTCTTATTTTTTCTTATTCTTTTATCCTAATATATCTTAATGAGGTGGAAGAGGAGGAAAAATAAGGAAGAATGAAAAAAAAGGGCAAAAATGGATAAAAAATGAGCGAGTTATGACATATTAAACATTCCCATTTTATCATGTCATACAAGACACGACTCAATTCAAGTCGTGTCTTTGACTTGGATATTTTTCGTGTCTTCGACGACACGATAAAATAGAAATTTTCAAAATGTGATAACTCGCTTATTTTTCATCCATTTTTTCTCATTTTTTGTCTTCTTCCTTATTTTTCCTCCTCTTCCCCTTCATTAGGATCACAAAAAGATATATAAATTGAACTTGTTACTCGCCGACGAGTATTTCGCGCTTTTGCCCATTTTTATCCTCTTATTTCATGTCCAGGAGCGGTCCAACATCAATGGGCGATCTTTATATATGTTTCTTTACATAGAGATCTTAATTTTTGTAGTTGGGAGGGCTTCCCCGCTGCTCTTACATCAAAATCCCTTCATCCCATTCGTTTTCTCGCTTTTTGGCGCGAAGATTACCCTTCTCGATTTGGACGGCGCTGGCGCCAGCGATGATATGGGCGGAGATGTCGGACGGAATACCTTCTTCTCCGACTGAACACGAGTTTCTCCGGGTACCTCCTCAGATTCTGGGTAATATGAAAAAACGCAAAGTGTGGGTGCTTATACCTAAACCTAAAGGTATTTTGGGTACTTTCCGTGTCGATTCCGGGTCATATGGGATTTCACTGGAAAAACCAGGTAATATAGGAAAACAAAAGTTGGTGCCAAGTAATATGGAAAAAACTCGTCGGACTGAGATTGGATGAGTAGTTTACCACCCCTTCACATCTATCGTACGTTTGTGCAATAATTAAACGGTGGATATCTAGGGTCTGTGTATATGTGGGGGTGGCTGCTTAAAGAGGGGTGACTAACTATTCATTCATTGAAATGTGACAATGCATATAGTTAAGACTGTTTTTTTTAATTCAATTTTTTGAATTGGAAAAAAAACTTAGAGATTTAAGTCATTAAAAATTTGAGAGTTTCACTTTGACCATCCTATCAAAGTGAAACTTCCATGTTGAATAGTAATTTAATTGGAGTACAACACCCAATTTGAATTAGACTCAATGTGATGGGAATTACCCATTCACAACTTAAGTCTATATAAAAGGTGTTAGACCCTTAGTTAGGGACACACTTAATCTCTCTCTCTCTCTCTCTCTCTCGTCATTGTGTGCAACAAGAGTCACAAAATTCCAGTTCTAAAGAGTGCTTATTGAATGTGCATCTTAAGCATTATTGGGTGGTCCGTTGTATCTCGGGAGTGATTTTCCACAAAAAGCATGTGCACTATAAAGCCGGGATTTTTATTTCAAGGAAAGTGTAATCTGCACACTTTGGGCGTGTAGTTGTTTTGTAATATATTGTTTTAGCCTTTGTTCTAACAATCTTGAGGCAACAAATAAAGAAAAAAAGGGAGAGAAAGTTTGATTTTTTCTCGATTGTAGCTTCTCCCACCACCATCACTGCCGGAAGCTGAGCCACGATTAAAAGCTCCACCACAGCCAAATCTGCCACGTGCCCCGGCAGTCCAGTGCAGCCGAAGACGCCTCGAGCTCCACCTCCTCCATGAAACTCTGGCACCCTCTGTTGCCGCAACTAGCCCTGTGACGCTGCTGCCTAGAGCTCCTTCCACTGCTGGCGAAGATCCGATGACGTGCCTCTAAGAAACGAAGAAATAAATTAGGAGGAGGAAGGAAGATGACAAGAGGCTGGTTCACAAATTTTAATTTTTTTAGTGAATCTGGTTCACAAGTTGGTTCAAGGCATAAAAATTTTGGTTCAAGTTTTTTTTGAGGAAGAAGAGAAGTCCCATTTTTCGGGAGATTTTAAAAGAAAGACGACAACTAATGTGGGACAAAGGGAATTTTGGTTTTTCAACCAAAAAATTGAGGTATTCTCCATCTAAATTTTTGGTTAATCATGGGAGTTGACAAGACATTAAAGCCAGATAAATTTAAAATATAAAGGATAAGATTTCAAACATTGGCGAAATTTTGGTTGCACCAACTTGGAATATTTTATATAATTATTGGTGAAAATCAAAAGCAAGATTCGGATATCAATAAATCCGATTCCACTAGTGAAGCAATTGTGGAAACATTTAAAGCTTCAACTAGTGTGGATACGGAGAAGTTTCGGCAAGATGATAAGCTTTGTCATAGGCAAATCCTAAGCATCCTAAGTGATGAATTATTTGCTTTTCACCACCAAGAGTGCCAAAGAAATTTGGGAAAGACTTGAAAAGAAGTTTGGGAAAAAAAATGAAGGTGAAGAAAAGTATGTCATGGGCGAATACTTTGACTACAAGATGGTGGATGGTAAACCTATTCAAGACCACGTAGTCAAAATTCAAAACTTGGTATCAAAAATCACTGGGAAAGGCATCCCAGTGGATGAAAGGCTACAAGTATCCACCTTAATCGACAAACTCCCTCCCTCATGGCAAAACTTCCAAATAACATTGAAGCACAAAAGGGAGACCATGATAATAGATGATGTCATAGTGGCCATCCAGATAGAAGAATGACATAGAACAAGTTTAAACTTACCTAGAACCCTTCTTTTGATAGTGCTCAAGCAAATGTGATGGAAGACAATCTCAATAATTTCAAGAGAACCAAAGTTAGAGCCAAGAAGACGGGCAAACAACCACTCAAGGCAGCCCCTAATATTGGGTGTTGGTTATATGGCAAGACTGGACACTTCGCTAAAAAGTGTTAGGAGAAAAAAGGTGGGGCTTCATCTTCTGGACAAGCAAACATGGTTTTAGATGAAAACGGGTCAGTATTGACTAAATCTGAAATTAATTTAGCATATGTACCTACCAATTGGTGGGTTGACACATGAGCTACTGCTCACATATGAATTAATGTCTCTTCCTTTTCCTCTTACTAGGACTGTCACGATAGGTAACTCCTCTGTGGCCGATGCTCATGAAGTTGGAACGGTGGATATCCGATTCACATATGGGAAGACTCTAAGACTCCAAGATGTCTTGCACATGCCTAGTGTTAGGAAGAATCTTGTCAGCGGAGTTCTTTTGATTAGGCAGGGCTATAAGCTTGTGTTTGAGTCAAATAAAGTTGTAATAATGAAACATGGTGTTTTCATAGGAAAATGCTATGTTTTTTATAACATGTTTAAACTTAGTATGGAAGGTTGTAATAATTTCTCTATCAATGTTATGAAAACTTTTGATTCTCGTGGTTTGTGGCATTTAATTCACGCATGGTTAGTAGGATGATGAATCTTGACTTAATTTCAAAGTCAAATAAAGATTCATTATCTAAGTGTGAAATATGTGTCCAACTAAGCAATCAAGAAAATCATACAAATCTGTAGAAAGGACATTTCATTTGATTGAACTCATCTATAGTGATATTTGTGAAATAAATAGAATTATCACTAGAGGAGTCATGAAATATTTCATAACATTTATAGATGCTTTTTCTAAGTTTTGCCATGTATACTTAATTGAATCCAAAGATGAGGCACTAGAAAGATTTAAGATCTATAAGATGGAGGTTGATAATCAAACTGAGAGACAGATCAAATGACTTCGATCTGATCGTGGAGGAGAGTACTGTTCACTTGAGTTCACAAAATTTTACGAAAATCAAGGAATAATACATGAAACCACATCGTCTTACTCACCTCAGTCTAATGGTGTAGCTAAAAGGAAGAATAAGACGTTTATCGACATGATAAATGCCATACTTGCCACATTAGATCTTCCAAAGAACATATGGGGTGAAACACTTCTTTCTTCATGTGTGATCTTAAATAAAGTACCTCATGAAGGATTAGGTAAAACACCTTATGAACTAATGAAAGGTAGAACACTTGGTTTGAAATTCATCAAGGTTTGGGGTTGCTTACGCAAGGTTAAGATCCCTAATGTGAAGGTGGATAAACTGGGGTCTAAAACTTATGACGTCGTGTTCGTTGGTTATGCACAAAACAGCAAAGCATATCGGTTTTTAGTAATTAGCTATGATCAACAAGATTATGTTCTAAATACTATCAAAGAGTCTGATGATGCGACATTCTTTAATAATGTATTTCGTATGAAGGAAAACGGTAAGAATGTTGTGCAAGAGCAACCACGTGAACAAGCTAGTACTCAATCCTCAGTTCCTAGAATTGAAGAAATAAATCCTAGCATGGAACTTAGGAGATCAAAGAGACCTAGGATACAAAAAGGTTTTGGAAATGACTTCCATACTTTCTTGGTGGGGAATAAAGATGATTTGATTTATAGTGAGGCTATGAAATCTAGTGATGCTCCCTTATGGCATGTAAAGAAGCAGTACAAAGTGAAATGAACTCCATACTTGCACATGGAACGTGGGTCATAACGGACTTACCTTCTGGGTTTAAACCAATTAGGTGCAAGCAGTTATTCAAGAGGAAATATTATCATGATGGGTTCATTGAAAAGTATAAAACTAGTTTAGTAGCAGAATGGTATAGTAAAAAGGAAAGTAAAGACTTCTTTGATACTTATTCTCTAATAACCATGATTACTACAATTCGAGTGCTTTTAGCATTGACTGCTCATTTCCAACTTCAAATTCACAAAATGGATGTGAAACGACATTTTTAAATTGTCCTATATTTATTTTTTCTGATATGGCATCTCACTGATTAAATGGTGCTCTAAACATGTAACTGGATTTCTTTATTTGTCTCTCCTTTCCATGTCATAGTATATTTAATTTTCTTTAGAGTTTATTATTTTATTATATTTTAGAGTTTGTTAAGCAAGTTGAGTGATTGACAAGCATAAAAAATTTCTAAATATTTCGTATATGCTTATAAGTTGCAGCCATTCTTATTTTTATCACTATTCATGCAAGTGAGCCTGAAATGGTCATAAAACTTCATTGAAAGAAAATATGTTCAGGGAGACAGCCTGATATGGGTCAATGACACTAGGTATACTGTGATATATTAAGCAAGGATCTTTATAATTTTGGAAGATCTTGAAAAGAATGCGGGCATTGTGTTTTTCAACCTTTGTTTGGAGAAGTTAATTATTACCACAATTTTATTTTGACAGAGATGTTGTCTTTTACCTGTCATTCTGCACTAAACAAGGCTGACAGGTCTATGTTTCTGGACCATTACATGGCTGTCATATTAGGAATACACAGTCATGGAAACATGGAAGTGAAGCCTAATCTCCTTATATATTAGGAATTTTTTTCGATATTATCCTTGGTTCTGACTGATCTTAATAGCCGAAGTGACTGATGACCTGGGCAGAGAGTTTGTGGTCAATAATCTTTTGGTCCGTCTCATGATGCAGGGTGATGCCTAAGGAAATCTTAAATATTTTCTATCTTGGCATTTATATCATTTCTTGATTGCAAGTTTTTCTACAGGGCATGAGCCAGCTTGAAATAGAAGATGAGGTCCAGGATGATTTAAAACGTGCCACTGGAAAATTTACAAAGGACAAAGATGATGTGAATAAGCTTAACCGTATTCTTCAGCTTACTGGGTTTAGTGATCCTGTCTATGCAGAAGCATATGTCACAATTCATCACTACGATATTGTCCTTGATGTTACAATTATAAATCGAACCAAAGATACACTTCAAAATCTGTCTTTGGAATTGGCTACCATGGGGGATCTCAAACTAGTAGAGAGGCCTCAAAATTATACTCTTGCTCCAGAATCGAGCAAGCAGGTACGAGCAAATATAAAGGTCTCTTCCACTGAAACAGGAGTTATATTTGGAAATATTGTTTATGAAACTTCGAATGTTCTTGAGAGCACAGTTGTCGTTCTTAACGACATTCATATTGACATCATGGACTACATATCTCCTGCAACATGTGCTGATGTGGCATTCAGAAATATGTGGGCAGAATTTGAATGGGAAAACAAGGTACTTTTTTTGCTTCTTTTGCTGACTGGAATCAAATGATGCATTCTCTAGCCATGCGATATATTGTCTAAATTTGTATATCATATAATATGGGCACATGATATGTAGTGATTTAAAATGATAATACAAGAACTAATATCAGGCCTATCGTATATGTGATTATAAAATAATAATATAAGAACTTAATTTTTGGAAATCATTTGGAAGCGTAGATTGTTGACTCGTGGTTGTCAAAGATTTTGAAGTAAAAGTTAAGCGTGATACATGTAATCTATCATGTTTATCTTTGTCATGCGGTGGCATGTTAGACTTCTATTTTTATTAGTTTTGTTTCAAGTTGGCTTGATTTACAAGTGATCTTCAGTTCTATCTTTTCATCAATTATTTATTAGAATATTTAACAGAAGGAAGGATATATATCCAAAAAATATTTTGCAGCTTGGTGAGCTTTTGCGATCAGCCTAGGTTGTTCTCTGTATGTATTGTGATTCTTTTAGATTGACTTGTGAGGTTTGTGTACCTTGATGAAGTGCAATTTCTCAAGTCCATGGCCTGCCAGATATGAATTGTATGTTTCATATTTTGTACTGTCAGATGCATGTATCTAAAGGTAATCCAAAAAAAAATAATGTAACTGGGATTTTGTTACGTTTTCAGCTTAGCAGTCATGATACTGGGTAGCTGCTGGTCTGTCCAATACAATTGTTGCCCTTTAGTTTGACTTTTTTTCCCCGTATCCATTCAGTTCTTGGGAAATAATGAAGTCCATTAGTTTTGCATGGAAATTTTATAATTTGAGAATCCTCATATGTTTGGGCATAGATTATTGAAGAGGATGGTAAATATTTCTATTTTTCTTTTTGTCCATTTCAGGTGGCAGTCAACACCACAATTGAAGATGAGAAAGAATTTTTGAACCACATTATCAAGTCAACTAACATGAAATGCCTGACACCACCGTAAGTCTATATCACGAGATGAAAAATAAAATTAATGCGAATGATGCAGGGAGCATAGACCTCCAAACTGGATGGAAAATAATTCTCTTTATTGTTTAGTATCTTTTGTATCAACTGCTAGATGTTATTTTATATAATGGTTTCATATCATGTGTATATGATAAATGCCTTTATTGGAAACAGATTAAAGATTCCTACGTTATATTATGCTTATACGTAGATGATATCTTAATCTTTGAAAAGTTCTACTAAAATTGAAAAAGTTAAGGACTTCCTTAACAAAAACTTTGAAATGAAAAACTTACGTCTTACTAAGATCATACTGGGCTTAAAGATTGAAAGAACTTTTGATGGAATAGTTGTGAATCAATCACACTATGTGGAGAAAATCTTAAAGAAATATGGTTACTTCAATAAGAAGCTTGTCAATACGCCGTATGATCCGAGATTAAGACTAAGCAAGAACTGAGGTGATAGTATATCACAACTTAGATATTCACAGTTGATATAAAGTTTGAGCTATTTGGCTAATTGTAGCATACCAGACATATTCTACATTGTGGGAAGACTAAGTAGATATACTAAAATCCCTTATCAGACCCACTGGACGGCTATAGAAAAAGTCTTCAAATATATGAAAGGAACAATATCATATAGTTTACACTATTCAGGATTTCCAACTGTATTAGAATGATACAGTGATGCGAGTTGCATTTTTTATTTAGAAGAATCTAAACCTACAAGTGGATATGTATTCACTTTAGGTGGTGGGGCAGTAGAGTTGAAGTCTTGTAAACAAACTATCGCAACAAGGTCTATTATGGATGCCGAGATAGTAGCCCTGGATAAGATTGGAGGAATGGATGGATGTTTAAGGGATTTTTTAACATACATACCCTTAGTGAACAAACTAATACCAGCTATTATGATTCATTGCGATAATCAAGCTGCGATAGCTAAGATACGAAGTAAGAATCATAATAAGATATCCTCTAGACATATAGAACTCATGTATAAAATCTTGCGCTAGTTGATCACCACTAGAATTATTACCTTGAGTTTTATAAAATCAGCAGATAATTTGGCTGATTTCTTAAAAAATCGATTGTCAATAGGACAAATCCAAAACTCATCTAGGGGAATGGGGATGAAAGCCTAATTTAAGTTATTATTAGCAGTAACCCAATCTATCGAAATGGAGATCCCATAATAGAGATTAAATGGGAAAAACAAGTTAATGCATAACTTGGAGGAACACTATTTAAAAATATATGCTCATTCCCGTGCAAAGATGAGAGTGTTCTACTGTTTATAGAAAAGGTTGACGGAAGTCTTAATGAGATCGAGGCTATGTGAGTGCTAGACTTATACCCATGAAGATCTTCACCTATGTGAGTGCTATTGAGATCGTAGTTAAGGAGAACTTGGGCTAGTTCTCTGATAGGCAACTCATGAAAAGAATACATGTGCATGGTCGTAACGCGCTACCCCGGCCCGGTGAACTCGGAAGGACGTGCTACTTTGTATGTGAGGTGTGTCAAAACTCTCACTTTAAAGTTCCAAGTTTAAGACAGTTCACTTTGAACGTATGAGAGTAGCGATACATCAAACTAGGAATAGGTTCAAGCTCGAAAGGTACCTATCTCCGAAAACATGAAGAACTTATTGCTCACAATATTATGTAGGCTTAGATCTGTGGGGATTGTTGGTTTTTTAATTGGAAAAAAACCTTAGAGATTAAAGTCATTAAAAATTTGGGAGTTTCACTTTGACCATCCCATCAAAGTGAAACATCCATATTGAATAGCAATTTAATTGAATATAACACCCAATTTGAATTAAACATAATGTGATGGGACATACCTAATCTTTCTCTCTTTCTCTCTCTCTCTCTCTCTCTCTCTCTCACTTTTGAGTCATTGTGTGCAACAAGAGTCACAAAATTTTAGTTCTAAAGAGTGTTTATTTGAAGGTGCATCTTAAGCACTCTTGAGTGGTCTGTCGTATCTCCTGAGTGATTTTTCACAAAGAGCTTGTTTTCTAATATATTTTTTTAGCCCTTGTTCTAACAAAGACTCTGAGGGCAAAAAAACCTTGCCTGCC
Organism: Houttuynia cordata; assembly: GCA_039654745.1. Lineage (NCBI taxonomy): Eukaryota > Viridiplantae > Streptophyta > Magnoliopsida > Piperales > Saururaceae > Houttuynia > Houttuynia cordata. The sequence continues at coordinate 16,104,375 of CM077506.1, forward strand.
CCATATATTTAGGGGTGCTACACAGCTCGACACAGGCGGCTTGTGTGCGCCCAACCACATGTTAAGGACTCGTAGATCCCTACTGTCTGCAAGCCATGGTAATGGACAATCCAATGCAAGGAGAGGAATTCTACCACAATTAATTTGGCCACAACTTTAAGTGTGAGCTATCTTTTGAGTTTGGCTGGGCCAATACCAGCTACAACTATACAATCAAAGTCTTCAATGTACTTTTTTCTTCTTTTTATGATCTTTTTTCTTCTTTTATGAAGAAAAAACTCATGCCTACTTGAATATTTTGTTGAGTTGGGGATGAGGCTCTTGTCTAAACCAGGAATTTGAAGTGTAAAGGTGGACAATAGCAGGCTGACATGGCCTCGATAATTTGCAAAACTATATGCACCAACTTTGTCGTAATCATTATTTAAGAGGGAATTTGGGATCAGGCAGAGTTCAGAGGGATAATTAGTAGTAGTTCGGATGCTATTTTTGGATTATATGATAGTGCTGTAATAATATAGAGTCGATTGTATCATAATGTATATTTATGACACTACACTACCCGACTGCTAATGTTTTTATATTATTGCTATGATCCGTATTCTGTCTCTACTTGATCACAAAAAGTCTCCCATGATTTGAAGCTCAAGATTCGAATTCAAAATTGTTTTGTTTGACTTGACTTGGAGTCTCAAGAATTATTTTTTCTATATTATATTATAAGAGTTGCACTAGTATGCACCCGAACAAAATTTCATTACCAATATAATACAGGGGCAGGCGGATTTTTACAACCAGTGCTTCCCATAAATTGTGTATGAGCCTTCAGATTTCAATCGGATATATGCATTAAGGAGCCTCAGCGCTTCGTGACTCAACTTTTTCCTCATAAATTATATTAACTGAAATTGATAATGTATAGAACTTTCTCATATTAAACATAAATTTATACTTGAGTACAAGTATTACTTGAAACCGTGTTTTTTTATAAATATCTCTAACTTTTTTTTAAATTACAACAAATGTCATTTAAAAAGTAAAAGCTAAATTCTTTTGGAAAATCAGGAGATTTTCCAAAAAAAGCTGAATTCTTAATGAATCCAGCATCAAAGAGGCTGCCAAACATGCCCTTAATTATGCTTACGAGGTTTGGCTCTGTCTTTTATCTGTATTTGAGTTGCACACCATGACGATTGTTACTTCGATTCTACGACGATATCCTCATATTATACTTCTCAAATAGTTCCACTCCTCCGAAATCATCCGGAGTAGCAGAAAGAGTGTTTTGCAAAGCATTGAAACTCGGACTGATATCAACTATTAAATTCACATGATACTCGTGAGCTTTTGGCTTAGGCGAAGACCCTTTCACACTGGTTGACACCTTTGTTCTTGTCTTAACCAGTAATAATAGAACTTAGTAGTGCATAACCATAATAATAGTCATAAGAATAAGGATAATAAGAACAACAAGTTCCTCGGTACCATTTTATATGAAGGAACAATTAATTTTTGTCTTGGAGCACGACCATCAATATGACCTGAATATACATAGATCTTAGAGCCAAAATGAAATAAGTTAAGTTTATTTCGGTTTTCTAATTTAGATAAGTAATATAAGTCAGAAGAAGTAGAAGATATTCATGTAGTACGTTAAATCTTATGTGCTACGAAGTACATTGACAACTTTTGTAGTTTGGCCGGGGCCGAGGAGATTTAGTTCGCCGGACAGGCGGAAGCATTTTTATCCGCCTCAAGGATTTCTACCTGGAAATCCGCCATCATAGAGGAGTCGTCGATCATAAAAAGTGCCTTCTGCTGGAGCTTACAGGTGATGGCGTGCGTTGTCGAACCTGATGATCGACAACTCGTATACTTGCAGATTTCCAGGCAGAAAACCGTGAGGTGGATAAAAAATGCTTGCCGGTCAGGCAGGATGCGCCGTTTGAGCTAGTCAGCCTGCACCAAGACTCAGCCGGCCAAAGTGGAAAAGAGGAAAGTGGTGACGACATTGTCAACAGGGACATGCGTCAACAGACAACAAGAAACATTTAGATTTTGTTCTTTTGGTAATTAAGAAACATCTAGATTAGCTAAGTCATTAGAGTCACGATTATTAAACAGCTGATCCTGTATCTAAGACAGCTTAAGAACAGAAACTTGGAATACGTGTGCTGTTGGTTTTGGCAGTTGCTTAGCTTTGCCAATCTCCCAGCTGCTCATGTTATAAAAAAAAAGTCCCAGCAGTTCATGTCCTCCTTTCCAATCTACCCTCCTTCTTCAATTTAATTACAGAAGAGGTTGACAGTATTATCTCTGTTTGTAGGTGCTACATATTGTGAGGAGGCCAACAAAGTTGCCGGCTGCTGGCTTTGTAAATTCCCTCACAATGTACATACTGTGATTTTGTAGCTTGCACAACTTCTAGAACGGTTAATGAAGAAAACCTGTAAGGTTGATTTTTCATTAAAAAACTCTAATGGAGATTTAAAAAATGTAAAATGTTCATTCTCTTATATGGACCAAAATAACTCAACTCACAATTAAGGATGGGCTGGCTAAAACTAGAGGTGGCTAACTACTCATCCATAATCAGAATTTTGAGTCCTCATATAGTCAAAATCCTATGAACAAAATCTACATGAATAAATAATATCTGCAATTTCCTTCCAAACTAAAAGTGAGAAGCCATGAGAAAACTATGGCATTGAAACTTTACAAGATTATATTTTCATGTCAGAAATGACAAAGGGCTCTGAAAATCCATTTTTAGCGAAAAGAAATGTACGTCCTCTCCCTTTACTAAAAAATACCGATTTGGATGTTGAAAATGAACTAATTTTAATGTATTTTGCAAAACTATATCAAACTATTAATTTGCAAGAGAGTGCATTTTTTACTGTATAATATTATCAGCTTTTCTTGGGCAACATTATTTAATACTCCCTCCATCCAATGAAGTTGTCTGCATTACAAATAGAGTGAAATTTATTAGACTCTAAGGCACGCACCTAAAAACAAAATTTCTCTTCTTCTCTTCGTGTTTTTGGTCTTGAGAGAGCAATCACAACATGTAATGTTGGATCCCCCTCTTTTTAATTCCACACGAACTTCATCGTACCGATGGTAATCAGACATGTTCTATCTCTAATAATATGAGCTAATTAAGGGGCCGTTTGGATCGTGAAAAATCTCAGGTGGATTTTTGGGATTATCCACTAACCAGCTGAAACACCGTGTCCATAAATATATTAGCCTGAAGAACCCACAAATATGTCCTACACTTTTTGGACGAAGCTTCCAACTTCAATGTAAAATCCAACCACCTTAATTTTTAATACACGATCCCTTATTTTTCAAAGGCAGTCAGGTTCTTTAAGAGAGAGGGAGTATGCTTTTTTGAGTAATGCTATTCCTATTGCTTTTTATCCCAGGTAAAAATCAGTTTCATCCACCCTCAAGAATTCACTAGGACCTAGTGGATTTTTGGGATAATCCACTAACCCATGAGTTGGCCGTGAAAATAAAACCGGAGAAGAACATTTTTCCGTTAAATAGAGAATCAGATTGTTGAAACAGATTAGTAATTTTGAGGAAACGCAGGGGCAAAGACGGCAGCCAGAGATGCCGAGGAAGAAGCATCCGGACTTCCCCCCCTTCTCGGGCAAAGCCGACGAAAGTTCGGACCGGCCATGGCGGTCGCCGGCGGCCCTGCCTGTCCGGCGAATTCCTTCCTCTTCGACTCGACTCTATGGGTCTGCAACCCGGGCTACTTGCTGAACCCATTGCCTCCCCGCTGCGACCTCTTCCGGCCGTCACCGGAGGAGTGGGCGGTCAGCTCCGGCGTCGGCGCCGCGGCCATCAAGTTCCCCGTCAACATCCTCTCCATAGAGAAGCTAACAAACCCGCAGGCGGTGTTTCTGGAGGCTACACTGATTACCCTCGTCTTCTGGCTAGCCTTCTGCCTCGCCGTCCGCCTCGGCAGGGTCGACGGCGGGTGTTCCGTCTAGTTCACGGTTCGCTGGTGGATCAGCCTCCACGACTTCCTCTTCGCCACCCAACATTGGCTGGTTCTTCTCCTTTTCTCTGTCATTTCAATTTTGTCGTCTATGATTTGAGCTGGATTTGCATGAAAAACTGAAATAAAATCAGATTTGGTTCATGGAAAATGGCGAATTAGTTCAAATTGTGACGTACTGAGTATTGAGAGATGCGCAAATCGCATGTACTGAGTGTGCCCCATGTTTAATTGTCTGGAATGGAAATCAGAGATGAATTGATTTTAGTTCATTTTGGAATTCTAATATAGACAACTGGTGTGGGACGGGGGCGGGAGGAGTATGAAGTGGGCATGCCTCAGAGGGTAAGCAGGCACTCCAAACATTTGACATTTGGTTTTCCAAAATGAACTGATTACTACTAATTCCGGGCGGAGAGGTTATTTGTTTTAGTTTTGGAAGGGAAGAAATGTGGATTTGGTTTGATTTAATGCAGTTTCCTTAGTTTGGAATTATTTGATTTTCTTTATGTTTATGCGATATTTGAAGCAAAATCAGCAAGGCATTCATTAAGTTATTAGAGATTAATTTGTACTTACGGGTTTGTCATCCACCAAGTAATTCTATGCTTCAGACCTTTCTTAAGAAACAGTTGGAGCTAAGATATGTATCTATTGTGTACGATGATCAAAAGGTTGTGAAGAAGCGAAAAACAGAGTTGGGTGGAACATTCTCCATCGCCAGTTGGATTCTGTTCGTTGGCTTATTAACCCCGTGAGTAGTCTATATCATCCTTCATTTCTAAGCGATAAGAATAGCCGTGTGAACTTTTTTCTTAAAGTTCTTTAATGCCTCATCATTCTTCATTTACATTAGGTTGCTTTACCATGTTATTGCCAAAACAACAGTTGAGGTGAACAACGTGAAAGTGCTGAGTGCCCCTGATTTGACCACCTTTGTGAATGACATGGAGTTCAGCATAACCACAATATCTAGCATGAGCTGTTCACATTTGCGAGGGCTTGGTAATTTGGTGATAGGAACTCCAGGATCCATTTACCATAAAGTTTCCGCTTTGTCGAATTTTGCCCAGTACTCTTGCTTCAATACAAGTCATGGTCCAACTATAGAAATCAGATGTGACGGCTGTCATGTCCCTAGAGACAGCTTTTATATCTCCTGGCAGTTTGTTGACCTTCCGGGAAATCCAGCTATGGCTGTGGGTTTTCAGTTTAACTTGACTGCGAAGGCTCATGGAGAATAGTAAGCATGTGAGTTTTGTTAGCGGCATCCTAAAGAATGAGAGTGAATTAGATGACGTGCCAATTACATTTAGAGGACCAAATGTGAACATTTTACAGTTTAATCTGTTTCCACGGTTATACCACAATTTTCACAGCCTGCGCCTTATCCAGTCCCTGTTTCACCAATTACTTCCGGGTTCTTATGCAAACGTTTCAAGTGAGCTTCAAGCATCTCTTCAAAACTCTCAGGACGGGTTAATCAATACAACGTTACATTTGACCTTTCTCTCTGACTACGTTATAGAGATCGACCATGGAAGTATTGTAGGTCCAGGTATGAATAATTCTATTAGTTATTTTCTTTTCCATACTTTTTTTGTTGGATCAGTAAACTTCCTGTAGCTATTTACACATGCAGTGGGCTTTCTTGCTAATGCTGGTGGTCTTTTTCTCCTTTAGTTGTGCAATCTTTTTGTACACCTTATGGCTAGTAAGTTTTCTGTCCTTTGATATTCATCTCAGGGATTGATTGCCTCTTCGTTATCTCAGTTAGAGAAACTAGTTTGTTGGTAAATGCGTCAGCTAATCATCCTTGTTAAAATACTCTAATTCATTTGAGTGGTGGCACTGGAATACCATGGGCATGTACAACTATCTTATTATTATACATCGAAAAAAGAAGAAAATACACAATACACAGAGTTACACACGGACGTGAATTAGAATATTTGTATGTAATCCTTTGAGGGTAGAAGCTTTGCAATTTAGTATTTGGAACCTGCATCTAACTTTCTCATATCACAGTTTGAGCTCAAAATAAAAAAGTTTCGAAATGAAGATACTGTGATGCGTGAGATTAGAAGCCGGAATCGAGCTAAACTCCACTGGGATAAAGTACGTACACCACACTCTTAAATGTGGAGATGGAATTCATATTTCTGCCTTAAAATTGCGCTGGATTTTTTTTTAATGTGATGAGTACTGTTTACTGTATTCTACTAGTTAAGGAAATTTGTAATGTATACATGGGGATTTGATAGTCTGGAAGAGAAGAGCAACAATGGCAAAAGAAAATTGATTGCTGGGCGTACTTCACTTCATAAAAGAAACACTTATGGTAGTGAAGATTCAATCACTCTTGACGAAAGTTTTGGTACACCTATTGAGACTGTATGGAACATATTCTGTCATACTTCCTATTATTATACGAAATGCTTTATATTTATATTTATGAGTTGTCCTGCATTGCAGATTGTCCTCCCAAGGGCTACTCAGAATGCAAGTATAAATTCAAACTATGCACAAAATTATGTAACCTAAGAAGGAATGACTTTAACTTCAGAGAGTGAGAAGGTGAGTTACACTTCTGTATTTTATAATGGAATTGTCCAGGGTGTTTATAAATTGAATTTTTGTTACATGCATATTAGGTTATAATGGATTCTGTACATAAACAGAAGAATTGAATACTTGTCAGTCTGTCCTTTTTCATATGTTTTGTATTAGTATAGAGTTTCACACTATAAAGCATTATAACTGTAGAGTTATCCTCTTCTAACCAGGAAAAGGGCAACGCAAGGCATTCTGGCGTGGGAAACAATATACAGTCTCAGCCATTCGTAGGAACCCATGCTTCACTCCTACTTCCCCCTCTTCCAGGTAATAAGAGTCATTTCTGATTGCATTGCACATTATAATATAAGGTTAGATTAATGAAGAAGAGTTATATAATCTTTATATGCGCCTCATGCCACTATATTATATTATAATATAAGGTTTGATTAATGAAGAATAGTTATATAATCTTTATATGCGCCTCATGCCACTATATATTGAGTACTTCCGCATGTGTCCTATATGTCAATTGCTAAGCCTGCAGCTTCCAGAAAAAAAAATTTAAGCCAAATATGTTTCTTGTCATCTATTTCATTACAAAAATTAAGCCATATACATTTCTTGTCTTCTATTTCATTACTGAGGTTCGTTTTAGAACTTTTACATATTTATCACCTAGAGAGTTATCAGTCATTCATATCTTTTGCGATTTAGTGCCAAAAAGGATGCTTTACACTTTTATGACTGGAATATGTTGTTGTCTTTTTTATTTGTCATCTGTCTGGACTGTCCAGGAGGAACTTGACGCTTACGTACACTTTTAAAAGTATACTTGTAACATAGTTAGAAGCAAAAAGTAGAATTCCGGGTATTACGAGCACATCCCTGTCTGGAATTAGGTTTTTGTTAATATTATGATTTTATTGGATGGGAATTCAGTTGAAAATCAAAGCGTATAGATCCACAGCTATTATCTGGGCATAGGTTCTATCATAAATGAAGCTTTTGCGTAATTTCATTATTGCTGCTATCAGTACTGTGGTCAACTCGAACTGGCTGTATCTTGAGCACATCCCTGCCTGGAATTAGTTTTTGATTAGTGTTATGATGTTATTGAATGGAAAGTCAGTAGAAAGTCAAAGCAGATAGATCCACAGCTGTCATCTGGGCATAGTTTCTATAAAAAATTACCTTGTGGAAGATATTCTGCGACCTAATACTATATTTCAGTATGCTCTCCCTATTGAAAAAGACCATGTCCTTGTTCCGGGTTACTACTTTATTACTTGGATCAGTACATGGTTTCTTTTTTATATGTATATTCATATAATTTCTTGTGGACCATCATTCCTTCATGCTAGAAACAACCCAAGTGCGGCCAGGAATACCTCTTCTTCCCTCACCATCACACTGCTTTTTAAGATATAGGAGGTGACCATATAAGTAAATTATTTAGTGCTTAAACATGCTTTACATCTTTGGATTTATGAAGCTCAACTGCATTCCTCGTGCAGAGATTAGTTTTGAGAGCGGGACTGATATCTCAGTTCTCCAGAAGAATCTCCAGTCATTGTACGACTACAACATTCGTTTAAGCGAGAGATTAGCAGCCACAGAACACCTGCTTGAAGATTTACGTGGAAAAACAACTCTTTCAAGCAATGGGTAGTATAGTAAAAATTCAAAACCACATGATCTTCTAACTGGTTGTTGATACTCTTTTTAACGATCTGCGACACGGCAAAAGGTGTAAAGCAGTGGATTTAGTCTGATCGTTGTCTGTTTGTTGATGGCTTGAACGAAGCAAACAGCAGCTTAGTTATGTCTCCGAATTTATAGAGAGCTTCACATCATGCATGATATTGAGAACTTCGCATCATGTATCATAGAGTTGTGAAGTACATGATAAATTTGTAGTTCGTTGTGTCCTGATTCTTGTCACAATGTAGCCTGTTTGTATATATTGTAAATGTTCAATCTGTAACATCTCAACACTTATTTAATGTTAGTCTAGAAAATAAAGTGGTGATCTCATCCTCTTACAACGCTTATGAACTTTAGCTTTTTTCATTTGAAGAAGGAAAATCCTTCCATGCTTAAAGGTCGCATATCCCGTGTATCTCCTACCATATTAGTCTGTATCCCCCACCAATTGCATGTGCTCTTCTTCTCCCTCCCGCATGTCTTCCTCCTTTAGTGCATGTGATTGCAATCATTGCTGGCATAACCATAACCGCTGTGATTTAAGTTCTAATATTATTCCTTGTAGTTGCAGAGGAAATCATGCTTGCTTAATTATTCCTGTTTTCGGGGCAAATTCATGACATAACCAGAAAACAAAGTCATCCATATAAGAGTACTCTTTTCACTTGATTAATCAAACAGCCTTCTTGCATCATTTATTTTCCCATTTATTTGTATCTTTTTTTTTTAAATTGGGACAAATAATTTCAAAACATGTTTTTACATTGACTAATGTATGAACATACCCGTTTCTGAGAGGTCAAGAAGACCCACTTAGTTGAGCGACATGCTTGATTACACTGACAAGTTTTTCCATTTTCTATTCCATAAGTAGTCATCATGGTGCAGGAGATTGCTTGGACAAATTTGTGCTCGTTTGTACCATTGCAATTGATAGATTTTAATTTGGTACGAGTAATGGAGTAAGACCAACCAAAAGACAATGGCAGAATGACAAAGAAAAGGAAAATAATCTAGGGAAATTTATATAATAAGGTATATAAAAAAAATTAAAAATGATATACTGTATCAAATATTTGCAAAAGAGGGTATCTGACAAGCCACGCTGGCGCCTGCATGGCATTTTTTTTTAAATTGACCCGAAAGGCTGAACCGACGCCTTTCGAAAAAATACTAACCGACGCCTTTCGTAGAAATACTAAAGGCATCGGTTCAACCGACGCCCGACGCCTTCAATTACCTTTTTAGATTTCGGGCTCGGGCTCGGCCTCGGCCGCACCGAGCCCTAAAGATCGGTTTTTCTCTCCGGCGATTCATCGGCTTTGCCTCCGCCTCCCCGTGCTCGCCTCCGGCCACCGCTTAGGCGGCGACTCCATCTCCACCTTCCTCGCCCCGTGCTCGTCCCGACTCCACCTCCCCGCGCTCGCCCCGGCCACTGTCGCGCCGCTCTGGCCAGCTCCGCCTCATCGCCACCGTCACGTCATCGGCACCGTCTCAGCCAGCTCCGCCTCCCTGTCCTCGCCCCGGCCATTGCTCAGCTCTCCTCCTTGCCCCGGCTACCTCATCGCCCCATCGCGCACGTCTTTATAGGTACAGAGAGTTGGCAAAAGCTTGCCAACCTAGCACATTCGGGATTGCTGGGTGCGTTACCCTGATCCAGGTAAACTATCAATAATCTGATTCATGCTACTATCTTTATTTCAATTATAACATTTGATTCATGCTGGGTGTGTATGTGTTAAACAGCTATGGTCGTGGGAGAGATTGCATATTGGCCGTCCAAACATTCTAAGCACTCCACTAGATGGTTTATCTCCGTTAGGAGTTCGGTATATGTTATCTATTTAAGTTATTTTGTGATCTTCTATTGGTATTTTAACTGATGTATTTTTCATCTTCTTTATGTTAGGTGGAATGTTAAAAAGAAAAAAACTGTAAATTCTCACAGTGTCCTCTTGATGTATAGATCTGAATTAAACTATCAGCGATCCAGCCAGGTATTAGTCATTCTTATTGTACATGTTATGAATATAACGAATGTAAATAGAAGTGACACGAAGACTATTTTCATATGTTGTGTAGGTAACATGGCAGCCATATTATTGAAAGTGCTCTTTAGTCCTAGAGGGGGGAAGGGGGGGTGAATAGGGCAACCACTTAAAAGACTCACTCTATTTTACTAACGGATATTAATTTAAAGAATCATTCCATACAATATTCTCACGTTAGTAAGCAATTGGAAGCGCATGAATGAGAGAAACTTAAGAGGTGTGGAAAGTGTGTGTGACTAGGTGTAAAACAATATGCAAAATGAGCAAACACAATTAATCACACAAGGATTTATAGTGGTTCGCCGCCAAGCAACTTGCTTCAACGGGTACGTCCACTCTCGGAGCACCTAATCCAAGGGACCTCCGATATTCACTAAGTGAGGGTTTCTAGTTCACCCACAACATCATACACCTACCGGTTTTGCTTGGATCACCGGGAACCATACAAGAGTGATTCCACACTCACTATGGGTCACACCGACCCAACACTCTCAAATGAATGGTTCGACCCTATAGTCTACTATACAATCTAACACAAGTAACAGAGAGATTTAAGAGTACTTACTCTAGGATGGAATAGTGACTAGAGTACTTACTCTTGAAGGGAGGATGTAAGGTATCCTACCCGGTTTGGTCAAACTAGTATTGAGCTAATGGCCTTCCATTGTCCACCCTTGGATTCACCTAATGATGCTCCGAAATTGTAGAAGCTTTTTGGACAAGGGATTGGTTTCTCTAAGGTTGGATCATATAGTATCTAAGAAACCTAGGCCATATGGAACATTTTTTCTTCCTCAAGTTATGCGGAAAATTCCGATGAAAACTTGAATGGGAAGAAGAATAACCCACAAGCACAATCACTTCTACAAGTGGCACTTAGCCTTGGCTCCTTGGAAAACCAAGTGAAACCAGTAAAAGGATATGTGCTTCCTTAAGCTATGACTCAATGATAACATGAGAGAACTTAGCAGCTTAAGAACAAGGTGGGTGTTCCATGGATTCACTTATCATATTCTTTATAAGATAGAGAAGTATGTTCTCTTTTTAGGTATAGACTTCATATAGAGTAGGAACTCAAGAAGCAAGCTATACAAAAGAGAGAAAGTGAAGATCCATTGATGGAATGACTTAGCACTCAAGAGCTTAGCTAAAGATGAGGAGAGGAGAACCAAGCTAAGCCCAAGAGGCTAGTCAAAATTCATACCCAAGAAGAGAAGGATAGAGGTCTATTTATAGGCAAAGATCCTCCTTAGAATGGTTTAGGATCACTTGGGATCACTTTGGTTCAACCAATAAATCAATGATCTATGGTTGTGTCCTTAGATCACTTGGGATCACTTGAGATCACTTTGGTCTTACCATTAGATCTAAGATCTATGGTTGGTTCTTTTAGCCCATGGGCCCATTTTACAAATGGGCTTTTTCTATGTGTCTTTTCCTAAGGATCTTAGGTGGGCTTTGGAAGAAGCTTTGGATCACTTTGGTTAGTGGGTTTTTCTTGAAATACTTTGAACCCAACCAATTTTATCCAAAAGCTATGGCCCTACAATAGGTAGTGTCTTGATCATGGGCTTTGTGGTGTGCTCCCACATTTTGTCTTGGGCTTTTGCAATCTTTATTTTCCTTGAGATTCCTTGAGCTTCATCTTGGGTGCCTTCCTTACCTTGGTGCTTCATCTTGAAATTGTCTCCTCTCAATCTCTTCATATAGCCCAATTTATACATGTACCCAATTCGTACATATACCCCATTTTCCTCTCACATACCCCGTATATTTTTGTACATTAAATTGACATACATTAAGAGACAAAATCATACTCCCAAATTTTGCCCTAACAATTATGATGATGTGTTAGCGCAGTTATCTGGAGTATGTACGGATAGAGCGCATGTGTGGCTATCTAGGACGCCACTTATATGTGTAGACATCGTGGAGATGCATGTTCCAGATCGGGTTATGTTGCAGTTCGGATTTGAGCAGATTTTCCCCCCTCTTGGTGTGGAGTTCATTGAACGATCGTCGCGTCGAGGCCGAGGGAGTTTTGATGGGAGGTCGCATCATGCGGCCTATATTATTAGATGGGATGACCGGACGACCACTCTCGTTCAAGGGGAGCCTACAATAACGGAGCGAGATGCAGATAATGCATACATGAGATGGTACTTCACGATTACGAGAAGACTTATCATGCCACCTGTTCATGAGGCGGAGATGTTATATCAACCGAGGGGCGACACTTAGCGGGCGTTGGTGAGTATCTCCGACTTCATATTTGATTTAATTCACCATTGTATGAGTAGATAACATATATTCTTGTTCCTTTGTAGCTTACTTGTGTGAGACAAGTGCACGCTCAGTTTCATAGTGCTTTGGTAGACCTAGCGGCATGTCAGACGATACACAATATCTCTGGTCATGTTCTTGGAAGTTTGCCATTGCTTCGGCTAGTTATGACTGAGATTCCAGGAGTGGAGGTTGTTCCAGATCCTTTATCAGCTTCACGAGACATTGTGACATCATCAGTCGACACGACGGGTTTTACCTCATCACTAGTTGTTCCAGACGCCTCGGTCGATCAAGTTGAGAGGCCCCTTTCTTCGAAAGTATATATCCGGCGACAGCGTGCACTCCGTGCTCTACGTCAGGCACCTTCTTCTTCAGATGCTGTACCTGACGTTGAGCCTGAGGAAATTTCAGTTCAAGCACGAGGACAGGGTAGGAATAGGTTGAGGAGAATTGATTAAACACTTGTAATTTTATAAGTACATTTGTAATACTTTGTATAACTTTGTAATAGTTTAATGTTGTGTAATATGTTTGTATATATGTTTTGTGTAATGTTTGTGGATGTGTTATCAGGTTTTGAAAAATTGTAGATTACATCCGGAGGAGGATGTTGATAGAGATGATGCAATTAAGAGGGTCCATTGTGCGAAAAAAAAGGTTTAAGTGCCAGAAAGGCGACGCCTTTAGTATTTCTAGAAAGGCGTCGGTTCAAACGACGCCTTTCGGGTCAGTTTTTTTAAAAAAAATGTCACGCATGCACCAGCATGGCTTGTCAGATACCCTCTTTTACAAATATTTGCTACAGTATATTATTTTTAAATTTTTTTTTCATACCTTATTATATAAATTTCCCAATAATCTATCAATAATGGGTAAGCAATGACAGATTAAGTGAAATCCAAGTGGCGTACATTACTAGCGGGGTATGCAACATTTTAGTAGGGTACGAATAGGGATGCCACCGGGGCGGGTTTGGGTCGGTTCTTGGCAAACCCGGCCCCGGAACCGTTGTAATTCTTCAAACCCGGAACCACCCCAGACCCACTACGGGTCCAATTTTTGGACCCAGAACCGCCCCGGTACCAAACCCGGAACCGCCCCGCCCCGCCCCGATACCAAATCAAATTTTTTCTATCTATTTTTATTCTTTTTCAAACTTGCATATTAAACTTTGATTATTTTGATTATTTTTCACTCTTTCAAGCTAAAAAAGGGCACTAAAAGAAAAAAAAAAACGAAAAAAAGAGAGACCTAACTTGAGTTGAATACCTATATATCAGGTCGGGTCGGGTTTTAATATAATACCCAAACCCGCCCCGACCCGGTGCATCGGTTCCTCTTTCAAACCCGGAACCGGAACCGGTACTGTATAAGGTTTCCCAGAACCGGCCCCAATAAGGCCGGGTCCGGTCGGGTCGGGTAAAAACCCGGCCCCGGTGGCATCCCTAGGTACGAAGACATGCGTTCTTATGAAAATTTGGGCTTAATTTGAACCCTTCTGCTTTGCCAGTCCCCATTTTATGTGACGATCGTTTATTTTTTCAAAAGAGAAAAAAAGTTGCATGCATGAAGACCAAAGCCTGGTTCTGTTACCTTAAATTAATTAAGACTGGACGTATTGAAAAAATGAACTTGTAAACCAGGATGAGAAAGGGAGAAATTACAAAGAACGTACAGCCTCTAAAGTTTTGGGAACATCGGGCCTCAAACATGTGGGATGGAAAGGTGAGGCAAAAGCGAAATTGGGTCAGCCATTTTAAGAGAATTTCTTTTTCTGAAGAATCACCTTACGTGCTACTAACAATGGGGTTTACAATTCGAGGCTGAAATCTTTCGACTATCTTCGTTAATTAATTTCGAGACTTCTACCTGGTATAGAAGTTGTGAAGTCGCATCTTGCAAGAGGTGGTGCACACTCTTGTATCGGCCTAATACATGAGTGAGGGTCTATTTCAAAGAAGGCACCCTTGCTAGCCGGACAAATTCTATTGGGAATGGGAAGATACTTAAAACTAAAGAAGTAGATCATGGAAGTTCCACATAAGATCACCATGGAAATCACCACACAAGATCAAACACGTTATGCACGAGTTCACATTATGGAGCATGCAACATATACACTAGTTTGCTGCTAGTTGAAGATATAGCACAAGCCATATGTCCTCATAGTTATTTTTTTCGCTGGTTTTATACATAACATGTTCACGAGTTCAAACGAAGACCCTAGGTACAGACTCCACCGGCGGGCAGTCCACTTCTCTCAAATCCGTCCTGATCCCCACGCCGGCCGCGTTAGCCAGCGGGTGTATCCTGTACTCCGGCCCCCTCATATACGCACTCGCCTCCTTCTCCCTCTCCACCGAGTAGTTATACCTCTTCTCCACATCTGCCATTAACATTCACAAATCATCAATAAACCATAGAATTAGCTAATGACAAAAATTAATTAGCATAATTAACATCATCTAACTTAATTACCTCGGACAAGTGATTCATAGATCTGGCCGTCTCTTGTGACGGACATCATGATCTGAGGCAGGCCAAGGGGGAGCATATCCCCCTTGTCCACCTGCCAGAAGTGGATGGCCTTGCCGTAGGTCTTGACGAGCTTCTCCATTTCCCGGCGCTGGATGGGGCCCGGCACCCCGGGCATGAACAGGATGCCACTCTTCACTTCGTATTCGTGCGAGTGCCACATCGGCTTCTCCACGTCCGGCAGCGCCAGGAAGACGTTCTCCGAGACGATGTACTCGATGCCTATGAGCCGGGCGTCCGATCCCGCCCCGTCGTAAATGAGGCACTGCCGCATCTCCTCGTTCTGGTGGGAGCAATAGTGGTGCGCCTCCACCTGCCTTGTCATGTCGTCCCCATAAAAATGAAACCTGCATGCAAAATAGGTCTAGCTATTGATAGAGCATGCACGTACGACAGCTTAACGAAAGGAAAGAGGACTGACGCGCAGAGATGCTCGTGGATTTTTTTTATGGGTGCAAAGCCTTGGATGACTCCGGTGGCCGTCTCGAGCACGGCGGTGCCGGTATGGGTTGGTTCTCCGGGAACCTTCTCCATGGCAGGGCTGTCTGGTTACTGGCCGGAGGAGATGGGGCGATGTTTATAGTGGATGGTGGAGCTCTTGCACGTAGTCACATGCAGAGCAGACATGTGCTGCCTTGTTCAGGCGCGTGGCAATTAAGTGCATGCAAAGGGCTTTGTGGCGTGTAAGGGGGCTTCAGCCTGATGAGCTTGGCCCTGTTCGGTCCGATCGAGAAACAGATGGTTTGAGCTAGAGTTTGCTTTCATTAGTCTAAAAGTTGTTCCTATTTCAACTAACTAATTTTTCATCTTATACGATTTTGGTCATGGACTTTTTTTGGTGGATTGCCTTTTTGGGTCCCTTGCTTCCCCCTCCCAACTCCCCCAAACGCTCAAAAATCACTTGATTCCCAACTCTCCTCCTGCCATCTGCTACATTTCCTGATTTCCACCTCTCTCTCTCTCTCTCTGTCTGCTTATTTTATACTCTCTGGGTCTCGTGCCCACGTACAGAACAGGCATAGTGCTTTTGATAGGTTATCCAAATAGAATTTGGTGGTTGAAAATAATAAGAATATAAGAACTGAGAGGTCGTTATTTGTCAACAAAACAATATCAGTTTGATAACTCCCGCAGCATGAAGCTATGCTTATCAAGAGAAGTCATCTGTTAGAGGAACCTAACAGATGACCTGTACGTGGCTCATACTTTATCTGCCTCAGATGTGCATTTGTGAAGATTACAACCCTATAGATTTGAGAAGAACCCACGCATTTGTAAATGTAAGCACAATTATTGGAAGATCAGGTGAATAAGACGAAAGTCAATAGACCTTGAGCCAACAAGTAAAGAACAAAAGAATCAGAATTATCCTAAAATGAGGCCAACATATTCTTTGATGATATAGTTTTTTTCAGAACACTTTAATCATATAGTTGGTGCGATATAAGCCGGAGACAGTTAGTGTTGGGATTTTCAAAACAGAGAAACGTAAGAGCGGACGTCCGGCCGATTTGACAGACGTCCGGTGTCTGAACAAAACACCCTGTGGTCGACAGGTAGAAGGCACAGGCCGACTGGTACAGCGCGTCCTCGCGATTGTAAGGCCTCTGGACGTCGGGTAGTGATAGTTTTGTGACCATTGGGATTGAAAAGTGCGTATTTTTGGGAGTGGATGTTTTTTATTTTTTACGCCCCAAACGGCCCCATAGTCTCCATTAGAGAACACTAGAGAGAATTAACAAGGTTTTTTGCCAAGTTCTTCATTGGTTTTCTATTGCTCTAAACTATAGATGATCTTTTGATTGGTTTTAGCACATCATTTGTTCCTACAGGCTAAAAAGAAACTCGTTTTCAATTGTGTAAATCGGAGACAAGGAAGAAATCTTCATTGTGTATCTTGAGGATAGATTCATGGAGATCCCAATTGCTCACCACACTCGGAAAGTGGTGGGGACAAATACTATTTTAGGACGTTGATTTCATCAGGCTTTGAAGAATGGGTTAAAGTATATTTGCCTACAACAAATTTAGAATTCTCCATCTCTATTCCCCACATATAACAGTTAGCTGGTCATTACGTGACATATATTAGTCCAAGACACCTTATTGCTCACAATTGCTTAATTAGGTGACAAAACTCATCTACAAAAAAGAACACAGAGAGGGTAGTTTTTGGAAGCACTCATAAAGTCCGGACAACAACTGCACGTGATATTATATGAACTTCAAATGCATTTCCGGCTATTAACCATGAATATACATCTAAAAGAAAAGAAAAGAAACATTTATAACAGCTATTGTATGCACGAGTGACATATCCTCCTCGATGTGAATGTATGCATGTTCGTTGGCCTAGTAGGGTCAAGCTTACAAGAAACTGATGTGGAGGACTATAAACAAACAAAAGAGAAGATAAACGAAACGGTCGATTGATGGCTGAAGCTGGTGGGAGGCCAGTCAATTGTGGGAGTCTAATCTTGCCACCCCTATATAATTGACCTTCTGATAATGAACATTCATACTACCCACGTGTGGTGGATCCCGCAGAATTAACTCACCACACGAGCATGTCAAGCCAGCATTATTCGCCAAGGACAAAGCCCACCTTCAACTGTATTCACTATGGACAGAATTTCGTGACTGTATATGTGATGTTTTTTTTTGACACATTTATATATGTGATGTTGCTGGTCCTCAGAATTTGTATAGTTTCTTGGTCAAAACATATAGCCTTACAAGAACATTTTTTAAAAAATAATAATTAGGATTAAAGTGCCTTATCTTCAACAATTGGCCATAATTTGTCCCTATAAAATATTTTAAATTTTTTTGCTAAATATACTGCATTTATGTCTAACTTGAACAATACCAAAATAGTCTTCCTTGAAGATCTTGGACCAAAAAGTTGGAGGACAAATGATCCAACATAATCATAATCATAATCAATAGCACTTTTTTCCCAACAATTTGGTGTGGATCTTACACCTCCATTTTAGCATGTGTAAGAGAAAACAAATACATATCATTTCTTATTAATTTCATCTAAGTTCTCTTAGGTCTCTCCCTCCATTTTTTTGGCATCAGTTACATGCATCCTTTCTAATCTTCTCACTGGAGCATTTATTGGTCTTCTTTGCATGTGCCCAACCAACGCAACCTATACCTCTTAAGCTTCTCCCTTAAAAGTGTTATCCCTACCCCTAAGTTTTCACGGGCATACTAACTCATAATCCTATCTCTCCTACTTATCTCACACATATACTTTAACATTCTCATTTCGGTTACATTCAATTTATCATATGGTTTTTCTTTGGAGCCCAACACTCTGTTCCATAAAGTATTGCAAGTTTAATAGTTGTCCTATATAATTTACCTTTAAGCTTATTTGCAACACACTTATCACATAAAACTCACTACAACAAAAAGGGGCTTTAGAGACGGAAAAATCTGTCGCTAAATGTACATGATCCGTCGTTAAAAGATAACGAGAGACGGATATTTTCTGTCGCTCAATCCGTCAAAAAAGGTCGCGTCGCAACTGCTCAAAAACGACGGACAGGAACCAACCGTCGATAGAGAGTATTGTCGACGAATGAGCAGTAGCGACGGATTGTATCTGTCGAAAAAGGCTCTTTAGTGACGGATCAATTCCGTTGACAATATGTTTTTTCGACGTATATTGCCATCACAAAAGGAAATTTTTTTCTGACGATGATATGTAGCGACTGTTTTATCCGTCGGTACAAATGTTTAGCGACGGTTTTGGATCATTTGTGACAGATTTTATCTGTCGGTATAGACTTCAAAAAAACAAAAAAAACAGCAGCTTTATGCTGCTGTGCAGAGAAGGTTTTCACTTTGTATTGTATAAATTTTGTATAATAAATATAACAATAACTAACCAAGAACATCAGCTTTATTCATTATTAAATTAGTACTTGCATTATATAAAAAATCATACAAAAAACTGTTATCCAATGAATTGTGTTCTCCGACAAATAAAAAAGAAAAAAAATCATCCATGTAGCTCAACCGACGTGCTTGACTCCTCTCAGCCCTTGTTTGACTCCTCTTAAGTGAAAACATTGTGAACATGGAACAACATCATTGTCCCAAATCGACCATTAATTCGTCCAATAATTTCATGAACTTGGCTGATAAGCTTTTGATATGAAGTAAGCAAGTGCAAATATATAAAAGTGAAGAACAAAATAGTTTACCAAAACAACAAACTAAATTAAGATCCTATTCGTCTATTTCAGAAAGAAAGAAGGGTCAATGAACAAGAAGAATGAACAACTTCGAATAGGTAATAGATAAAGACGATGATAAACAACCTTGTAGATGCTACCATCAACACTTGGTGGAGTTGCAAGAACCACAATTTTGCACCCAGCAATCTGTGCAGGCTGGTGCAGAAAAATAAATCAAACATCAACCAGAGCTCTCACTTGGTATCATCCGAAATCATAAAAACTATTACAGTTTGGCTGAGGAGCTGAAAGTGATGTTTTGAGTCAACTCAACCCCACATACCACATCTAACATCAACGCGGCAGAGGGCAGAACTGCAGTGCCTCCAGGAACATATAGACCAACTGATTCAATGCCTCTTGCCACCCGTTTACATGACGCCCTGTCAATTCCTATCAAATTAGCAAATTACAATAAAGAAAAACAAAAGATCGCCAGGAAGAAGTCTAAAATGCTTCTGGCTCAGAATTAAAATCTTGGGCCTTCTCAGCTCTCTGATCAACAATAATCGGACATTATAAACATCACGCATGAAACATTCCAGCACATTTGCATGAAACCGCTTCGAGAGAAGTTGTCTGTCACTTTCAATTTCAGCAATAGCACAAATCATGTCCTGAAGAAATTAACAATACAAAATTTAGCATTCTCCATGTAGAAATCAATACTGACTTGATAACTAAATATAAAGGTTCTTTCTGAATTTTCTATTAACATAATTTTCTCTTCATACAAGGATGAATACAAATAGCTTTGAACAGGCACTACAAAGCATCATTTTAAACAGTGTAACTTAGAATGGACATAAAGATGGCAATATGATGATAGCAGAAATAGTAGGTGATAGTAACAGCTCTTACCGGATCAATCTGCAATCTGAAGTGCCTATCTACAACAATTTCCGCCGTGGCCTGAGAACATAAAACACAATTCAGGGTTTTTGAAAGCAAAGATACATTTAATTACACAAATGTATGCAATCACATATCAAAAATAGGCACGGTATGCAGCATTTAGAAAGCTTGCTTTTGTTTCACCTTCATTTCAGTCTGGGTCAGATAAGGTTGCCCATCAGGATCCCGTGAGAGGAGAACCTTCTGTCCTTTGGTTTCTCCAGCATCTATCCATTCCTTACTCACATCAGGATTGCTCCACATTGCTTCCATGTCTTCAGGCTGCACACACTCATCAGGATTGCTCCACATTGCTTCCGTGGCTTCTCACAATACAGCTGCTTCAAAATCACATACACATGTTTCATGAGAGAGTGAAAGAAAAATGTATTGTATGAGTATAATATGTGTATAGGAAGCTTATAGATATGTTGGGCAACACAACCACGCTCGCCACTCCTGCAAATAACCACAACCCTAGAAAAAAGCTGCAATCTTTCCAATTACCAATCTCTAGTTTATTCACTAACTTAAGCATAAGCAGTTCAGAAAGGGAAAAAGGAACTCAATTTCACCAAATTCAGAACCTACCCGACTGCCGGAGCTGCTTGCGCTGAGTGAAGAGGACGCGGAGCTCGTCGTGAAGCGCCCGGATGAGGTCGGTCCGGGAGGCGGCGCGGTCGATGAGAGTGGATCGGTACCTGAGGAGGTTCTGCAACCTCTGGCGGTCAAGGGCGTCACAATCAGACGACCTGAACCAGTCGTCGAGCGAGCGGATCTCCTTGCTCAGGTCGTCGATCTTGGCCTCCTCGGTGCCGACGGTGGAGCTGATTCTATCTTGGTCTTGCAGGACTTTTAGGGAGGAGAAAGCTCCGACGATCGTCGCCGGATAAAGCCCATCGCCCTCAGAGGAGCGGCTAGGGCAGGGAGGGACATTTTAACAACGAAGGTTTCCCGCCGGACATTTTTACCACGGATAAAAAACCGTGGATAATATATATTACCCACGGATAATAAACCGTGGATAGTAGTTACTATTATCGACAGTTTGTTTTCTGTCATCACAATTCGTCGTAAATACTATATCTTTCTCCACGGTTTATTTTCCGTGGTAAAAGTATGTTTCTATCCACGGTTTTTATAACGACAGAACTAAAACCGTCGCTAATGGCCGATTTTGTTATAGTGACTCCCGAGGCCACCCTTCACTTTACCCACCCAACATTTATCCTATGAACCATATCACTATCAATATCTTCCTCTTTGTGGATAATGGATCATAAAATAACAGAATTGTTCTCACTTTAACACTTCATGCCCATCTATTTTAACTAAAGTTCTATCTATAGTTTCTACCTTCGTTAAAATCAAATTTCATAAACTTTGTCTTAGTTCTATTTATTTTAAAACCCTTTGATTCTAAAGCTTCCTTTCATAATTCTAGTTTTGCTTTTAAACCTATTTTAGTTTCATCAAATAAAACTATATCATCACAAAAAGCATGCACAAAGAAATACTATCTCATATATTTCTAGTTAGCTCATCCATAACTAAAGTAAAAAAATAAGGACTTAAAGCAGACCCTTAATGTAAACCGACCATGACCGAGAATTCATTGGTTTCCCCCCAATAGTCCAAACATTAGTCACTACATCATCATTCATATCTTTTATAATATCTATGCATCAACTTATAACTCACTTCTTCTTTAAAAACACTTCAAATAAGCTATTTAGGCACTCTATCATAAGTTTTTGGCATGAAACCAAACGGTTATCTATTACCTTAGTTACTTTCCGCAATCGATCTTCTACTACTCTCTTCCACAACTTCATAGTATAATCCATAAGTTTTATACCCTTATAGTTGTATAACTTTGAATGTCTTTTTTATTTTTATATAAGGGTATAAGGGTATTTGTCCTCTACTCCTTAGACATCCTCTTTGACTTCTAAATATTGTTAAACAGTCTAGTCAGCCAACAATATTTCCCAAAAGTTAGACCTGTCAGGAAAGCTTTACTATAAAACTTAACTCAATTCAACAGTAGCACCCCCCTACAAGATGTACTGAATTAGCTAGGAGGTCAGCGACCCTATGTTAAATGACCAATTTTCCAAAAAGCTCGAGCTGATTGAAAAGGGTTATTTTTAATACGGTAAATTGCACTTAGCCCCCATCAATTATGGTCAAATTGCACATAACCAGTATGTATTTTAAAACTATGCACTTCCCTGCCGTTAAATGGAGTAACAGAAAAATATTTTCTTGGACAATTTAACCTCATCCCTTCTTAACGGTATGCTTCATTAAGTAAACTATACCAATGAACTCCAGGTGATGGCATGTTGTTTCTTTTCCCTGTGGAGGATATCAACAAATGATTCTCTTCTAGACCCACCACCAATCCCTTGTGATTAATCTTCACCAAATCTGCCAGCCTTGGAGAGACATCGCCCCCTGCCTGTTTTTACAGAAGCTAGATTGATTAAATAATCTGACTAAGGGTCCATTTGATTGGTTTGAATCGGAATCTGAAAAGCCCACTAAGAATTCTGAAAAGTCATATATCTGAAATTCTTCAAACTGAATCTGAATTTGAAAAGTCAAATTAACAAATGAAACTACAAGTTTAGTAAAAACAATGTGGTAATACTCAAGCTCCTGCCCCAGCATTTCACTCTAGACAGGCCACCCTCCAGCACCCCTACAGACATGGAATCCGCCCGCAGAGATCATCTGAAACTTTGAGGCCTTGGGAGTTAGGCCTATGACTCCACTCCCAGTTTCATCCCCCAACAAAATGCAGTTCTATTTTCAGCAAACAACCCACAATTGAAACTAGATCCGACAATGATAGACATGATCGTACCTTGGAAACTATGAGAAGCAGTCATGTTATAGCCCCAACAGTCTATTACAAAGGTGTTTGACGAAATGCTTTTTGCGCATCATCTCAAGCCGCATAGATGGTGATCCCCAGCACTCAAGATAGAGTAAGAAGCTCCTTCCGTAGCAGGTTGAGGACCCATTTGGACGTAGATATTGTTTCCCCAGCAAAAAGGCTGGCCTGATGATCGTTTAAAATTAAACCCTTGCAAGTGCACAAGGCAATTGTACTACGGCGAGTATTAAAGGGTTGTCGAACCTCAGGGACGGATTAATCTTTTACCAAATTCAAGAGGAGAAAGTAGTGTTGATTTTTTTACTAAGAAAGCAATAAACTTTAAACTAAACTAAGCTGAGATTTAATCAATATGGAGAAATATCAAGGCAAAGAATCCACCACTAGACATGCAATTACTACTCTCAATTATTATTAGGCATAAGTTAACATGATATGGTAATTCATGTTCTTGATCGGACACACGAATTACTAATGAATTCACTAACGTTCTGGATCGGACACGAAAGTTCATCCACTATTTTGTAATCAATCCTATCCTTGATCGGGCATAGAATCAATCACAACTCTATTATAATGCAATTAATCTTATCCTTGATCGGGCATAAAATCAATCACAATATCTAATTTCATTCATAATCAATCAAGTCTATGATCAAGCACTCAAAAGAATACTCATGAAATCGCATTAAGCATGATTCATAATCAACTTTATAGAATTAAACTATCAAGAGTAGGAATACACATCTAGGGCTTCATCAAGCCTTGACAAAGAATTTAGTTACACATAGAAAGAGAGAAAAGAAAAGCCTGTTTATGTAGATCCATCGTCATGAATCATTCTTCTTCTTTGCTCCAAAAGATCTCTTCTCTTGCTCCTCTCTAGCCTCTAAAGGGACTCAAAACTCTATTCTCTAATGCCCAATACGTTCTCCCTTAAGGCATATATATAGGGGTGAAGGAAAACCCTTAAATCCCCTTCCAAATCCAAGTCAAAATAGGCCTTATTTCAATTCTGCGTATACGGCGATCGATCACTTTTCTGGCCGATCGATCGCTTTGCGATCTATCACTTTTATGCCGATCGATCGGTTTACTATTCATTTTGAACCACGATTTTCCAATGGTCATAACTTTTCGCTCCGAACTCCGAATTATGCGCGGTCGGTGGCGTTGGAAAGCTGACTTCTTGAACTTTAACATGAAGCTTGAATTAGTCCAATCTGATATGTGTACACGAAGTTATGAAGATTTAACCATTGAAGTCCGTTTTTACCTCATTTTTGTATATTACTCTTGTTTCCTACAAAAACCAAAAACTATATTAAAGTAGTAGTAATTCTAATCAAACACTAGCATAAATATAAGTTTATGAGATAATAAAATGCATATTTCATGTATAGATCACCTGAGTTGAGCAAGAGGCCGCAGACGAATCCGTCGCCGCTCGTGAGACCCAAGAATTCATATCTGAAAGGGGCTCTATAGACTATGAAAGTATCAGAGCCATAGCAGGTGACCGGATGGGTGCCATCTAAGTTCAAACCACAAAATGTCGGGTCATTTTCGCCACAACAACAATGGAAGATATGGAGCCTAAAGCAGAGACCTCCAGTCTGCAGCACAGAAACAACATCAAAATGAGAACTTGGACAGGCATAACAGAGCTTCCCCTGCTCATCTTTTCCAAGTCACAACCTTTCCTCTCCAAACTTGAAATTCCTACATTATAACTTCAAAAGATACTGCTTTCTTTAGAAAAATGACTTAAGTTACCTCGTAAAGGCAAAAAAAAATTGACCTTGAAAACCGAGGTTCGTTCATGTCATTCCAAATACCATCAACACCATTAGAAACAAAATCCTTCACTAACTTAGCCCACCACAAGCGGGTTTTCTGTTGTGTGAAATCTGGAAAAACACAAGGCCCAGGCCACACTTCCCCTGCAAAATAGTTCCCGATTGATTATACAATAGAAATGTGGGATTGTAATCTACAGAAAAATGATCATAGAGAGAGAGTTGTTCTCATTAGGGATAATAATTTGTACCAACATAAGGTCTTCCATCAGCTTGCGGAATCCATACATTGTTGTTGGATCCACTATCGTATACAAAATAACCATCTTCATATTTAATCCCAGGATCCAACATCCAAATTGCCTTTATGCCGCTCTTATGGAGGTCATCAACCAATGAGTTAGGATCGGGAAAATCGATCCTAAGAGCAAATAAATGTTATTAAAAGAGCACACATCTGAAGAAGGAAAACAAACAACAAGGCCTACTCATGAAACCAAAGTGAACCTTTCAGCATCGCAACCTACACGAAAAGCTTCCAAACTTTGAGGCGATTTGCAACTTGCAAGCATGGATAGACCTTACTAAAGCTTTGTCAATAAGAACCAGAGATGACCCATATCCTATTTTCATGAAAAAAAACAGATACAGTACTTGTTCCAGAGCCAAGAGAACCAGTCATCTGTAAACCACTTCCACCTTTAGAACCAAAAATCTCCAAGTTTTCACCATGTGAGATGCTTTTTTTTTGCAGGAGGAGGCAAGGGGGATCCCACGATTTGGTTTTCAGAAAATTCAGATGGGTTTTCCCATCTGAATTTTTAGGCCCTTTTGCATACATAGACTGAATTCATGACAGATTTCAGACACCCAACAAATTGGCTGAAAAGTTGAAAAAGCTAGGTTTTTAAGCCACTTATTCAGTTCAGATCTTAATAAGAGTAAACAAACAACCCCTAAATATCAATGGAAATCAGCAAAATTATTTCTGTTATACTACCCAAATTTACAACTGTCTGAGGGGCGAGGAGGTTGGCGTTGGGCCTGCCGAAGAGGGTGATGGGGTGGCGTTGCTCATTGAGAAGATGGTAAGGGGACTATAGCTATTTCTCTCATTAAAATAGAGGCGATGAGGTTAATTAAGAACTCAGAATTTCTAGGAATATTTGTTAGAATAGCCTTGCAGATGAGGGAGGATCAGGAGGTGAAGGTATAATTGTCTTAAACATTATCGGTTCTTTAGGAGCTTTTTCCATATTAACTGGCGCCACTAAGCAGTTTCTCATATTACCTGGAATCCATTTGTTTCTTCCATATTACCTAGAAACTACCCAAAATAATCCCAGCTATAACCTAAGTCTTCATTTTAGCGATTTAGGGGAGCATCCAAGTGGGGAAGAAGACATTCCGGCGAAGCTCTGTCCATCATTGCAGTTCATATCACCGCAGGCGCTGTCCGGAAAAAATAAGATTTTATGCCAGAAAACAGCAAAACCAGCGGGAAAGACCGAAAAAAAGCTATGATGAAGGGATTTTGATGTAAGGGCAGTGGAGAAGCCCGCTCTATAAAAGTTGAGATCTACATGTAAAGAAACACATATAAAGGTCACCCATTGGTGCTCGACTACTTGTGGACATCAAATAAGAGGATAAAAATGGGCAAAAGCATGAAATACTCGTCAGCGAGCGACAAGTACAATTTATATGTATTTCTGTGATCCTAATGAAATAGAAGATGAGGAAAAATAATGAAGAATGCAAAAAAAAGGGCTAAAGTGGATAAAAAATGAGTGAGTAATGACATTTTGAAGTTTGTCGTAAAAACGTGTGTTCGTACGCACGACCTCATTTGAAGTCATGTGTTCGTGCACATGACCTGAATGGAGTCATGTCTAGCAACACACGACTCCATTCAGGTCGTGTATACGAATACACGACCTCAAATGGGGTCGGGCGTACAAACATACAACCTCAAATTGGGTCGTGCCTACGAATACACGCTTTTACGACAAACTTTAAAATATCATAACTCGCTCATTTTTTATCCATTTTAGCCCTTTTTTTACGTTCTTCTTTATTTTTCTTCCTCTTCCACCTCATGAAGATATATTAAGATGAAAAAAGAAGAAGAAATAAAGGAAATTAATATTAGCTTCATCACCCTCGTTGAAAATTTGTCATAACCACTAGTAGATGGGTTTTAGAAATTTTGGCTATCCGCCTGAGGAGGAAGAGGTGGAAAAATAAGGAAGAATGCAAAAAAAAAGGTTAATAGATAAAAAAATGAGCGAGTTATGACATTTTGAAGTTTGCTGTAAAAGTGTGTGTTCGTACGCATGACCTCATTTGAGGTCGTGTGTTCTTATACACGACCTGAATGGAGTCGTGTTTTGCTAGACACAACTCCATTCAGGTTGTGTGCACGAACACATGACCTCAAATGGGGTCATGTGTACGAACACACGTTTTTACAGCAAACTTCAACGTCGTGGCAATCTAGACCAAAGCTGACGGCCGCACATGCAAAAAAAAAAAGCTATGATCAAGCGATTTTGATGTAAGAGCAGCGGAGAAGGCTGCCCCGCCCTACTACAAAAGGTAAGATCTAAATATAAAGAAACACATATAAAGGCCACCCATTGGTGCTCGACCGCTCGTGGACATTAAATAAGAGGATAAAAATGGGCAAAAGCATGAAACAGTCGTCGGTGAGCGACAAGTACAATTTATATATCTTTCTATGATCTTCATGAGGTGGAAGAGGAGGAAAAAAAAGGAAGAACACAAAAAATGGGCTAAAACGGATAAAAAATGAGCGAGTTATGACATTTTGAAGTTTGCCGTAAAAGCATGTATTCGTACGCACGACCCCATTTGAGGTCGTGTGTTCGTGCACAAGATCTGAATAGAGTCGTGTCCAAAATCCAAAGAGGTAGCAACTAGCAAGCAGACTAAAATTACAAACCCTGCCACTATGACCTAAATTCATTCCTAAAAGCCCTTTCTTCCCAACCAAACACTTAAAATGAAAAAATTCACTTCATTCCAGAAATCTGGATTTCTTACTCCTAAAAGCCTTAACCAAACGGGCCCTAATAATCTTCTTCATAACTTCAAGGGAGGAAGTAGCTATTTGGAGTTTTCCATGTAAAATGGAACAAAGAATTGGAATTTGGAACCGAAAGATTTGAGCTGAGGGACCACCAACCAAGCTTTCCTTTTGGCGGGAAAGAAGCTCTAGCGTGAATTCCTTTGGCCTTCATTCCCTGGCGTGGTGGGTCTTCTCCTTTTAATGGTGCAATAATAAATACCCTAGCATATGTGGGACAAAGAAGTTCCATCACATTTCTCATTCATTTCTCCATTGCCTCTTGCATTTGGCAACAAATTACTAATTATGCCGACGTGTCGAGACCACGACCTAGTTGTATGCTTCATTAATGATTAAACCTTATCACTAATTTTACTTGGTGTGTTAGATAACATGATACCCTTATACTAAGTTGCTGACTACGTGTTCGCAATGTATCCCCACAGAATGATGGCTGATGGTTATTTCATATGATCGAACGCTTATTTCCTTTGCAATGTTGTCAAAATTCTCAAAGTTCAGCGTTCTAACACCATAATTACTCCTAAAAGTTGAGGTCTTTTGCCTGCTATTCTGCGCTGGAACACACGATAGTAGTGCGTATCCTATCTTCAAACACAATTAAGAGGCAGGCCGAATCCTAAACTTTAGGTATATTGAGAGGAAAAGGTGAAGTTTCCAACCCTTCATATGTCATAGGCATGCTTTTAGATCACATTGTTTCTTATAATTCTAAAATTTTAGTCGATAAAGCACACATGATATTGGTTAACATAGAAAACAAGATTTTCCACTTATAGGTCTATACCCAATTAGGCCGCACAAGTCCCTCACAATAAAAATTGAAAGGGTGCTTTGAAATAGGGCACTTGCAAAGTTTTAACCTATTCCGCTTTGTGGGCCATCACCATCTTACCAATCTTACGTGTGAATTTTGAGGCTGACGACTAAGAGCTTACGATTCATGAGAGCTAGGGTTAGAATGGATCCAAAGTTTGTGGGCCATCTATCCTAGTCCATCCCTTTCAATCACACTAGGTTTACCCTAGTGGGACTTCTACATTATCCTCTTATTATGATATTTTTGAGTAAGAAATTGAGTAGGAAATTAAATGAAGAAAAACAATTCTTCCCTCAACCTTCAGTGGGGGTATATGGGATCATTAAGAATTTTACTAATTTGAAATCGGGTCAGTCATATACAGCTCATGTGCTATTAATTGCTGATTACTTTCTTTTGCATTTATAAATGCTCATCACTAATCTCTGTCTAAGAAAAAGGAGAGGACTTTATTTTGTTTGTTGTTTTTTGGCAAAAAAGAGGATGTAACAGCACAAAAGCCTACCACCTCACCTTCCGCCCTCTCGGAGAAAATACTTTGCAGTAGGCTTCCAGCAAGTTCCTTCTAATTACAAGGATTTACCGGTGCTACAACCATAATGACCACACGTGAAAGGAATATATGTTATATGGTGCATAAAGTTAAACCTATAATTAGTACATAGGTTTTGCTTGAAAATTTTCTTCCTAAGTTTACTTTTGACTCTTCAGCAAGTGAGATGAAAAAAAAAGAAACAAAAAACTTATTTTTATGTTTTCTAGAATTTGCAATGATCGCCTCCACACTTTTTCTTTTGGTAACATGACCGTCTCTACATTTGATAAGCCAAATCTTGATATATATTTTTTTTTCAGTAAGCTCCGCAGGCACTGAAACCTAAATGTAATTTAGTCTTAAATCCCACCCCCAACTAAAGATGCCATAGTCCGGGTTTGAATCTAGAACTACTCCCTCCACACTGGAATTTTCATCACCACACCAACAAATGGGTAGGCCAAGTTATGAATTAATTAGTTACTTAAGAAAGGTGTAAAGTAAGGTAGAGGTATAAGTTCTTATAAAAAAAAAGGTAGAGAATATCAAACTTGCCCTTGCTTCTCATGTGTAAAGAGTTTTTAGTTGTTTAGCTTTTTAGTTGATTTAAGTTGACTTCCTAATGAAGAAAAAGTTCATATAATTAAGATGTTTTATGAGTTAAAACGTTTAATTACCTAAACATGTGCTTTCCATTTATTACACCATTAAAACAACTTGAATTTCTAATTTCAATGTATGTCTTTCAATTCTATTGAGGTCAAAGGAGTCATTATGCCAAAGGTTAGTTCATTATCGAAAACCAAATGGGTCTATCAATGTGGGATGGAGTCTTAAAAGGTAGTGAGTATTTTTTTTGTTATGACAACTGACAACAAAAAGGTAATGACTAAATTTTTTTTGCAACAAAAGGTAATTACTTTTGTTTTTTTGGAGCAACAAGGTAATGACTATTTTTTTATCTTCGTTTTTTTTATATTTGACTAGTTTTTATCTTGACAACACAATATAATGAATAGTTTCTTTGTTTTGTTTTTTGCAACAAGGTAATGACTAGGTCTTTTTTTACAACAAGGTAATAATGACTAATATTTTTATCGACAACTAAACCCTAGTGGTCTATCATGTAGGAACTAAGCCCTACCACAAACCTTTTGATGCTCTCGACCCGGATCGAACCTGAGACTCTTCTACCAAAGAACAGGAATGTTACCACATCAATTGTTTTTTTTTTTTGTTGGCAACAAGGTAATGACTAGTTTTTTGACAATATATACATTGTGCATCTTTTTTTTTTGTAAAAAAGCTCATATAGGAAATATGGAAAAAAACAAAGAGCACTAAAGAAAAATAGTGTGAAAGAAAAGCGAAAGCAGCCGTCATTCCGAGTGGGCCATTGGAACCATGTGCGACCATGTGGTGTGGTTGCGGCTTTGTAGGTCCCACCCTCTTCCCTCTTCTTCCCCAACCCCCTCTCCTCCCAATTCCCAACCATCATCCCTCCTTC
>CM077506.1:16135552-16378197 GCA_039654745.1 Houttuynia cordata
CCGCCGAGGCCGCCGTCCGCCCAGCTCTTGCCGGCGAGCTCATCCAAAACAGAGCTTCGGCTCTGTTCTGAAACAGACGCCCGAACGCCCGAGCTTCGGCTCGGGCCGGGTTTTTTTATTTTTATTTTCTTTCTTGAACTGGACCGAGACAAACCCGAACCGGACCATTTCAATTTCTTTCTTTTTTTTTCTTTTTCTTCCTTAAAACCCGTCGTCATAATCTCAGCCGCCGGATATAATCTGAACGGATCTTCTCTTTCATTGTGTCTCTTTCGCGCGCGATATTTCAAATGATCATAACTTTTTGCTCTGAACTCCGAATTGCGAACAGTCAGTGGCGTTGGAAAGCTGACTTCGTGTACTTTAACATGAAGCTTAAATCAGTCCCATCAGAGATATGCAATCGAAGTTGTAAATATTCAATCATTAGAGTCGCGTTTTATCCCATTTCTGCGTTTTGCTCTCTTTTCCTACAAAAACCAAAAACTATATTAAAATAGCAATAATTCTAAACAAACACAAGCAGAAACATAAGTTTAAGAGATAATAAAATGCATATTTCATGTACAGATCAATACGACTATAACAAAGTCGTGTCGACGAATACACGACTACTCATACAGTCGTGTCCTCTCATGCACGACTAGTCATACAGTCGTGTCTTCGACGACACGAGTATTCTTGGAAGACACTGATGTTGTTCATGTTATCGCATCGGGATGTTGTTGACCTTAAGAATAGAACCTGCACATGTGGCTTCTTCCAGAGCATGGGACTTCCATTCAAGCACGCCATGGCATGTATTGATGAGAGGAGTCTCGAAGCGGTAGAATATTGTGAGAAGTGGTACTGCGCAAGTACGTACCGCAACACGTACGAAGAAGTAGTTTTCCCTACTTTAGACAGAAGTCAGTGGGGAAATTACGGGGTTTTATTTAAATGTGAACCGCCCAGGCTTGAAGCTCCAAAGAAGGGCAGGAGAAAGAGAAAGAGAATTGAGTCACAGCCCGATCCACCTGCAAGGCCACGTTCGAAATGTGGGAATTGTCGTGAAGTTGGTCACAACCGTACAAAGTGCACCAACAGCCCGGTTCCGAAAGAACATCGGACGCACAGGAAACGAACACTTCCGCAACAAGGCAAACTGACTACGAACGAGACATCGCGTGTACGCCGCTCCGGCTTACCTCAGCCCCCACCATTCTTCACTTAGGATGTAGTCAAATTCTTGTATAGCGCATATTAACTTCTACTGAAATGTACGCCTGTAAAGATAAAGAAAGGAAGAAATGAAAAACAATCGTTCGACACGACTTTCTTTCGACACGACTATCTATACTGTCGTGTATTGTGAAACACAACTATATATAAAGTCGTGTTTCATTAGAGACGATTATATACGTAATCGTGTTGTATCAGATACGATTATATACGTAGTCATTTTTCATCAGAGACGATTATATACGTAGACCTGTTGTATGAAGGCCGTATTCAAAGTCATGCTTGCGATATTTTGTCTACATCTGGTATGAGTCAAAAAAAGAATTGGAATTATTTGAAAGAGAACTGTACAACAAGGTGTGAAAAATGAATTCGATTTACAGCAAATGCACTTTGTACATTAAAATAATGTGAATACAATGAAATCCAATTTATTCTTTATCCGGAAGCCGCATAAAACCCGCAACTGTGACGGCATCTTTTGTGCCGTGTCCGGAATCGTCGTCAAACTCGCTGTTAATAACCCCCCGAATCAAGGTTGAAGCGATGACTGGTCGCCACAGTCGTGTGATTGTGGACTGATCAAACTCCGGTGGGTTGACATTGGACGCCAAATGCGCGACGTACATCATGATGAAGATGCCACAGTCTTTCGAATTTTGTTGCCACGGCGCTTTGGCTATCTGAGTCATCTTCCAGTCTAGCAAACCAAACCACCCCAGCTTGCCTGCCATCACAACGTTCATGAACTGAGTGAATTTGTCAGCAGCTTTTCTGTGATGCAGATATAATTGGGATCTGCCAGACAGCGGGTTGTAGAAGCGCCATACACAGTGCGGGAAATTGACATACATGAGGCAGAAGTGGGAGCTGGTGCGGATTGGAAAAAATGCGTAGAACATGTTCCTGTTCAAGCCGTCCAGCATCCTCCCGAGCTTTTTAACCAATTTGGCATTATTTCCTCCTTCCTGGTGCTCCTGCGAAACCGAAAGAGATTTAGACAACGATGCTCGTAATATCATACTTAATTACTTACGTAATCACTCCTTATGCAAGGAACACTTATGTTGTCGAATATCTCTTTGAATGCGTGGCAACCAAAAAATGCCCACGGATATTTCATCGGGTTTCTCTCATTGCGCTGGCTCAACAGACTTAAAAACGCATCTATAGCCTATGGAAAAACATCAACAGGAGTCATTACACTCGAAGTAAGGCAATATACAACTTCCAATTAAAAGTCGATTATTCTATATATACGATTTTCATGCTAGTCGTGTCGTCGCTAGACACGACTATGTGTATAGTTGTGTATTTCAAAGACACGACTACGCGCAAAGTCGTGTCTTCGAATACCGACTTTACGTCAACAAAAACATATGAGGAGCATAGGTGTACTTACATTGGTGTTTATTTCTGTTGTTTGTAGGAGGGATAAATAGTCGTCATCACATAGCGTTGGATTGGATAAGCCTTCCTCGGATTGACGACCCATCCATCTATTGCCACTCTATCCCGCTCTAACAATACCCCCATGTCGAAGCATAACTCCAAATCGGCATAGTTGTCGGGGAGTGCAATTACAGACTTAGACTTTTGAGGGGTTAGGAGGACATCGACGTCAACCGGCTGGGATGCGGTTAAGCCAGTGCCCTCCGCCACATCCTCCTCCCTCGCCTCCTCCTCCTCAGTCTCCTCTTCCTTCACCTCCTCCGTCTTCTCCTCCTCCATCGCCTCTTCGTCGGCCTGCACCTCCTCCTCCTTCCCCTCCTCCTCCTTCGGTTCCTCCTCCTTCGGTTCCTCCTCCTCCCCCTCCTTCTCCATAACATCCGCCTTCACCTCCTCCTCGTCGACATCCCCGCCCTTCACATCCTCCTTCACCTCCTCCTTGACGGTTTCGATATCCGACTGCTGTATGGAAGAGATGACCTCATCGATGATAGAGGTCGCTTGTCGATCGGATATGGTTTGTTCGGAGTCGGCTTTCGGCTGAGGGGACCTATTCCTTCTTTCCTGCTCCTCCGCCATTCTCCGTATATGGTCATCTTCTCTAATCCTCTGCAATTCCCTCGGAGACAGTTATCATTCGCTTCCTTACCACTACACCAGGGGGGAATAGGTCCCGTCTGTATGTCGGACGGGACTCGACTTCTGCACGCTCCATATCTTCGTTGAATTCTGGTTGGAGCTTCTTCAAAAACATCTTGGCAGAGGATCTCTTTGTAGCCCGTTCAATCTTGTCTTCCTCATTCGCGCGTTTGATGGGAGCTAAAATGACATTTTAGTTCTTCATGTCAGTAGTAGCAGCACGATAAAAAACATACTCGTGTTGTATGAAACGCGATAAACCACATAGTCGTGTATCATGAAACATGACAAATATAATAGTCGTGTATCATGGGCACGAAAAAATAAATCATCGTCTACAACTTACCTTTACCCCATTTCGTCGAATCCAGATGTGACTTCCTTGCCAGCTCCTTTGTCCGCATACCAATAGGAGTGTTCTTCTTATGCTCCTTGTCACGGGGCCGCTTCTTTGGCTCCATCTGATGCACCGATGACTTCTTTGGCTCCATTTCGGGCCGCTTCTTTGGCTCCTTCGTCGGCTCGTCAGTCATCTCCTCCTTTGGATGCTCAAAGATCTGACATTCTAACAGCATTGACGCTGAGGCGGCAGAGGCCTTCATAGAGTGGAGAATCTCTTGTAGAGGTCCGACTCTCCTTCCCATCTCCTCATACGAAGACAGAGCTATCTCAATTAGTGACTGTATGCCCTGAAGGGCACCCTCCAATCGCCCCATTGCAGTTGCAGTGGACTGGGCAGCCGTCCTAGAGGAAGTGGAGGCAGGTTGGTTGGGAGTCCTCTTCATTTCCGGCCTCTCCGGCCTCTGCCGTCGTGGAGGAGGGGCCCCTGAGGTTGACGAAGCAAGGAGAGATGCCCTCCGGCCATGGGGCTGATTACGTCGACGAGTTCCTCCCCTATTTGAAGATTGTGGAACACTCCCGTCCAATAGTCGGCCATACGGTGCTTCTTCTGTGCACCTTTCTTCACTTCTGTAATGAGGGCCCCACTTCCTGGCCATCTTTTCGCCCGTGGGCTGGTAGGGTCCATGACAGGATGGAAGATTGTCGTGTGCTCGAAAAACCAAATCTGCATATTAAACAGATGAAAACATTATAACAATGCACGGTTGCCTTAGTCGACTATAAGTTTAACACGAATTGAACTATGGTCGTGTCGTAAAGAACACGACTATATACGTAGTCGTGTTTCATCATACACGACTATAAATATAGTCGTGTTCTATAATACACGACTATATATATAGTGGTATTGTATAAGACTTTTTCCCGATCGAAGACTATGATTGCTGCATACCTGAAGGACATATGCGGCGCCATTTAGGCATCCTCCGCCCAGGCACTCTCCTTGCGATCTCGCACCCACTAGTCTGCTGGTATGGGTTATACCAGAAACCAACATCTTATGTATAGCCCCAGCCCAATTGTATGACCTCAATCTTGGGAGGTCGTCAATGTAACGGTACAAAGAGGGATGAACCGCTCTAGTGCTGTGTGGAAACAGCACCGTGCAGAAGAGGAGGCAGATGATCATCCTCGCAATGTCCTCCTCTTCCATCTTCAGTTCGCCCGCGCTAAGCTTGTCTATGATTTCCTTAATGTGTGGAATTTCCGCTCTCCTCGCAGTGAAGTACTTTATGAAGAATTGACCTTCCGGTCGGCGTGTCAAGGAGGGGAGGACCTCAACTCTTTCGCCCTTTGCGGGCAATCCGGTGATAAGGGCAACATCTTCCTCTGTGAAATGTAGCGTCCTACCCTTGATATTGAAGACCTTCGCCGACTCATCCCAGTACCTGACCAAATGGTCGAGGAGGTTCCGAGATACAACTACGTCCTCACCTTCAAAAATGACAGCGAAACCAGCATCTTTGATCACTTGGGCACATCTTTGGTGACGCTGTAGGAGGGCCGCACACTTTTTCATCGCTCCCGGTTGACAACATGTCTTTAGCGCCAGTCGCGCATTATATGTTCTCTTCACTGGTCGGTCCATTGGAGCCTTCCTTTTCCTGCCCTTCTGATTTCGCTGCCGAGGTGCCAAGACAAAATCATGATCCTCCTCCTCTTCCGATGGTATTTCCTCCATAGACTCATCTCTTTTTTTATCCATCTGCAAGGAGTGAGGTATAGTGGTCAGTAGAAAAGTCTCCTCGGTGCAACACGAAAATATACAAGTCGTGTCGTCGCGTACACGACTAAATACAAAGTCGTGTCTGTTACAAACACGACTTTATAGTTCATAGTAAAAATTTAAAATTCAAATTTCGGACCTTATGAAACTAAAATCAGTAAGGATAGTTGTAACTTACCTCAGTTTAGTCGTCTGTATGTGTGTATTTCCTCGCAGGTGCCTTTCACCGTCTTCCTCACCGTCAACCGAAGCTCAATCCGGTCAATCCGCCTGTTGCATGCAGGCGGAGGGAGCCGCGGGGGAGCTCAGAAGGTTGAAGATCAGAAATCCCGATGTATGCGCTTCAAATCGCCGCCTTTCTCCACTCTCCCTCAGTCGTGTCGTCGAAATCCCGCAGGGGGGCAGCTCGATATCGAGATGGGGGACGCGAATAGGCTCGAACTTATCCGTGTATTCCGCCAGTTGAATCGCCGCTCCAACTCGCCGGTCGCCGGTGACGTCGCCGATGTATATCGCCGGAGAACTTCACCATTTTTTCGTGTTGTACACAACACGCCTCTTCGCACAGTATTAGCACGAAAAAATAGAAGAAAGGGCATTTTGGGTACTTCAAGACCAGATTCCGGGTCATATGAGATTTCACGGGAAAAACCTGGTAATATGGGAATATTAAATTTGGCGCCAGGTAATATGGAAAAAACTCTCCATATTTAGGTAGCCTAAGATGCATTTTCCGATTGGATCATCTTGCAATGGACCTCAACTAACATGTTTTGTCATCTCCATACTACAGGCCTCCATGATTTTTGTTATCTATATGTGGGCAGATCTATATCAGTTTACGTAACTATAATGTGATATACAGTTGAAAATTGTCAAAAATAGAGAAGAGCCTTGATTTGTCAGTTCCCCCACTCATCTTCAGTCTCAAAAGAGCATTTAGCCTCATTATTATATTGTAAATTATCAACCAATATCATCTAAATTCTGATTGAACTGCATAAAGCTCTATAAAAGTTTGATTCAACAAGCAAAAAGTTGGCCACGCACCAAATTTCTGGGCCAGCTCAGATGCCATCCGCTCCTGAATAAGGCCAGTGACAGGACTGGAAGTCGTCGTGGTCTTCTCTTGTGGACCAGCATCTAAATGCCATTCCTATGAACAAGAAGAAGATGCATACTGCGAAGCCCAGAACAAAGATAAGGGGTACTGGTGCTTCTTGCTTCTCCATCAACCTAGTAGAAGCCATTGCCAGGTTACTGATTGCTGCAAAAGCTGTACACCATATTGTGTGGAGTATATCATCATAATATTAGCAAATAAGGATACGGAAATTCTGGGGGTTAGGCTTGAATGAGACAAGCTTTACTTACATGAGTCTCCAGTGATTGGTGCAGTCATCTTAATCATTGATTAGATTACGAAGATTGCCTGCTAATTAATATGAACAAAAGTGTCCACAGTATGTGAATGAGAAAGAAATAAAACAAGGGTGGGAGCAACATTTGGTTCCTTACCTGTTATGGGATCAATTGAACATTGGCCGATTCTCAGTGATCTTTTCGGGTGTCGTTAGTCATTTGTGGGTATATAAAGTAGACTTTGATTAGACGTGTTTCATAAGGTGAGCTTGGCTTGGGCAAGCTTAGGTTTTGCAAGCTCAAGTGCCTGCGCACATCCTTCATGCTACCCTTTGTCCAAGGCTGTGTTTAACTCCTTCAGTTCTATTGATTAAAAGTATACTCCATCCGTCCAAAAAAAATTGGCTGCATTTGAGATTTAGTTAAATTTATTCGCTTGTAGTGCCCACATTATATTTGAAACTGTTTGGATTTGCCTTATCAAAGAAATCCAGTCACCTAATTCTAGATCCACATTTTCTTTTGTAATGCAGCCAGGATTTTTGGTCATTAGAAAGTGCTATTTTGGATGAACAACAGGAGAATGGGCCTACCAATATCTTCCCAGCCCACTACGCCTCTGCCGACTTGGGGCCTTCTAGCCTCTAGGGCTTATTTGAGTCCCCTCA
The DNA here is from genome assembly GCA_039654745.1 of Houttuynia cordata. NCBI lineage: Eukaryota > Viridiplantae > Streptophyta > Magnoliopsida > Piperales > Saururaceae > Houttuynia > Houttuynia cordata. The sequence goes on from CM077506.1 coordinate 16,143,020, forward strand.
CGAAAACCCCTCTTCTCCCTCTACCCCCTCCCGCCGCGTTTCCACCTAGCGACGAATCCGGGCCGGAATCGGAAACGCCATGGATCCCAACTCCCCCTCCGCCGCCGACGCCAACAATCATGACGACAAGCCCCATTCGGACCACCACGCCGGCGACGACGACAAGTCCCACCCCCACTCAGGCGATGGCGCCAGCCCCGGGCAAGCCCCCCCTCCCCCTCCCACCTACTGTTTCTCTCTCCTATAGGGTTTCCGACTTACGTCTTGTGTTTTCTTTATTTGCAGGAAGATCTTCATTGGGGGCCTGGCCAAAGAGACCACCTCAGGTTTTTCGCCTTCATCCGCGCTCTTGTTGATTCTAGGAGTTGTTGGGGGAATTTGGTGTTCATGTTTTTGGGCTTTTCTTCGTTGCAGTGCAATTCACGAAGCATTTCGGAAAGTATGGGGAGATTACGGACTCGGTGATAATGAAGGACCGGCGGACGGGGCAGCCGCGCGGGTTCGGGTTCGTGACCTACGCTGACCCGACGGTGGTGGACACGGTGATTCAGGATACGCATATCATCAATGGGAAGCAAGTAAGAATTGTCTTTCTGATGTTGTTGCCATAAGTTGTAGTCTTGTCAAAGGATCAGTCTTTACTTAACGATTAGGGTTGGGGGAACAACCTTAGGTAGAGATCAAGAGGACTATTCCGAAAGGAGCCGTAGGGACAAAAGATATTAGGACAAAGAAGATATTTGTGGGTGGAATTCCTACTACTATAAATGAAGGTATTTTAGCACTAGTGGTAGTGGCTTCTTTATTACATTATTTTTATGTAGCTGACTTGTTTCTTCTAGTTTATTGAGATTGATTGTAGTTTAAAATTTGCCAGATGAGTTTAAGACCTTCTTTGCCAAGTATGGGGAAGTGAAAGAGCATCAGATTATGAGGGACCACGCTAGCAGCAGGTCTCGAGGTTTTGGGTTTATTACGTTTGACTCGGAAGAAGCAGTAGATGATATCCTGGCCAAGGGGAACAAGATAGACTTCGCTGGCGCTCAGGTGAGTTGCATCTGCATAAATTACGCTGGTATTGAGTTCCGTCTCTTTAAACGAAGGAACAAAAATTATTGGTGTTTTGTGATATTAGAATATTAGAAAACGGTGATAGTTTTTATAGTAGTGTGAGCTTTATGGATATTAGTAAGTTCTTTCATAGCGGATGGTATAGTATTGATATGTAGTGTGGCTTAGATAGATTATAAGTCCACAAGTCTAGGTTGATTTTTCTGTTTTGTTGTAGGTGGAGGTTAAGAAGGCTGAACCAAAGAAGCCAAACTTACCACCGTCAAAACATTATGCTGACTCTAGGCCTTCTTATGGTGGTGGGTTTGGGGACAACTATGGTAGTTATGGTGGAGGCGGTGGCTATGGATCTAGTGCTTATAGGTCTGGTGGTGGATATGGTAGCAGGCCAGGTGGTTATGGGGGATATGGTGGAAGTGAGTTTGGAGGTGGTTATGGTGGATATGGTGCTGGCCTAGGAGCCTATAGGGGGGAGTCTTCCCTAGGCTATTCAAATAGGTATGGTGGAAGTTTTGGCAGGGGTTATGACCTAGGTGGCTATGGTGCGGCCGGTGAGGGCTATGGAGGATATGGTGCTGGTGCTGGTAGTGGAGGCTATGGGGGTGGCTATGATGGTGGTTTAGGAAGTGGCTATGGAGGAAGTGGTGGGGCATTCTATGGAAGCAGGGGCAGTTATGGTGGTAGTGACGGTGGTCGGTACCACCCATATGCAAGATAGAGTGAAGGGAAATTTCTAGTGCTTTGGTTATGCTAGCAGCTTGCAAAGATGAAATTTTTTAGATTATGGGTCTGGCTTTTTCCTATAAGGCAGAAAATCTCGTTGGTTTATCTATTTATGAGGATAATATTTTATGTAACGTACATGCCTTAAATGATGTATGAGATTAATGGCCCTTGTTCTTTACATTTAAGATTGAAGAGATGCTTTTTCCATATGACAAAGGTCCTTTGCCTAATGTTTTAACATCTGATGATGCTATGTTTATTTTTATTATCATGATGCTATGTTTTCCATTATTGGTATCGACATTGATGGTAAGAGGATGTCCCATTTCTTTTTTACAAATTTATCTTGTATTCAATGCGTTCTGATGTCATAGAATTGCGAATGTAACAAGTCATAGCATCTTGCTTTGGCTGATTACCTGCTTAACACATAGTTCAAGTTTTGCTAGATATGTTTTTGATTTGCATATTTTATGTGATAAGAGTGGCAGATTTTGGTTTTGTAGTCAACTCTGAGCTATTGCTATAACATATACGGTCATTTTGTGCTTCTTATTTGCTATTGAAACAAAGGATTTTGATGACAAGTTTCTGAGTGATGGTCAACTATTCTCTTTTCCTCTGTTTAGTTGTAGTTCCATAATTTTTACAGCATTAGACGGAGTTCTATTCTTCTTCCGTGTTTTTTTTGTGGGCTTTGATTTCTTTGTTCATAAATTTGTTTGTTGAGGCTAAATTTATTATCCCCTGTCAGATTTGAATGTACAGTGTTCCAATTTGGCTTAATCTGTTCTTTTCGTAGGTTATAGTTATGCATCTTTGTCACATGGTTAAGCGTTCAAGGTTTTCCTTGTGTGTTGATTTTTTTATTATATTTTGTTTCTGCAACCTTTAGTACAGGCATCTGCTGTCAGTGGAAGTGCCATCTTTGGTGTGTGGAAGCTACTTTCAGCTTTATCTTCTTTTTTTTTTATCTATAATGTCATTTTGCTTTGTAAGTGTACTTCAGTTTTGAAAAGGCTGCCTATATGCATTCCAACATGGCTCGAAACCAGAGGTTTTCTTCAAGGGAGAATTCTTTTTTTCTTCTACTTAGAAAATATTTCCTAACACCATAATGCCCCAATTATGTTTGTGTAGGCAGAAAAAGAGTAATTACTGGTTTATCTTTCTTTAAATATAAGCAGCAGCGATAAGTTGAGCATGGTTGGATTGCTCCTTTTCTCTGGCATTGATGTGTGAAATTTTTTTGAGATCACCACAACCAAATTTATAATTGGATTTTTTAACGGCCTTTTCATATTTTAAAATTTTCAAACAGTACTTGTCGTGTTGCTTTGATTGAAACTTTTTCAATGTGCATAGGATATATGTGTTGAAGTAAGTATATAAACTTTTTCTTTTATAATGAGTCGGTATATGATTTTGGAGGAGTCCCATCTATCAGCAACTCAAATTCTTGCATGTTGGCGTGCACTGGGGCGTTTTCGCCTGCCGGACGGCGGATTTTGATCTGACAGCCCGTGTTAACACAGGGGGCAGTCAGGTTTTGCCCCGTGCACCGTCAGATTGAGATCTGACGGCTCACAACAGTTTGGTACACACTAACACGTGTGAGCCGGGGCACATGTGGTTGTATGCATAATAGTTTCAGGTTTAGATGGGAAATATCATAGACTAAACAAATGAAAAATTATTGTCCTGATTTGTTAGTATGTGATTTCTGCTCCTGCATGTACGACGAAAAATATTGCTTCAAAGCTTCAAGATATATCGACGGCTTCGGGCCTTTTTTAGTTGTTGCTTTCTTGGGTTGGTGTTTCCTCTTATCTTACCCTGGGTGAATCTGCGGTGCTGTCCTACGTTTGAGTAACCTTTCCATGCTGTTGGTTCCTGATTGTGGATAACACTGAAGGAGCATCTGGAAAGATTTTTGGATGAAGCATCGTAATGAATTGCATTTTGGCGATTTTATGACACCTGAAAGTGTTCTGCTGTAATCTATTGAAAAATTGTGTGGTTATAAGTGGAATTTTTGGGTGATTCGATGCGGGAAAAAGTTCTGTCAAACGTAAGCGGTAGCTTTTTTTAACTTCGTTCTGTATTGTATTAATGAGTGTCTTCAATTTTTTTATATTAAAGTTTTGCAATTTTAATTTTCTTCGAGGGTTGGTCTACATGCTATCGTATCAATAATATCATGTTTTTGACATAAAGAAGTATATCTGGTTTCCTATACAGTAGACCTGGAACCACTCTGGGTTCATTGCATGGTTTTAAAAACCGGACTGGACCGGCCGGTCCGACCGGAGCCAGACCTATTTTCAGTCCGGGTCGGTTGACCCGTCCGGCCGGTCCGGTCTAGGTTTCATCCCCACCCTCCCTTCTCCCCCATTCTGGTGGCCCCTCCTCCCTCCAGCGGCCCCTCTCCTCTCCTCCTCGGCTGGAGGGGGAGGGGGACGGCTCCCTTTGGCCGCCGTTGGATGGGGCCCCACCTCTCTGCCTTGAGACGAGGTGGGGCAGCCCCGCCTCGCTCTCGAGGCAGGCTTGAGATGAACCAGAGCCCCACTGGGGCTCTGGTTTGAGGCAGGGCTGCCCTGCCTCGCCTCGTCTCACCGCGGCTCTGCCTTGAGATGAACCAGAGCCCTGCCGGGGTCGCCCTGCCTCGTCTCGAGGTAGAGCCCCGCCGGGGGAGAGGCAGGGCAGCCCCGCCCTGTCTCGAAGCAGAGCCCATACGGGGTAGGGGGGCCCCTCTCCATCTTTTTTTTTTAAATAAAATATAATGATGGGTTGACCCCCGGTTGGACCTACCCGGTAAAAATTTCGGGTTGGTCACCGGTCCGGTTTTTAAAACCTTGGTCCATTGTGCGGGCATTGCCCTAATTCATATTCAAGGGCTTGTAGCTTAGAGTCCTGGTAGTTGCTCACCGCTCTCAGCTCTTTTCCGCCACCATCTCTGGGTTCGGCAACAAGAAGGAAGGCCAAGGTTGAGTTGTGCTTGCCGAGACGACTCCACTCATCCTTTGAGCCAACCGGAAAGGACATACGAAAGGAAGATGGAGCCTCCTCCTTATGGTAATGCAGATGTGACTAACGTGAAGACAGTTCAAAGGTTGTGGTGAGTCATCTGGGCGAGTGCAACTCAATCCTGGCCCTTCATTGTGTTTTGTCGCTGGTGCTTGGGATGGTGGCCAGAAGGAAGGTCGCAATTGTCTGTTATGTACTGTATTTTTTTGAGACGATATTTCTGATTTTGGTTGCAATTGACCGCGATCCCCTCCAAGCACTAGCATAGTGGCAGTCTTTATCCATGTAAGATAAACTGCATGCCAAGCAATGGTAGGACGTCATTTTTCTGCAAATTAATGTAGACGTTGCTTAGTAATGTAGTTATGTTACTATTACTTCCTCCGGCCTATGTATTTATCCATGTAAGATAAACTGCATGCCAAGCAATGGTAGGACGTCATTTTTCTGCAAATTAATGTAGACGTTGCTTAGTAATGTAGTTATGTTACTATTACTTCCTCCGGCCTATGTATGTTAAGTGCCCTATGTAGTTTTTCAATTAAAAACTAATGTAGCTTTGTAACTTTTACATTATGGTTCTTTTGAAAAACCAAATAGGGCACTTGATGTACGACTCCGGAGTATATGTTATGACATACTAACGTAAAATGCATTACATATGTGTTGGAACGTAGTTAGGGTGCTCAGCATACCACAATTTTCCTTGTGGTCAATGAAGTTCTTTCTAGCATCCCATAGCCTGTGGATAAGATGGCCTGTATAGTTTAGGCTGGAGCTGCAAGTGGCAGTTCGTATTCTTTTCAAATTTTTGCTGTGGTAAAATTGCGGCACAAAACTGGCGACTAGGGTCGAAATTTGGAAACTTAGCCATTGTTCGGATCACATCATTGGGCTGCAGTCCTGTGTGGGCCATATAAATGAATCACACCTAGTTGCAATTGTCATTTGTCTAAGTCGATCATTGTCAGCCCTTCTTATGATGTGGCAACAAAAACAAAAAACACATTTAGCTTCTACAAGATAAAAATCCCCATGGTGTACTACCTTTCGGAAACTTGTTTATCTTACACGGTATTTGGGCTCAAGTCTCGTTAAATCTATTGACACCCTAATTCATGGGGTCAAGTCTTATTGGAGGCAAATATATCCAAATTGTGTTCTATGTGTTGCATTTGTTTGAGGCTATTTTTGTGTCCTCATTAGAAAACCAAGATTAACTTAAATCAAATTAGTTTGGTTTTCTAATGAGGACACATTTTTGGACGGAGGGAGTAATGATTTCCGTTTCCTAATTGCTTGAGCTTTGGGAAACTTAGTTCTTCTGTTTCCCAATTGCTTTAGTTTTTGAGAAACTTCATTATTTCACATGTAATTAGAGCTTAGGTCTTGGTTTCAAATCTCGCAGGGAGTAGTTTTCTCCTATTTATATTTCGTGTATATTTTTCACAAGATATAGTGGTTTACCCTCTTCCTCTCCGCTCATTGCTAAGATTGATTGGTGCACTCAGTTGGAGTTAATAAAAATGATATAACTTTACTATTTCTTATAAAAGAGTTGGCACAAAACAAACATGAATGGAGGCGTAAGATCCATGCTGCCATCTCCAAATTATTGAAAAAATGCGTTACTTGAATATGATTATGATTAAGAGGATAATTCATGGATTTTAAATCCTATCAATTATTAGTCTAGTATTTTAATGTCCGACCAGAATTGCTTAGTACTGTTTAGACTTGGCTAAATATGAGAACTCTTCGTAGCTTGGTACCAAAGTGAGGAGATAATTACTTACCACAACCTGATCAAATAATTTTGGTTGTTTTATTCAAGAATTGGGTCCACCCTGGTGTTATTTTTAAGAGATTAAGGGAATGAACTTGCAACCTAAAATGCAATGGTTTCTGAAATCCATGTCAAAGTGGTAACCGTAATAAATAAATAAGCTTCGATGATTTACAGTCTAAAACTACTTTATTGCTATCAGTTTCAATTTGTGAACATGACTCCAACTGTAGGTTTTTAGTAGTAGTTTGAGCCACAAAATGACTCTTGTAATTTTTCTAGGACACCACTTTCAAATCTCTGTAGGCATCCTAAGTGATAGTCTGGTGGTGTTCTACTTTTAATGCTTATTCTAATAAAAATGAACTGGAACTGGGTTGGTTTTTATTACAGGAAGAGTAACCTTATCATGACTGAATTTGTGAATTGCGTTAAAGTGGTAACTGGAATTATAAAACCAAGCTTCTTAGATCATTGATGAACTACATTCAGGTGTTGGCTCGTCGTAAAGGACCATAATGACCATCTGCAAAATGGTGATAGTGTTGGCACATGAGCGTCGGAAGCAGGAAGCCGTGGAATGGAAATATACGCTACAGGTCTTTGTTCCGTAAGCATATCAAGGAGGACATATTTTAGCACGCACACCCCACAGCCTGTGGATAAATAATAAGTCTTTAGGGGGCAAGCTTTTTACATATTACCTGGCGCCAAGTATCATATTTCCATATGACCTGATTTTTCCAGTTAAATCTCATATCCCGTGGAATCTGGACTTAGAGTACCAAAAATGCCCCTCTTGTATATTTTTTCGTGTTATTACTGTAAGAAGACGGCGTGTTGTATATGACACGAAAAAACCAGGGTTTCTCCGGCAATTTCTCCGACAATTTCCAACGGCGACCCCACCGGCGAGTCCGCTGCCCCCAAGGTTTTCGAAGATCCGATTAACATCCTCCCTGCTCAATTTCTCCGATGCCCCCTACTGGATTTCGACGACACGACTGACGGAGAGTGCGTTTTGAGCGGCGATTTTAAGCGTAAACCTCCTGGGATTTCGGGGCCAAACAAGTTGAGTTTCCCCCGCAGCTCCCTGCCCCATCGAGCAATCGGCGGAGTGAACGATTGAGCTTCGGTTTGCGGCGAGGAAGCGTGTGAAAGGCACCTACAAGGAAATATACACATACATACCACTAAACCGCAGTAAGTTAGAACTATCCTTACTGATTTTAGTTCCAGAAGCTCAGAATTTAGGATTTCTAATTTTTAAGATGAAGTATAAAGTCGTGTCATATACAACACGTCTGTATATTTTGTCGTGTACGCGACAACACAACTATTATGTTTTTGTGTTTTTTTGACACAACTGTTCTACTGACCACTCTACCTATCTCCTTGCAAATGGATTCAATAAAAAAATGACTATGGAGGAAATACCATTTGAAGAGGAAGAAGATTTCTTGATTGCACCTCGGGAGCGAAGATAGAGGGGCAGGAAGAGGAAGGCTCCGATGGACCCATCAGGCAAGAGAACATGCAATCCGCGCTAGGCGCTTCGGTCATTTTGTCAACCGGGGGCGATGAAAAAGTGTGCGCCCCTCCTACGGCATCACCAAAGATGTTGCCAACTGATCAGAGAAGTTGGGTTCTCTGTCATCTTTGAAAGTGAGGATGTAGTTATTTCTCGGAACCTCATTGACCATTTGGTCAGGTACTGGGATGAGTCAGCGAAGGTTTTCGATATCAAGGGGAGAACGCTACATTTCACAGAGCAAGAAGTTACTCTTATCACTGGATTGCCAGCAAATGGTGAAACAGTTGAGGTCCTCCCCTCCGTGCCACGTCGAACGGAAGGTGAATTCTTCAGAAAGTACTTCGCCATCAGGAAATCGAATATTTCACATATTGAAGAAATCATTGAGAAGCTTAGCGAGGGTGAAATGAAGATGGCAGAGGAGGACATGGCGAGGATGAACATCTGCCTCCTCTTTTGCACGGTGCTGTTTCCACACAGCACGAGAGTGGTGCATCCCTCTTTGTACCCTTACATTGAAGACCTCCCAAGAATGAGCTCATACAATTGGGCTGGGGCTATACATACGATGTTGGTTTTTGGTATAACCCACACCAGCAGACTAGTGGGTGGGAGAAATAAAGGACTAGGAGGTGGATACCTAAACGGCGCCTCATATGTCATTCAAGTATGTCGTGTATTATGCAACACGCCTTTTTTTATAGTCGTGCATTATGCAATACGACTTTATTTATAGTCGTGTATTATGCAACACGACTAAATTTTTAGTCGTGTACTATTATAGTCGACTATAATGGTAGATGACTAAATTACTAATGTTTTCATCTGTTTATTATGCAGATTTGGTTTTTTGAGCACACGACAATCTTCCATGCTGTCTTCGGCGCTACCAGTCCGAGAGCTAAAAGGTGGCCAGGAAGTGGGGCCCTAATTATAGAGGTCAAGAAGGGTGCACAGAAGAAGCACCGTATGACCGACCACTGGAAGGGTTTATTCGATAATCTCGACGTATGGGAAGAAGGCGTCGATGTCATCATCCCCATGGCCGAAGAGGCATCTCTCATTCATTCGCCTCCCTCAGTGGCCCCTCCTCCGCGATGACATAAGACGGAGAGGCCGGAAATGAAGAGGACTCCCAAACAACCTGCCCCCTCTTCCTCGAGGACGGCTGCTCCGTCTACTGCCCTGGGGCGATTGGAGGGTTCGCTTCAGGGCATACAGTCACTAATTGAGATCGCTCTGTCGTCGTATGAGGAGATGGGAAGAAGAGTCGGACCTCTGCGAGAGGTTCTTCAATCTATCAAGGCATCTGCCGCCACAGCGTCAACATTGTTGGAGGGTCACAACTTTGAGCATCCCAAGGAGGAGAACAGTGAAGAGCCGAAGAAGGAGACGAAGGAATCAGAGAAGAAGGAGAGGATAAAGAAGTCATCGGTTCATCACATGGAGGAGGCAAAGAAGTGGCCCGTTGACAAGGAGCACATGAAGAAAACTCTGATAGGTATGCGGAGAAAGGAGCTGGCAAAGAAGTTAGTTGCCGATTCATTGAAATGGGGTAAAGGTAAGTTGTAGACGATTATTTATTTTCTCGTGTCAGAGGGTACACGACTAGCTAATTTTTCGTTTTGCATTCTACATGACTATATAATTTTTCGTGTTGCATTCTACACGACTATGTTATATTTAGTGCTGCTACTAACACGAATATTGAAAATATTATTTTAGCTCCCATCAAGCAAGCGGATCTGGAAGAGAAGATTGAACGGGCTACAAAAAGATCCTCCGCGAAGTTGTTTTTGAAGAAGCTCTAACCAGAATTCGACGAACATATGGAGTGTGCAGAAGTCGAGTCCCATCTGACGTACGGACGGGACAGATTCCCTCCTGGTGTAGTGGTAAGGAAGAGAATGAGGACTGTCTCCGCGAGGGAATTGAAGAGGATTAGGGAACATGACCATATACGGAGAATGACGGAGGAGAGGGCGAGGAAGAATTTGGCAGAAGAGCTGAAAGCCGACTCTGAAGATACCGTATCTGATCGACAAACGATCTCTGTCATCGATGAGGTGATCTCTTCCTTATAGCAGTCGGATATCCAAACGGCGAAGGAGGATGAATTGGCGAAGGAGGCGGAGAAAGACGAGGATGAGGAAAAAGAGGAGGAGGTGAAGGAGGCCACAAGCTTAACGTCATCCCAACCTCTTGACGTTGATGTCCTCCAAACCCCGCAAAAGTCTAAGGCTACAGTTGAGCTCCAAGAAAACTATGGCAATTTGGAGTTATGCTTCGACATGGGGGTATTGTTAGAGCGAGATAGAGTGGAAATAGATGGATGGATCGCCAATCCGAGGAAGGCTTATTCAATCCCAACGCTATGTGATGACGACTACGTATCCCTCCTGCAAACCACAGAAATCAACACCAATGTAAGTATCTCTTGCGGTTGAAGACACGACTATTCCTAAAATCGTGTATAAAATACTCGACTTTACGCATAGTCGTGTTTGTCGAAGACACGACTATTCCTAAAGTCATTGTTTTAATCTTGCAAATTTCTGAATATGTTGTTGTTTTATACAGGTTATAGATGAATTTTTGAGTCTCTTGCAGCAGCCCAATGAGAGAGAACGACTGAAGTATCCGTTCAATTTTTTTGGATGTCATGCATTCAAAGAAATATTTGACAATATAAGTGTTCCCTACATCACGAGCGATAATTTCACGTTTCCAATTCGTGAGTTTTTGACTCTATTGCGGTTTTGCAGGAACACATAGAAGGGGCAATAATACAAAATTGATAAAAAAGCTCAGGAGGATGCTCAAGGGATTGAACAGGAACATGTTCTACGCCTTTTTCCCAATCCACACCGGCTCCCATTTCTGCCTCGTCTATGTACACTTTCCCAACTGTGTATGGTGTTTCTACAACCCGCTCTCTGGCAAACCCCAGTTATATCCACATCACAAGGTCGCTGCTGAGAAATTCATGAATTTTATGAACGTTGTAATGGCACACAACTGGGACTCATCTGTTGCCTCGACTGGAAGATGACTCAGATCGCCAAAACGCCCTAGCAAGAGAACTCAAAAGACTGTGGGCTGTTCATCATGATGTACGTGGCGCACTTGGTGTCCAATGTTAACCCACCCGAATTTGATCAGTCAACAATTACACGGAAGTGGCGCCCAATCATTGCTGCAACTATGATTCACGAGGTTATCGACAGCGAGTTTGACGATGATTCAATCAAAGAGCAAAATCCGGAAGTAACAGTTACAGATTTTTTGAGGTTGTCGTATGAAGACTAAAATTATTTTTGTGGTTTTTTTGTACATGTATTATTTTGTCCGAACATTCTTTTTTTGTACAAAGCTTCTTCCATGTACATACAGTATGCTTTCGATAAATTCGAATTCATTTTTTTCATGTCTTGAGTGTATTGGAAAGACGCTAAGTGTCGACTCTTATGCAACACGACGTGTACTATTGTTGCATAAGATACAACTAACTATATAGTCGTATTGCATAAGACAGGACTATCTATATAGACACGACTATATATTAATCGTATACTATTGTAGTCGACTATTATAGTCGTGTTACGTCGACGCCATGACTATTATGGAGTCTAATTTTTGTATTTTTCATGTACGTGAGGAAACGAAGAATTATAGTCATCTTACGTCATCGACACGACTCTTATGCAACACGACTTCTTATATATTCGTGTTGCATAAGATACGACTTCTTATATATTCGTGTTGCATAAGATACGACTATCTATATAGTCGTGTTGCATAAGACACGACTATATATTAGTGGTATACGATTGTAGTCGACTATTATAGTCGTGTTACGTCGACGCCACGACTATTACGGAGTTTAATTTTTGTATTTTTCATGTTCGTGAGGAAACGAAGAATTATAGTCGTCTTACGTCGTCAACACGACTCTTATGCAACACAACTTCTTAATGGAGATACACATATGATGGAAGAAAGATTTTTTTGCATTTAATGCTTTTTTTCAAGTACAGGCATACATTGCGTCATCGTAATCTTTGTTATACATGAATTTCACAATGACCTAAGTGAAGAAGGGTGGGGGCTTAGGTAAGCCGGAGTGTCGCCTCTGCGATGACTCATCCGTTGCAAGATTGCCTTGTTGCGGGAGTCTTCGGTTTCTGCTTGCGTAGTACCACTTTTCATAATATTCTTCATACGTGTTGCAGTATAGACTTGCGTAGTACCACTTTTCAAAATATTCCACCGGGTCGAAACTCCTCTCATCAATACATGCAATGGCGTGCTTGCACGGAAGTCCCATGTTCTGGAAGAACCCACATGTGCAGGTTCTCTTCGTCATGTCAACAACATCTAGAGAAAAAAATATGACAACAGCATGAATAGTCGTGTCTTCGGCAACGCGACTGTATGAATAGTCGTGTTGTGAAATAGTCTTCTTATTTGAATAGTCGTGTCGTCGCTAACACGACTATATCATTAGTCGTGTTGTCGCTAACACGACTATATCATTAGTCGTGTCGTCGATAATACGACTATATCATTAGTCGTGTCTCGCACGACACGACTATTCTGGAATTGAATTATCAGAAACCATTACGGAATGAATTATTACCACATGGTATAAATATGTGACTTCAAACTGTCATAATGATAGCGGTTGCACTTTGACTGTTTCAGCACTCTTATTCCTCATTTCGTCGATATGATTCTGTGCATACTTTGTTAACGGTGTCGTTAGCCCTTCTGCTTCCATGTGGCATCTCTCAAAATGGGAGGTCGTGGTCGCACGAGTTTGCTCGATCAATCGAGTTATTGGCCAAAATCTCGCCTTCAAAAGTATATTATTTGCACTTTCTGATTTGCTTGATGTAATAGTGCCATATCTTTTACCCGGATATTCCACGTTAGCCCAATTTCTTTTATTGATCTTCTGAACATATTTCCAGGCCTCCTCATTGTGTTCCTTCTTCTTCTGCATGATTTCATCGAATTCTGGTCTCCGGAAGCATTTTGCAGCCCGGAATAGAAGGTCCTTCAGGTATTTATCCTTCCATTGATTAAGCATATTGGCGGCCATATGCCTCAGGCAAAACCCATGGTGAGCCTCGGGAAAGACATCAACAACCGCTCTCAGAAGTTCCTTCTGTCTATCCGAGACAATTGTATCCAGAGATGTTGGGGGGTCCGTAAAGAGGGTGGCTTTCAGTAGGCTGAGGAACCACTTCCTGCAAGTCAGTAATCAGAGTGAAAACATATTCAAGAAAGAAGAGATAGGGGGTAGACAGTCGCATAAGAAACAACACGATTGTATGAGTAGTCGTGTTGTTCGAAGACACAACTACTCATACAGTCTTCTTTGCATACGTACCACGTATTGATGGTCTCTTTGTCGACAACTGCAAATGCAAGGCACATTAATTATTGGTTCCCATCGAGTGCTGTTGCAACCAATAAAATTCCAGGGTACTTTCCTTTAAGGAATGCTCCATCAATAGTGAGCAGCGGCCTAATTGATCTTCGGAATGCTCTTGCAACCGGGCCGAAGATCCAAAAGACATGTCTGAACTCGTATCCGGTTTCAATTTCCGGTATATCACAAGATCTTTCAATCACCACATATGTACTTGAATTACACCGCTCTAATTCCTTTCCATAATGTGGCAAAATACGATATGCATCTTCCGGGTTGCCTTCGATCAATCGTATCAATTCCTCTTTTGCCCTCCATGCCCTATGATAGTTCACGTTGACGCCCCAATGTTTCTCAATGTATTGTTGGATATTAGCCCTTTTTATGGAGTTTGAATCCTTGTGGAGGCCATGACACTTCCGTGCAATCCATAGATGTGAGGCCAATGGATGATCTTTAGAACTTATCAAAGTGTCGCATGTACGCCTTACTTCCCTCCTTATCACGGTGCCTCTGTCAACTAGATTCGAAGCCCGTATGTACCACTTGCACCCTGTAATCTTGCACTTTGCAGCAAATGTGTCCTTGTTCTCGTCCACCACTTTGAACATGGATTTCCTCTTGATTGCCAAATCAGTAAGAACCATCTTGAAATGTTTCATGCTTTCGAATCTAGCCCCTAAGGCAAGTTGTGCCTCATAGTCGTCTGCTTGCAAACTGCCGGTCAACATTGTCTCCTCCTCATATTTTTTTGCAGGACCGGCCTGTGGTGAATAGGTACCCCAATCCCAACCACAATCACCATCAATATTGTTGTACTCATCATCGTCCAACTCTTGCGGATCCAACACGACAGATTTCCCTTTAGAAGTGGATGCTCTCGCTAGTTGTTAGAGTTCTATACCTGGCACAGAGTGGTCTCCTCCCGTGGGATGTGGCTCGGGAAAAATTGGTAGTGTGAGAGGCTCATCCCACTCATCTACAGACCATGGTAATTCTTCGTCATCAGATAATTCTTCTTCATTTGCATCTTCAGCTTCATCTTCATTTTCATCTTTATCTTCATCCTCGTCTTGATCCTCATCTTCATCTTCACCATTGAACCCATTGATTTGAAATTGGTTTTCGACTTCGTTCAGAAATTCATCCTTAATATTTTTATTACCATCTCCCAATCTGAGAGAACAACATTGTAAGAATGGAATGAATATTGTCCAAAAACGTCTAAATGACTTGATTATTTTTCGTGTAGTCGACAACATGACTTGAATTCCAATCGTGTCATATACAACATGACTATATCATTACAGTCGTGTCATATACAACACGACTTCAATTACAGTCGTGTCATATACAACACGACTTAAATTCTAGTCGTGTCATATACAACACGACTTTAATTCTTGTCGTCTTGCCAATAACACGACTTTAAGTCATGTCCACTTGTTAATTTCAACCCTTACCTCACAGTTTCAAGTGAACAATTTTCATCTCTTCCTCTTTCAACTGCTGGTGCGGGTGACTTATTGCCCGGGCTGGACGACCTCTCCTGTGATGTCTTACTGGTTGGCCTTCCTTCTGGAGGCATTGAATTCACGTCGTCCTTATCCGCACTGGAAACCGTTTGCTTATTGCCAGTGGAATTCTCCATATTGTTATTTCTAGCAGAAGTCCACTCCACGTATAGATCGAGGGGTCCATCTATGCATCGCCTCTTGTTGTGAAGGACGAATATTGTCTGCACGTCTTTATCGTCTTCAAGGACGTATCGGGTGCCAAGATGAATAAGATATGATAAAGACAATATACCGGATGGAGACTTCAGTGGTAATCTTTCTTCCACTTGCTGCAACAGTCCCAGGTACTTTACTTGTGTATCAATAGTCATGAGCTTCAGTTTCCCGCCCACATACCCATCATAATTTGTGAACATTCTACCGTAGTGTAAGCACACAGGTATCAATTTCATCCTTACGTGGCATTACAATAACAAAATGAGTAAAAAAACCGTGATTTAAAATAGTCGTGTTGTGAAATATACGAATATTGTTATTGTCGTGTTAGGGAAGACACGATATTACAAAAAAGTTGAAAACTCTGCAATTTTTCAACTTTCATCTTTGGATCAAATTTATATTATATATAACGTAGAATTTCAACTTGACGTACCATTTTTGAATGAACAATGACTTTGTGGCAGTTGTTTTTGCGTATCTACCGCTTTCCCGCTCGTTTTTCGTATTTTCGCGGCAAGACGACTTTTCCCGGGTCGACGATATGGCCGGAGCTGCTGGACGGAACTTCTCCGGAACGCCTTCTTCTCCGGACCGTCTTTTTCCTTCTTCTCTAAAAATGCCTGCTGCCATGCTTATACATGAAGACGGGGGTATTTTGGATAGTTTTCAGGTCATATGGAAGGAACGACCTTTTTTCAGGTCATACGAGAAAACAGAAGTTGGCACCAGGTAATATGTAAAGAACTCTTAGGGGGCTGAAATAAGAAGTCTTTCATGAGTAGTAGGGAAAGGTAATGAACCATGTACTAATGCTTTAATATTTAAATAAATAATTGCCTTTTGAATATGATTTTGTTGGGGCTTGATGAGTTTTTTTAAGAAAAATGCAAAGCACCACAATGACTGCATTTGGGGATGGAGTCTCTGCATCGTGGTGGACTTGTTGCAAGCGGTCCTATTCATGAGCATACGTATTACTGTTTTTTATGCTCCGTTGAAAAGGTGTTACTTGGATGGCGGAAACCCAACCCCAACTAATGGAGAAGAAGAGGTTCAAAATTCACTTAAATTGACTATATGGAGCATCTAATATAGACTGTCATCCTCCCGAATGGAGCATCTGAGGGAGGGAGTATTACCCAATGGTACTAAAACTCCGTGTGTCCGAAATCACTATAACCATAGCCTAAAAAGGAAATATTTAAAGAGGTCTCATGGTATTCCCTCAACCGAGATTCTGTCGGATTTATGCTCCTACCCACATTCTCTCATTTATGCTGCAACCCACAGTGGGGCCATTTTTGTCGGTTTGCTTTGAATTTGCTTTATATACTTTTCATCCTGAAATGACGAAAACTGAAAATCCTGAGCATAAAGTACTTTTGCTCTTATTAAAATAAATGAGAAACTGGTGAGAAGCCCTCTCAACCAAATATTTCGGCTTGGGTGATAGTAATTTCGGAAAGGAAATTTTAGGTTTGGGTGATAATAATTTCGGACGGAGGGAGTAGTAGTTTTCTTGTGAGCAACAATTTCAGCTATGAAGAATGTAACATATGGAAGCTAGTTTACGGACATTATAACCCCAACAGATGGCACGAGGTTTCGGAGAAAATAAGAATTCAATGTTTAGTGGCAGATGCTCAGTGGCTATTGTTATGAAGCTAACATTACTCGTTACCTGTATCGATACACTACGGATCAATGATATGAAGCAGTTTTTTTTGGTGGTGATATGAAGCAGTTGAATTGGATATTTAGTCCATACGTAAATAGTTCTATTTTTCTAACATATTCCTCTTGGAATCAATCTAGTCCAACCCCAAATGCTCTCAAAATGAGGTTTCGAGGGTTGACTCAGATTTCATACACATCGGTCTTCTCTAATTTTTGTGCAGTCCTCTTCTTGCCTCAGTTCTACCTGAGGAAGGTGTTTACTCTTGGAGTCGTCGTTGTCTTGACTCTTGACCCATGTTGCTCAATCAGAGAACGAATTACCAGCTGTTTTCTTAGGTTCTTCAATTTTTAGAGTCTCCCAAGAAAAGTCAGCAAGTTGAATAGTACCAAACTAGAAGGAGACTGACCCCGTCGAGCAGAGTCCAGTCTTCTCCATGGAGAACTTAGCTGGTAATAGACCCCCTCGTTGGCATCGAAGAGGATATACAATAAACAAGATTGTAAAATTTTTTTTTTTAAAAAAGCCACAGTATACTTAGCTGTAAGTTGCAAATTGTTGTTATAGGTTGGTTTGTACTTACAGCCAGGTTACTTCTGTAAAGACTGGGAAAATCTACAGGAAAAAAAATAGGAAAGGGGAAATCATTGATGCTTTACCTTCTCCTTTATGGGAGATTTTTGTCAGAGATACTAGGACCCTTCCTCAGCTTCTGATTCACACGTGCGTGGACTAAGAAAAAGTTTGGATGCTGCATTTGCATACTCTAGGAAGGCCAAGTCTCCAAGATAGGGACTGCTAGCTCATGGCATTATTCCCTTTTTGACGTTGGGATCATTGGAGATGTCGTTCCTCCCTATAAAAAGGAACTCATGGGATTTCCCATGACAAGCTCAGGGGATGAGTCCTTCATCTCATTTTGAATCTCCCCCCTGCCCGGCCTCAGGAAAAGGACGTCCAATGGAGGAATACATAGCAGGAGACTCTCAGGAATATGAGTATGTTTCGCCTTATCTAGCTTACTTTGGAATGTTTGAAGTTGCCTATTTGTCAGCTAAATCTAGCTTACTTTGAAATGTTTGAAGTTAACTCTTTGTCAGCTAAAAGAACATGAGTTTTTAGTTTTTTGTGTCACATGTCTTGCAGGTTGTTTGGAGTTTGGAAAGAACCAGTTGAGAAGGAAGTTACAAGTGGACATGTTTCTGAATTATGCTCTGGGAGAGCATTACGGTTGTTCAGTGATCAATCCACGTTTGTTTGCTATGGTGACCTACCCTCTCATCAGAATGGCAAGATGGTTATGATCCGCTGCAGAATTCATTCTGTCTAGCTAGCATTCCAGCAGCTATTTGTTTTTAGAGCAGTAAAGTTGTGATATGGATGTCAGTATTTTGTTTGCAAGGATGTCACCAGTTACTACTGTTTGTGGGTGACCATTGTTGCTGCCTGGTAGCTGTTGTGACCTACCCTCTCATGAGAATGACAACAAGATTCTGGTTTACTTATAGGATAGATTGATTGTATGTTCAACATTTTAAATAAAATTGTTGCAAGACAGAACAGTTGTACGCAAATAAGGCAGACTGAATTCATGTACTCCCTCCTGTCACTTTACTTTTAATAGATACAATTTTTTTCAAATACACTAAAAAATTAGTTCATTTGAAAAAGCTGTATCTTTTAAAAGTGACCGGAGGGAGGAGGGAGTAGGAAAGAAGCAAGAGTACAAAGATATGCAAGGATCAAAAGAATGAGGCTATACGAGTGTAATATTTCTTCAGTGGCTAAAATTTGACATTTAGTTATTCCAGTATTCTAATAGCCTAAAAGTATTGCTTAGGATTGTTTTGTTGCTTTAAGCATTTATTAAGATGATGGCAACTTCACTTTTAAAATTAAGGGTGTTATTGTTTTCTATGTAGATGCACATCTAGGTTACCACAATTCTTTTACAAAAAAATTACTCCTTCCGTCCTCTTTTAGATGCTCCATCTGAAATGATGTTGGCTTTTCTTGGATGGTGGAAACCCCAACAAATTGGGACAAGGTGTTCAAAATCCAGATGAAGCATCTTTCTTTTTTTGACAAGAAAAGACCCCCAGTTGAGGAGGTAAAGTATTAACCAGACGAGGCAATGCCCATCCAATTACATTAGCGCAGAGTACATCATGGAGGAATACAGGGCAAGATTTAACCAACAAGAAGAATAATAATCCAAAGCGAAACTTGCCAAAGTGTCAGCTGCGCAGTTAGCTTCCCTATAGATATGAGTTATAGTATAGGATTCAAAGCTCGATAGCTTAATTCTGATTTCAGCAATTAAATCCTCAATTCTCCACAGGGTGGAGTATTATCTAAGGGGCTGTTTGGTTGGTGAATTTTAATGAATCTGAGTCATGATTAAGAGAGAATTTAATAAGGCTAAATTGATGTAAAATAGGAATGTAGTTTGGTTGCTAAATTGAAAATTCACAATTCACTCTTAATTTGGTGAATCTCCTCATGAGGAAATTAGCAAATTAAGCATGAATTGGGAAAAAAATTCTCTTTCAACCTAAATTTTAAATTCAGACCAAATTCTTAAACCAAATATGATTCAAGTTATTCTCTCCTCATTCATGCTTAATTTGGAGCCATATTCACGAACCAAATAGCCCCTAAGTAAGGCCTGTATCAATATACAGGAGTCCCCTTCGATTGCAATTGTTTGAATTCCAAGGAAAATCGCCAGGTGAAGAGCCTGGGAGAGTGCCTAAGCCTCTGCGGTGAGTGGTAGTGTGGAACCAATATTTCAGGCAGAAGCTGCTACAAATTGTCTCCAATGATCCCGGATGATGCCTTCCGTAGATGCCCTCCAATTCGATTGCCTAACAGCTCCATCAAAGTTGATTTTAAAAGTTCCTTCATTGGGAGGAGTCTATCGCACGAAAGTCATATTTGTGTGAGTAGATGGAGCATCTAAAACAGGACCTAGGGAGTAAAATTGTGTCCCTAATTTATCTGAATACATCTTCCACTCAACCAATCATATCCTTTGAGATAAAAGTTTTTTCCATAAAAGATGTGTGTGTTAACATTATTAATGCAAAGATGAGCATCCAATGATTTTCCATGGGAGTTCTATCATTAACCACACTCCCTTCTATACCAACTACAAATGCATCACAAGTCGCTTGAAAAGCTTCACCCGCGGTCGATCACGGGGAGATTGACAACACACACTATTTATGCAAAAACGTAGCGTATCTGATCAACGGTGTTTGAATGATGAAGTAGCTTCATCACATATGAATTTTAACGTCAGTGTCGCACTACTGACACCTGTGTCGAGGTTTTAGTGGCCGGGAGCAAAGCCTACGTGGCATGTGCAGTGCACATTGCACACCGAATAATTTCTCCAAAGATATACTTTGCTTGATTGCTTGAAACATCAAGTCATAAACTTTTTAGGCTTTATCAGGAACCCAAAACGAAGAAAACCACCAGGGCACTGGTTAAGGCATGAATGGATGAGCGAACATTATGATTACGAGATCCATTTTGTGCACTTTAGCCTTTTATTTGGTACTTTGTTACTTCAGCCTTCCCCGATCAGAAGAATATGTACTTCTATATCTCGTGTTCTTGAGTGAAAATAGTATAAAAAACTTATTAAAATGATGTACTCCATCATGCTCTTCTGGCATACTATGTTGTAATTTTCTCCATGGTGCCTTACCATGTTTCACGTTTGCATTTAAATAAATTTTTGCTTATGGCTTTTCTGGAAGCTCCTTGCTTTTGGTTCTAGTCACATGAAACTCTCATCTGTAAGGTCATGATTCATGATGTTTACTTCCCTTTTGCGTTTGATCAACTTTCATAGAAATTTTTCAAAATTGTGAGATACTTCAATTGGCTCTGACTGACCCATAAGATTTTCATTCTAGGCATATGCCATCTATCCCATAGTTTTAGGTTGTCGCGCTCTAAAGCCACATGTTTTCCTCTCTTTGACAAGAATTTTCTCTTTTCACATTACACCGTCCATGCAGACAAGGGGAAGAGATCCTTCAGTATATCACTAGCATGTAAATAAATGCAGTCATGCTAGGGCATATGAAGTTGAAAAGTACCTAACAGCCAATGATGAGCAATTTATAGAAGCCTACTTTTGACCAGCAGACAAGTGTAAACATAAATGTAACTTGTGACTAGGTTGTAAAGGCATGTTAACTTTCCAAAAGGAAGGAGACTTGAAGGACTTGGCAGTTCGGATAACAGTTTGAAAAGAACTCGTGAATCACTTTCCAACCAAAAGCAACAAGCAAACCCTTTGTTTTATAAACTTACCCACTTAATTGCCTGATGCGGGGAAACAGTACACAACCCCTGTTTCCTTTTTATGTACTAGGTCATAGTAATTTGCCACATGCAAGCCAACTGTTTACCTTTTAAAAATTTGCTTACACAACGTGGGCGACGAGTGATATACAGTATACAATATGAAAAAGGTATGGAATACCACCTCACAAAGAATTGTTGTTTAATAAAAAGAGATGCACAGGGTGTAGGGAAAACTTTAAAGGAGCTCCATGTCTCACAATATTTTATTGCTATAACTATGTCCTATATACTCTTATCTTCTACACAAATATCTTATGGTACTTTAATTTGAATAAGATATCGAGAAACTTGCGTTTATATGCGCCAATGCATGCCCATGTATGTTGGGGCACAGAAATTTTGATTGCATCGGCACCGCACCTATAAAACAAGGGGTATGAGGAAGCCTGCCTTCTAAAGCCCCCACACCGTGCGTGATGCATCATAGTGCAATTTCGACAAATATGTTATCCCTGATATTCACTTTTTTTTGGGAGGGGGATAAAGAAGGGTGTGCAAGTTCTTACAACCCGATTAAAAGGGGCAGGACAACCGGCCTCTTAAAGCATTGTCTCCCACCGTAAATCTCCTCGGACATGAACAAGGCCCACCCATCATGCACACCGCATAAATCGAGATGTAATCCCAGGTGGTGGTCAACGGACCAGTCATTATTCACATATGTATACTCCCACTGTGACCTAAAAAGGGCTGATTTAGTTTATTTTAAAACTACAAAATACAAAGCTATCTTAATAAAGAAGATGATGCAAATAGATATGGGATTTTCTCCTCAGGATCAATCTGTATGGTTTGCATTTCACAAAAAAATTCAGCCGCCCAACATAGCATTCTTACGATGAACCACTCGCCCTCGCTTTTAAATTTCTGAAGATGTGTAGTGTACCTGATTCAATCATTTTGCTACAAAAATCATTTAAACTTTTCCCAAACAAAAATCATCTATGCCAACATACTCAAACAAAAACAAAGGGACAACAGCTCCCCTAATTACAGCTAGTCCGACAGGCAATCGCATGCAATGTTCAAAAACTCAAGACTCGGACTCGACTCAAAATGCTATGGAGTCGAGTCGACTTGGAGTCTTGATGGAGTCACGATGGAGTCGTGCAGTTCAAGTATTTCATTTTTACATATAAAAAAATATTATTAGTAATAAAATAGTTCATATATTTGATCTAAAATATCAAAGATGAACATGCATCTTATAGAATGCTTGATCTTAATGATAAAATTAAATAACAAGAAGTAATATGTTCTCAAATAACAAAACGATAAGTTATAACCCCTCTATTCCCTGTTATCCTTTTCTCATTGTTGAATTTTTCATTGAACACTTACCCACTGGAAATCTATATCTAAAAAATTTACGGGCAGGTTATGGAACTCTTTGGTGATGGCATAGTCTACAACGAGAAATTAACAATAACCTGTGATGGAAAAAGGGTAATTGATAGTAGCCAGCTGCTAGGTAATACTACTATAAGACTTGGAAAGGTAAGTAATATCACGTTTTGTTGCTAATGTATCTCACGAAATTGTCTCACTGGTCAAACCATTTGATAACGTATAAATGACATTTTTAGCATCAGCTTCGTCATTTCTCTTCTCGTGAATAGTAACAAACAATGCCTTTAGGTTTCCGTATTTTCCTTAAACAATGGAGGAAGTCCACACCTTCCGCTCCCATACGATCAGGCCTGGACGAAAACAAACACATCAGACAAACATCAATTCGAAGTTCCTCGAAAGAGGAAGATCGCGATAAAAAATATGACAATTGGTGAAATGCGAGGAGCAGAGAGTACCTGGAAGAGAGCGGAGAGAAGAATAGCAGAAGTGACACCATTAGAATAGGTGAGGCAAGTTTTGAGCGTTCGAGGGCGATCTAGCTCTAAGAATGACCAACGTCGACTTCATCACAGTCCGGATAATCCTCCGAGACTAGAAGGTTTGGTCTCTAATTAAGGTTACTATTTACAAAGTTAATTAATGTATAACAGCTTGCAGTTTTTAACTCGGAGGAGTCACGAGTTTACCTGACTCGGCACAGGACTTCATTGACTCGCCAAGTCAACTTGCTGAGTTATGTAATTTTGAATCTATAGACGAGTTTAACTCACTTTGCAGATGAGTCGAGTTGACTCGGGCAAGTCATTGCAGTCAAAACCAAGTTTTAGAACCATGGTCGCATGGCAAGCACAAATTGCTTCCTTAAACATATGAGCAAATTCATAAGAACCAAGCCTTGCCAACTCTGGCAACCCGTGATCTCTAGATGACTACTCAGTATGACTGAAGCAACTATGTAATTATCAATGCATCACCTTCAAAAATCACATACTCCTCTGGTCAGTTTTAATAGATACAGTTTTTTAAAATGAGCTAATAAAAGTTACCAGAGGGAGAACTTTAGATTTAGCCCCCTAGCCACAAGAAAAACCTTCTTTGTTGCTATTAAAGCTGCTTCTTATGCACAAGCCTCCATCTAAGAGAAGAAAAAACGAGCATGCTAGAAGAAATCGAACAATTCATTGGGAATCCTATAAGATCAATTTGTTCTTTTTTTGTCTTACAAATGGCCAGAACTTCGTCTGGGTTCGAATCCTATGAGAGGTCTGTTGAAGAAACAAATAGATATTTCTTTTTGTCCCTTCCAGGCGATCACAAAATAAAGAAATGGTGGATATAGTCTACATATTGAGTCCCTCACCACGACCTATGCTCCAACCTCACATGATTTGTGAAAAAGGCTATGTCAAAGTTTAATTTTACACATTTTTTTAGAGGCGGATGCCATTAGTAGCAAGATTGTGGATAAATGTGTTGTGTCCTGGTATAGGACACGAACAAGGTCAGACATCATGGCCAGAAAAGGGAAAGAAGACGAAAGAAAGAGGAAGAAGATAAACAAATTCTTATTTTATAACCTTGAAGGAGGAAGAAGACCTCCTTATAAACAAAAGTGATGGCGCATCTTCCTAGGGAAGCGTGCCATCTATTTGGCCTGATGGGTCCTAATTATCCACTAACTAAGCCATTGCAACCCATAACATATTCAGTTCCCAAACGGGTCTGATTACAAGATATATGGCTTTTATTAAGAAGGGAAAACTAATCCTAGCAGGACCAAGCAAGTTAACTTGGATAAAGCACATTAACCTGATGAAGAGAAGCAGTAGAATCTTAGCCAAAATAATCATATTCCTTCAGTTGAAGCTCTGGACGATTTTTCTCAGCATAATTATGACAACTAACCGCTGCCTCACCCTGTATAGCATCAAGAAATGCAGAAGGCAAACCGGCGGCATCCAAGATGGGAAAACATGTTGTTGTAAGTGAAAACACCCCATCACCAAAATCTTTTGCTTGCCGAAAAATTGTACACAAGCAATGAGGCAACAAACTCGCTTCAGAACCATAGACACCAGCACTGCTCCCCAGAGCATCTACTAGTAGTAGGTCTGCTTTGGCTATGATCTCACTTCCAAGCTGTTTAAGTATGGTTAGGACATACTGGAATGCATCATTGTAGATGTCAAATAGCAGCAAAACACTCTCCAGAAGAGCGCACGCAGAGAAGATTTCTCTCACATCTTCTTCTTCAATAGTAATCTCTTTAATGTAAAGGCTCCTAAGAGCAGTCAAACTGGGGATATTCATATATTTTACTTGCGGATCTTCCCCACCAAGCCTTCTAAATTGTCTTACGGAAAAGTGCTGTA
Organism: Houttuynia cordata; assembly: GCA_039654745.1. Lineage (NCBI taxonomy): Eukaryota > Viridiplantae > Streptophyta > Magnoliopsida > Piperales > Saururaceae > Houttuynia > Houttuynia cordata. The sequence goes on from CM077506.1 coordinate 16,168,123, forward strand.
AGAATGGGCAGCCAGATAAGAGATCCCCTAAACCTCTATAATTGAGAACTACATTTTCAAGATAATGGCTCCTGAGACCAATTAAACCCCGATATTCCACTGGGAGTTTAAAGATGCATCCTTGCAAACGCCATCCCTCCGCAGAGGATACTTTTCCAAGAGCAAACATGGTAAAGGGGAAAACATAAGGCTCACGAGGGTGAAAATCTACTTTGACAACCTCATTGTTCAGCACGATTGCGTCAGGAAATAAGTTGAGATGAAGTTCTTTAACTCCAGCTGAAGGACAAAAGCAATCCACTTGTTAGAATAATCAGAATATTTCTTGTCTAATGCAAACGATACTTGAAACGATTCGATCCTCGTTTGCCCAGTAAATCTAATAAGTTGCATCACTTGATCAACTGCTTGAAAGAATTTCTTCTTCCTTGTTTCAACTTCAATTTGATTATAACTTTTTCCAATCACAGTATCACCATCGAAAGTCAGTTGGGAATTGAAGGCTGATATCCACAAGTATCTCCATTTACTCGACAAGACACTAGTCATAGCAGCTTCTCTCATTGCAAGCTTTGATAATATAGCAATGTGGACATCATCTGGCAATGCACTAATGTCGTCCTCCATAAACATTTCAGCTGAATTATTGCCAACAGAAGAACCGCCAACTGCCGGCTGGGGGGACGACATAGCAGATCTGGGCAAACACACAAAGGCACTTCGAAGAGGCATTTCGTCAAACACAAGGAGGGCATGAGAATGTTGAAGAAGCACATGTGTCTCCACGACTAGGGCAACCTCATTTTCACTCGAAGCCAGAGGTGCTGTACTTTCTCCGAGAGTAGAACTATCTTCTAGCGGCCTTTCAACTACCTCTTCACTGTTCGGTAAATCATCATGAACAGACTCAGCATGTTCATCTAGATGATTCTCCAACAAGGGAACAATATCTTGGATGGAATTCACCTCAGTTTTAGGGTTAGCTGCAATGGTAGGATTGCCCGGCACTAATGTTGTTTCCCTTGGATCTTGCTCATCCACATATCTGAACACATAACTCAAAACAAAGTAGTCATCTACTTGTGGGGCTACCAAGAAAGTTTGGGCAAAATTGCTCTTCAAGTGTCAAGACTAGTGAGACATCTACTCACATGAACAATGATTCCACCACCATGGGACTCCTGAGCATCTGCAGTCTTTAACTCCGTTTTCATGTTGGTATAGTTGAAAGATAGAATTTTCTCATGTATCTCATGCAAGGTCGTGACAGAACTCGTAACACCATTTGGCTGACGGCTGAGCCTGCTTGAGTCTTGGTAAAACCTGATAACTACCTCAGGATTGGCGTGAAGAATGCGATAATATTGATCAACAAAGGCATTGCAAACCTCTTGAGTAAAAATGGAAGTGGAGATTGCAGAAGCTCGTAAAAAATATCCTTTTCCATGAGGAAGCGGAGAATCAGAGGAGATACACCACGCTCGACTTTGCTCGAAAATCGTCCTCGGAGACCATGGCGGCGGCAGGGGCTGAGGGGAAAGGTGGTCTGCATGCCGGACATCTGAATGCCCTAGATGGCGGCTATATTAGCGTTGACCTCGGTCGGAAGAGACCGGTCCTCATCGCTGGATGGTCAATCGCGGGGGTCGCGGATGTGGCGGTTCGCAGCGTCGTCATCCTCGTCGTCGAAACCCAAGCCGCAGTCTCAGGGAACAAAGTTGACTTCCAGGGGTGGTCGGTTGTGGCTCCTCCATCCATTGCCCTGGAGGGGTTGGTCACTCTAGCAGAGGTCATCATGTAGGGAGTCCATAGGTTGGAAGACACAGCCGCGGCGGAGGCACTCGGCCCTGGGAAGGTAGGGTTCCTAGTTGTGGGAGAACCGAGGGTGGACTTAGCCGTCATGGCGGATGATCTGGAGGCCGAGAGTAGGGTTCCCAGTTGTGGGAGTGATCTATACATGAAATATGCATTTTATTATCTTCTAAACTTATATTTATGCTAGTGTTTGTTTAGAATTTATGCTACTTTAATATAGTTTTTGGTTTTTGTAGGAAACAAGAGTAAAACGCAGAAATGGGATGAAACGCGACTCTAATGATTGAATATTTACAACTTCGATTGCATATCTCTGATGGGACTGATTTAAGCTTCATGTTAAAGTACACGAAGTCAGCTTTCCAACGCCACTGACTGTTCGCAATTCGGAGTTCTGAGCAAAAAGTTATGATCATTTGAAATATTGCACGCGAAAGGGACACGATTAAAGAGAAGAACCGTCAAGATGAGATTGGATGGATGAGATCGATACAACGGGTTTTTGTGTAATAAAGAAAAAAAATAAAAAAAATAAAATATGACCGGTTCTGTTCCGGTCCGGTTCAATTAAAAAGAAAAAAAAAAGAAAATAGAAACCCGACCCGAGCCGAAGCTCGGGCCGTCCAGAAACAGAGCTCGAGGCCGGCGAGACAGCGGCAACGGAGAGGCCGGCGAGACCGCGGCGGAGGGTTTCGACGGCGACGGTGATTTTGACGGCGGAAGGCGAGACGGCGAGGCACGGCGGCGGCGAGCATCGACGAAAAGCTAAAAAAAAAACACAGAAGAGAAAAAAAAACAGAGCTCTGTTTTGAGCTCTGTTTGAGACGGCGATGGCGGTGGTGCTTCGCCGGTGCCGGAGATGGTGTGGAAACACGGCGACTGCAGAATTACGGCGGATTTGGAGGGCATATTCAATTCGGAAACTAAAATCAGAATCGTGCTCAATCGGGAAAGAAATAGAAAAAAAAACAGTCCGCCGGAATAGGAAAGTGGGTGCCGGATTTGGGGCTCGATTCCACTTCAAATTAGACTAGGAATCGTGTTCGATTTGAGACGGGGCTGAGGCCTATAAAACCAGAACAATATGGGGGAGAAAGAGAGACTTTTTACAGAGAAAATTCAGAGTTTTGAACGGAAAAACATAGAGAAATTTCAGAGCTTTTGGAGGTGCTGTTTGCCGGAATCCGGCGTGGTCTCGGCCGGAACAAAAGAGAGAGGGAGGAGGAGCGACCAGAGGCGAGGAAGACAAGGCCGGAGGAGGGAAGAAAGCTGCGATTTTTGGGCTGTTCTGAATTTGCTACAGTGCACGGCTGCGCGAGGAAGACGATGAACAGTGCATGAACAGTACCCGTGAACAGTGAATAGTGATTTTTTGGTGAATAGTGCACAATGACACCAACGAATCAACAACGTTCTCCTTGTCCGATGGCCGGCTAAATTCGCGTCCAAGGCGTAGATGAAGCCCTAGATTTGTGTTATTACTCTTGATTGTTTAATTTAATACAATTGATATGATTTTGCTTAATGCTATTTCATGAGTTTCTTTTGAGTGCTTGACCATAGACTTGATTGATATGCATGAAATTAGATCTTTTTAATTCATATGCTTACCTAAAAGTAGGCTAGTGTTAATTCTATGCCCGACAAAGGATAGGATCATTAGCCCAAATGATAATTCTATGCCCGACCAAGGATAGAATTATCTACATTAATTTTTAGTGGATGAACTCGCGTGTCCGACCAAGAACGTGAGTGAATTCATTGTGAATTGTGTGTCTGACCATGAACACAAATTACCGTATCATGTCAATTTGAGCGTAATAATAATTGAGAGTAGTAATTGCATGTCTAGTGGTGGATTCTTTGCTTTGGCAGTTCTCAATATTAGTTAAAATCCATTTTTAAAGTAGTTAAATTTTATTGCTTTCTCTAGATTAATTAAATCAAAATTTGCTTTCACTTGAATTTGGTAAAATATTAGTCCGTCCCTGAGGTTCGACAACCCTTTAATACTCACTGTAGTACAATTGCCTTGTACACTTGCAAGGGTTTTATATTTAAACGATCAAGTTTTTGGCGCCGTTGCCGGGGACGGCACAATAGTTTACTGAATTCTTAGCATAGTTAGTCTTAGAGTAGTTCATTTTAAATTAGATTTCTTTTCAGTAGCTTAATTGCACTCTTCTTCTGTTGCAGGATTAAGAGAAGATGTGGAATCCTCGCCAACGTTGGAAGGGCCATCCCTTCCCATAGTTTGCATTCTCTTATCCTTTCTCTTTTAGATAAATTTTGGTGCTTGGTGTTTTCTATTTTCTTTGTGGGATTGCATGACGTGCTAGTTGTCGCTATTAGGATTGCTACATGTTTTATTGCTTTATATTGTGCATGCATGGTCGTCGTTCCCTGAACCCCGACCTGGCCTTTTACCCTGATCCTGACCGACTGTCTAGAGCCTTTAGAACTCACAGCAACCAAATCTTTGAAACCCATCCTATGGCAGACAACATGAACCTTGGGGGTGGGTACCCTAAACCAGAATCCAGTAGTGCCTCATGCCCGTACCCTACAAGATTATTACAGGCCTACCACCTACACCTCCCCCTCCTGCATAATCTTACCAGAAAATGTGGCTAATTTTAAATTAAGCCCAACATCATCCAGATGCTGCCTACTTACCATGGCCAATTAAATGAGAACCCCTATAGGCACCTACAAAATTTCCTAGAGGTTAACACAACCTTTAAACTGACACTATCTGATGACCAGGTGCGCCTTAGGTTGTTCCCCTTCACCTTAAAAGATAGGGCCAAGGAATGGCTATACTCCCTTGAGCATAACTCTATTTCCACTTGGAAGGAACTTCAAGCCGAATTCCTCAAGAAGTACTTTCCTGTGGGGCGGACCAATAAGATCCGCCATGAAATCATCACCTTTACCAAGACACCTAATGAACAATTCCATGAAAGCTGGGAGAGGATGAAAGCCTTACTCCGGTCCTGTCCCCACCATGATGTGCCCAAGTGGCAATTAGTACAGAGATTTCATGAGGGTGTGTGCGATCAGCATAAGACCCTAATAGACGCCTCTTGTGGAGGCACATTCATGAAAAAGACACCGGATGATGCTTGGGATCTACTAGAGGACCTGAGCGAAAACTCTCTACACAGTGCCACCCTCTATAGATCGGAAGGCCATATGCCTGGTAGGAGTGCCTCAAGGGGAGGCATATATGATGTCAAAGCCACCACAAGCCTAGAACACCAAGTGGCATCCCTTACAGAGAGGTTTGACCGGTTTTTCTCACAGACTCCACCATTTACGCCAACCTCTCATGATGCCTGCACCATTTGCGCCAGCCCTATGCACACTATAGTTGACTGCCCCTCTGCCTCCCAATATCCAGATCTTGTACAGGAGCATGCCAACTTTGCACAAGGATATCCTAGAGCAAATAACCCCTATTCAAATACCTACAATCCGGGGTGGCGAAATCATCCAAATTTCGCCTGGAGACAACCTAACCAAGGGCCCAATTTTAATCAGGCCCCAAGACAGGAATTCCAAAGCCAATCTCAACCTTATCAACCATCCTCCACTCCTCAATTTGGCCAATTCAACAAGAAACCATCCTTAGAAGACCAGATGAGCCAAATGCTAGCCGCCTTAACTGAGATGAAAACTGAAATAAAAGCTGATATAAAAACTGAGATAGAATCCAAACACAAGGAGCTGAAAGGTGAGCTAAGAAGCCAAGCCCAGCTTGTTCATTCTCATACTCAATCCATTGCCAAAATAGAAACCCAATTGGGACAACTGGCCCAATCCATGAACCGTAGGGAAGCAGGTACCTTGCCAAGTCAACCACAGCAGAACCCTAGAGGACAGTTTGCCGTCGAAGGGTCCCATTACCCAAATGAGCAGATACAGGCTATCACTACCTTAAGGAGTGGTAAGCACGTTGATAATCAGGTTAGGAACCCATCCATAGGTATTGCGAGTGAAACATCTTCCCCAGATACACCTATAGAAACCACTCCTACCCCACCTGTCTCGGTTAGTCTCCCACCACAGCAGGATGCCCCTACGGAACCCACCAATGAAAAATCCTATATTCCTAGGGCTCCCTTTCCCCAATGCCTCAACAAACCCTCCCCGTTTAGTAAGTCCCATCAAAGAATGGAGGAAATGTTAGAGGTGTTCAAGCAGGTCAAGATAAACCTTCCCTTATTAGATGCCATCAAACAAGTACCTGCCTATGCTAAGTTCCTGAAAGACCTATGCACCCAAAAGAGGAAAGCCAAATCCAACATCACCCAAAAGGTCTTTTTGACTAACCAAGTGAGCTCTTTGCTGACCAGTGAAATGCCACCAAAATTTAAGGACCCAGGTGTCCCTGTTATCTCTATTGTCATAGGTGACCATACCCTTAGTCAAGCTCTCTTGGATTTAGGGGCCAGTGTCAACCTCCTCCCATACTCCGTCTACGAACAACTTGGTTTAGGAGAGTTACAGCCCACCTCAGTCACCCTTCAGTTAGCAGATAGATCCATCCGTCGACCCAGAGGTGTTATAGAAGACGTTCTTGTAGGAGTTGACCGGTTCTACTTCCCCGTTGACTTTGTAGTCTTAGATATGGAACCAGTTGCCTACTCCAAATCCCAGATTCCTGTTATCCTTGGTCGCCCTTTCCTAGCCACAGGCGATGCCACCATTAACTGTAGGTCAGGGCTCATGAACGTCTCGTTTGGGAATATGAAAGTTAAGTTAAACATCTTTAGTGCTTCCCAACAACCCTCTAGCGACGCTACGTGTCTGATGGTAGATGACCTAGATGACCTAGTTCAGGAGTACCTCCCCTTTGCTGTGCTTAAGGATGCCTTAGAGCATACCCTTTTCTATGACTGGCTAGATGCATATGAGGGAACACCTGACCTCGAAGAGGTCCATCACCATTTAGTGGCTGCCATATATCCTGGATATGCCCCATGGCGACCCCACCCTGACCCTCTTCCTGTGTCCACCGCCCCACCACTGAAACCTTCCATAGAATCCCCACCTACACTTGAGCTGAAACCCCTTCCTAGCTCTCTGAAATATGTTTTCCTAGGACCTGATGACACCCTTCCTGTGATTATCTCCTCGAGCCTATCTACTGATCAGGAAGCCCAGTTGTTGGAGATCCTTATCACACACCGGCGAGCTATAGGGTGGACAGTGGCTGACCTCCGGGGTATAGACCCCTCTGTGTGCATGCATCGCATAAACCTGGAGGACCAAGCTAAAACATCTAGGGAGGGGCAGCGACGGTTGAACCCACACATGAGAGAAGTGGTGATGAAAGAGATAGTGAAACTTCTAGATGCAGGTATCATATACCCTATCTCTGACAGCGAGTGGGTGAGTCCTATCCAAGTTGTACCTAAAAAATCGGGCATCACGGTGAAACCAAACTCTGATGGTGAGCTAGTGCCTGTGAGAGAGACCACGGGATGGCGGGTATGCATAGATTATAGGAAGCTGAACTCCAATACCCGTAAGGACCATTTTCCTCTCCCATTCATTGACCAAATCCTAGAGAAATTAGCGGGCCAAGAGTTTTATTGCTTTTTAGATGGGTACTCCGGCTATAATCAAGTGCCAGTTTTTCCAGGGGATCAGGAAAAGACGACTTTTACATGCCCTTTCGGTACATTTGCGTATCGTAGGATGCCTTTTGGTCTTTGTAATGCCCCTGCTACGTTTCAGCGATGCATGATGTCCATTTTTTCTGACATGATTGATAAATTTTTGGAAGTTTTCATGGACGATTTTTCGGTGTTCGGCACGTGTTTTGATGAATGCTTGCACAACCTTGCTTTGGTTTTAAAACGTTGTGAGGAAACAAACTTAGTGTTAAGTTGGGAAAAGAGCCATTTCATGGTTCAACAGGGGATTGTGCTTGGACATGTTATATCAAAAAGGGGTATAGAGGTTGACAAGGCCAAGGTTGACCTGATTGCTAATTTGCCACCACCTACATCAGTTAAGCAAATACGGTCCTTCCTTGGCCATGCAGGGTTTTATCGTCGATTTATCAAAGATTTTAGTAAGGTATCACGTCCACTATGTCACCTTTTAGGTCATGACGTGCCATTCGAATTTGATGAGTCGTGTAAAGAAGCTTTTACAAAGCTCAAAACCCTCCTCTCTAGCTCCCCTATCATTAAACCCCCTGACTATACACTGCCCTTTGAAATAATGTGTGACGCATCTAATTTTGCTGTAGGGGCAGTGTTAGGCCAACGCATCAACAAAATTCCTCATGTTATTTATTATGCGAGCAAGACACTCACTGATGCACAATTGAATTATACTACCACAGAAAAAGAGTTGCTTGCTGTTGTGTTTGCATTAGATAAGTTCAGGTCCTATCTCTTGGGGAGTAAGATCATTATTTTCTCTGATCATGCAGCCTTGCGGTACCTTCTTTCTAAGAAGGATGCCAAGCCGAGGCTGATTCGTTGGATCTTACTCCTCCAGGAATTTGACTTTGAGATTAAAGATAAAAAGGGTTCTGAGAATGTCGTGGCTGATCATCTATCCAGAATTCCTATTCCTGATTTGCACAGCCATGACCCTCTAAGAGATTCATTCCCTGATGAGCAGCTCTTTGCTGTCTCCACTACATCTCCACCTTGGTTTGCACATATTGTGAATTATCTTGCTGTGGGTCAAATCCCAACCTTTTGGTCTAAACATGATAAAGACTTATTTTTCTCACGAGTCAAACATTATTACTGGGATGACCCTGACCTATTTAAGGTATGTGCTGACCAAGTCATAAGACGATGTGTCCCTGAGAGTGAGTTTCATAGCATCCTATCTTTTTGTCACTCTCATGCTTGTGGTGGACATTTCGGTGGAAAGAAAACTGTGGCCAAAGTACTTCAAAGCGGTTTTTATTGGCCAACTCTATTTAAAGACGCACATGCTTATTGTCAATCTTGTGATAGGTGTCAAAAATTGGGAGCCTTGTCTAAAAGGAATATGATGCCCCTACAATCAATTTTGATTGTTGATTTATTTGATGTTTGGGGTATTGATTTTATGGGACCTTTTCCACCATCTTTTGGTCATACATACATTCTTGTTGCTGTTGATTATGTGTCTAAGTGGATTGAAGCTATTGCCACTAGGACCAATGACCAAAAAGTTGTGCTGGACTTTCTGAAATCTAACATTTTTAGCAGGTTTGGAACTCCTCGTGCTATCATTAGTGACGGTGGTTCTCATTTTTGTAACAGGTCTTTTGAAGCTCTTCTCAAGAAATATTCTGTCACCCACAAGGTTGCCACACCATATCATCCTCAGACGAGTGGCCAAGTGGAGGTCTCCAATCGCCAAATCAAGTAGATTCTTGAGAAGACGGTTCGCCCCGATAGAAAGGATTGGTCCTTGCGACTGAATGATGCATTATGGGCTTACCGGACAGCTTTCAAGACCCCGATTGGTATGTCTCCCTACAGATTGGTATATGGTAAAGCTTGTCATTTACCTGTTGAGTTAGAACACCGGGCTTATTGGGCTATTAAGGCCTACAACTTTGATATGGATAAAGCTGGTGCGCAGCGAAAACTTCAACTGAGTGAGTTAGAGGAGATCCGTTTTGATGCATATGAGAATGCCAAACTCTACAAGATGAGGACCAAGGCTGTACATGACAAGATGATTTCCAGGAAATCTTTTCATCCTGATCAGAAAGTGTTACTCTATAATTCGCGGCTACACTTATTTCCTGGGAAACTTCGTTCTCGGTGGTATGGCCCTTACATTGTCAAAGAGGTATTTCCACATGGTGCTGTTGAGATTTATAATCCAAAGGATGGGACTACATTCAAAGTCAATGGACACCGATTGAAACCATATCTCAAGGCTGTGACAGATATTGATGTGATGTTGGTATACTTGGATGATCCGGCAATTACAGATTGATCGTGGCTCAGTCTGGCTGAAGACGTTAAACTTAGCGCTTGGTGGGAGACAACCCACGTATTCAGGTGTATTCTCTCCTTTCTCTGATTTTCTTTGTTATATGCTCATTGTCATGCTATATTTTGTTCACATTGAGGACAATGTTCATAATAGGTTTGGGGGAGGGAATATTACTTATAAAAAATAAAAATTAAAAATCAGAAAATTAAAAAAAAATCATAAAAATTTGATTAGTTTTTAGGTTGTTTGTTAGTACTTTTTCTTAGGTTTTGATAGTTTATCCCGTAATAATGCATGTTACAATTCTTAGGAGATTAATTTGCATTGGAAGTGTGAGTAAGTATACTGGAGGATAGATACACTTAACTGAGCATATCTTTCTATTACAGTCCTCTTGGAATAAGTGCTTGAACTAAGAAAATTCACTTACACACACTAGCTACATAAAGTAATACCATCTAGAGATTTTTTTAATGCTAATCTACAGTGGGATGTCTTTAGTCATAGTCATTGGATGATGTGTAGTTATCTGTTGAGCTTAAAAGATCATGATAGACCATTTACTTGGCTATGGCAAGGGATTGGAACCGGAAATAGGTTGAGAGTATAGTACAGCCTGGACAAAATAAAGATGTGCTGAAAATATGAATGTGTGAAAATGAAAAAAAATGTGTGAAAAAAATAATGAAAATAAAATGAAAGAAAAGGGGCTGCTTGACTTTATAGGATTAACTTAGGCTGATGCTCGGGCCCGAAGCGGTCTCTTAAAACCTAATGCCCTAAGCCAACTGGCTGGGAGTCATTGGCCTGAGTCATTGCTAAACCTAAGCATCTTGAAGTCAGGCCTTACACAGTCCTAGCGAAAAAAAAAAGTCTGAAAGGAAAAAAAAAGTCTGTGGTGTATTATTCTCTCAAATCTAGAATGTTGGACCCGAAGGAGGCGCGCAGATCTGTGCTATCATGAACCTAAAGATGACGATGACTATGTAGATTCTAATGTTCTTTGGTTAATGGGTAACACTGGATCTGTATAAACAGAAATTTAGAATGTATTGCTACAATGTTCTACACTTTCTACTATTTATATTATCACACTATATTATATTTGAGCAGAAATTTCCAAGATGAAAGTGTGGAATAAAACCACTTACTTGAGGGCTTCTATATTCCTGTTGATTATGAACCAAGTACATGTGGTTGATTTTCTTAAGCATTGTAATATGTATTTGTCGGGATAATAGGTTTGCTTGTTTTACAATGTTTTAATTTTTGTTTTTTGCACTTAGGTTAATTAGATTAATAAATACATGTTTGTGGGTAGCATGGCTGCAAACCCTCACGAGACAACACTCGTCCTACTAGGGCCACCTAGAGGTTTAACGGCTTGTTGCATACGCTCAATGCAATCGTGTTCCCTACGAAAGTGGTGTTTACTTTTATGCATTAGTTCCTTAATTTGTTTGATTTTATTTTATTTTGTTTTGTTTTGCTAGGGACTAGCAAAATCTTGGTTTGGGGGTGTGATCTATACATGAAATATGCATTTTATTATCTTCTAAACTTATATTTATGCTAGTGTTTGTTTAGAATTTATGCTACTTTAATATAGTTTTTGGTTTTTGTAGGAAACAAGAGTAAAACGCAGAAATGGGATGAAACGCAACTCTAATGATTGAATATTTACAACTTCGATTACATATCTCTGATGGGACTGATTTAAGCTTCATGTTAAAGTACACGAAGTCAGCTTTCCAACGCCACTGACTGTTCGCAATTCGGAGTTCTGAGCAAAAAGTTATGATCATTTGAAATATTGCACGCGAAAGGGACACGATTAAAGAGAAGAACCGTCAAGATGAGATTGGATGGATGAGATCGATACAACGGGTTTTTGTGTAATAAAGAAAAAAAATAAAAAAAATAAAATATGACCGGTTCTGTTCCGGTCCGGTTCAATTAAAAAGAAAAAAAAAGAAAATAGAAACCCGACCCGAGCCGAAGCTCGGGCCGTCCAGAAACAGAGCTCGAGGCCGGCGAGACAGCGGCAACGGAGAGGCCGGCGAGACCGCGGCGGAGGGTTTCGACGGCGACGGTGATTTTGACGGCGGATGGCGAGACGGCGAGGCACGACGGCGGCGAGCATCGACGAAAAGCTAAAAAAAAAACACAGAAGAGAAAAAAAAAACAGAGCTCTGTTTTGAGCTCTGTTTGAGACGGCGGTGGCGGTGGTGCTTCGCCGGTGCCGGAGATGGTGTGGAAACACGGCGACTGCAGAATTACGGCGGATTTAGAGGGCATATTCAATTCGGAAACTAAAATCAGAATCGTGCTCAATCGGGAAAGAAATAGAAAAAAAAACAGTCCGCCGGAATAGGAAAGTGGGTGCCGGATTTGGGGCTCGATTCCACTTCAAATTAGACTAGGAATCGTGTTCGATTTGAGACGGGGCTGAGGCCTATAAAACCAGAACAATATGGGGGAGAAAGAGAGACTTTTTACAGAGAAAATTCAGAGTTTTGAACGGAAAAACAGAGAGAAATTTCAGAGCTTTTGGAGGTGCTGTTTGCCGGAATCCGGCGTGGTTTCGGCCGGAACAAAAGAGAGAGGGAGGAGGAGCGACCAGAGGCGAGGAAGACAAGGCCGGAGGAGGGAAGAAAGCTGCGATTTTTGGGCTGTTCTGAATTTGCTACAGTGCACGGCTGCGCGAGGAAGACGATGAACAGTGCATGAACAGTACCCGTGAACAGTGAATAGTGATTTTTTGGTGAATAGTGCACAATGACACCAACGAATCAACAGCGTTCTCCTTGTCCGATGGCCGGCTAAATTCGCGTCCAAGGCGTAGATGAAGCCCTAGATTTGTGTTATTACTCTTGATTGTTTAATTTAATACAATTGATATGATTTTGCTTAATGCTATTTCATGAGTTTCTTTTGAGTGCTTTACCATAGACTTGATTGATATGCATGAAATTAGATCTTTTTAATTCATATGCTTACCTAAAAGTAGGCTGGTGTTAATTCTATGCCCGACCAAGGATAGGATCATTAGCCCAAATGATAATTCTATGCCCGACCAAGGATAGAATTATCTACATTAATTTTTAGTGGATGAACTCGCGTGTCCGACCAAGAACGTGAGTGAATTCATTGTGATTTGTGTGTCTGACCATGAACACAAATTACCGTATCATGTCAATTTGAGCGTAATAATAATTGAGAGTAGTAATTGCATGTCTAGTGGTGGATTCTTTGCTTTGGCAGTTCTCAATATTAGTTAAAATCCATTTTTAAAGTAGTTAAATTTTATTGCTTTCTCTAGATTAATTAAATCAAAATTTGCTTTCACTTGAATTTGGTAAAATATTAGTCGTCCCTGAGGTTCGACAACCCTTTAATACTCACTGTAGTACAATTGCCTTGTACACTTGCAAGGGTTTTATATTTAAACGATCAGGGAGCCATGGCCGTGGCCGCCATTGTGGTCGCCTTGTCCAGTGAGGCAGCAGTGGCAGAGTCAGCTGACCACTGCACTGCCCGCGATTCCTTCCATAGGTCAAATGTGGGGTAGGCTGTTAACGTCCTAGCCCCCCTCGTAGAACAGGTGGTGGAGTAGCCAGGGCTTGAAACTGAGACGTGCATGGCCTGGCATGGAGGAGGAGGATGAAATGCGGCCGGCAGCGTGGAAAAGCGACCGTAAGATGGTTCATATGTCGGCGGAGGTTGCGGAGGTGGCTGTGGATAGGAAAAAATGAGGGCGTCCGATCGTAAAGGCTTTGATACCAATGTCGTGTCCCGGTATGGGACACGAACATGGCCAGACATCATGCAAACAGTTCAGTTCCCAAACGGGTCTGATTACAAGATATATGCCTTTTATTAAGAAGGGGAAACTAATTCTAGCAATTAAAGTAGATAATACTGCCTAATTTAGATTATACACCTTAGGTGTGTGAGGTACACAACACTCCACCACGCTCCTCTTTCGCCTTGTCCTCAAGGCGACCAGGTAGGAGAACATTTTATAAGCACATCCAACATTGTCACTGTGTAGAACACATCTTCTTCTGGAATAACCACCAAAGTCTTGGTGCCCCACTTGTTGCGATTGGTTGGGTAAATAATAATGGGTTCTCATGTCAAGTAGCCATAGCAATGCCTCTGAAAATTCCAGTATCAAGCATACAAATGAAACGACTTGGAGAATGCTGCATATCGAATAAAGATGTAGCCCACTTTACTGCCCTATTAAACATGCGACCTGAAGAAAATCCACGAGCATTACTGGCAGAAGGGCTTTGTATCACAAATAAGAGCCACTCATCAACGCTGAAGGACCTATGGAACCACATCGAGTGGTCCAAGCTAAGTGACGCTGTCTTCACACCTTTGTCACGGTGAGGATTCAAGCTTACACCAAGAAATATAAGATCAGATGCATATGCCACCACACATCTATGCAAAGCAGGATCATCTGAGAGCTTTCCTCTAGCTCTGAACCCATACATCATCTTTGGGTTAAATTGTATCTGTTTGTTGAATTGCCTGGAGCACAAAACCTTATTTCTATAGGCCACGGTAAGAACTTAGTTGCAGCTACCTTGTTACGATAGCCTATGGGAAGGCGATGGCCAAGTATTCGTTGCTCCCGCAGCTGTTCCATTAATAGAAGCATTTTTGGAGCAAGTACAGTAGGCATCACATCAGCCTGATGTTCAAATCCTTCTTCTTCTTTCGGAAATGCAGCTAGCCAAGTGAATCTAACATTTCCTTGTTGTATGGCATCTACTTGTCTTGTGGCAAAGCTTTTCCCATCACATGCCCGTGAAACTCTATGCATGATTGCCATAGTCATATCTGCAGCAAGAAGGAAATATCCATGCAAGGTGTGCACAAATTTAAGACAGTCCACGGTCTTGCATGCCACAGCTAATGCCTGTCCACTTAGTTGTCCACCAAATACTTGTGCGAATTTTGGTGCATCTGGTGAAGTAAACCCACGAAATATGTCCACGTCTATCGGTTCCAAGAGCAATATATTCTCTACCAAAGAGCGTGTCTCAAGAGTTTTATCTGCATTCCATATTGACATTGGTTGCAGTAAAGAACAACTCTGGTGCTGCAGGACCAAGCAAGTTAACTTGGATAAAGCAGTTACATTGACCTGATGAAGAGAAGCAGTAGAATGGTAGCCAAAATAATCATATTCCTTCAGTTGAAGCTCTGGACAATTTTTCTCAGCATAGTTATGACAACTAACCTCTGCCTCACCCCGTATAGCATCAAGAAATGCAGAAGGCAAACCAGCAGCATCCAAGATGGGAAAACATGTTGCTGCAAGTGAAAACACTCCATCACCAAAATCTTTTGCTCGTCGAAAAATTGTACACAAGCATTGAGGCAACAAACTCGCTTCATAACCATAGACACCAACACTGCTCCCCAGAGCATTTCCTCGTAGATCTGCTTTGGCTGTGATCTCACCTCTTAGTTGTTTAAGTATGGTTAGGACATATTGGAATGCATCATTATAGATGTCAAATGGCAGCAAAACACTCTCCAGAAGAGCGCACGCAAAGAAGATTTCTCTCATATCTTCTTCTTCAATAGTAATCCCTTTAAGGTAAAGGCTCCTAAGAGCAGTCAAACTGGGGATATTCATATATTTTACTTGCGGATCTTCCCCACCAAGCCTTCTGAATTGTCTTACGGAAAAGTGCTCTAAGAATGGGCAGCCAGATAAGAGATCCCCTAAACCTCTATAATCGAGAACTACATTTTCAAGATAATGGCTCCTGAGGCCAATTAAACCCCGATATTCCACTGGGAGTTTAAAATGCATCCTTGCAAACGCCAGCTCTCCACTGAGGATCCTTTTCCATGAGCAAACATGGTAAAGGGGAAAACATAACGCTCACGAGGGTGAAAATCTACTTTGACAACCTCATTGTTCAGCACGATTGCATCAGGAAATAAGTTGAGATGAAGTTCTTTAACTCCAGTTGAAGGACCAAAGCAATCCACTTGTTAGAATAATCAGAATATTTCTTGTCTAATGCAAACGATAGTTGAAACTATTCGATCCTCGTATGCCCAGTATATTTAATAAGCTGCATCACTTGATCAACTGCTTGAAAGAATTTCTTCTTCCTTGTTTCAACTTCAATTTGATTATAACTTTTTCCAATCACAGTATCACCATCGAAAGTCAGATGGGAATTGAAGGCTGATACCCACAAGTATCTCCATTTACTCGACAAGACACTAGTCATAGCAGCTTCTCTCATTGCAAGCTTTGATAATATAGCAATGTGGACATCATCTGGCAATGTACTAATGTGGTCCTCCATAAACCTTTCAGCTGAATTATTACCGACAGAAGAACCTCCAAGCGTCGGCTGGGGAGACGACATAGGAGATCTGGGCAAACACACGGAGGCACTTCGAAGAGGCATTTCGTCAAACACACGGAGGGCATGAGAATGTTGAAGAAGCACATGTGTCTCCACGACCAAGGCAACCTCATTTTCACTCGAAGCCAGAGGTGTTGTACTTTCTTCGAGAGTAGAACTATCTTCTAGCGGCCTTTCAACTACCTCTTCACTGTTCGGTAAATTGTCATGAACGGACTTAGCATGTTCATCTAGATTATTCTCCTACAAGGGAACAATATCTTGGATGGAATTCACCTCAGTTTCAGGGTCAGCTGCAATGGTAGGATTGGCTGGCACTGATGTTGTTTCCCTTGGATCTTGCTCATCCACATATCTGAACACATCACTCAAAACAAAGTAGCCATCTACTTGTTGGGCTAGAAAGAAAGTTTGGCCAAAATTCCTCTTCAACTGTCAAGACTAGTGAGACATCCCGTCACATGAACAATGATTCCACCACCATGGGACTCTTGAGCATCTGCGGTCTTTAACTCCGTTTTCATGTTGGTATAGTTAAAAGATAGAATTTTCTCATGTATCTCCTGCAAGGTCGTGACAGAACTCATAACACCATTTGGCTGACAGCTGGGCCTGCTTGAGTCTTGGTAAAACCTGAAAACTACCTCAGGATTGGTGTGAAGAATGCGATAATATTGATCAACAAAGGCATTGCAAACCTCTTGAGTAAAAACAGAAGTGGAGATTGCAGGAGCTCATAAAAAACGTCCTTTTCCATGAGGAATCGGAGAATCGGAGGAGATAGACCGTGCTCGACTTCGCCGGGAAATCATCCTCGGAGACCATGGCGACGGCAGGGGCTGAGGGCAAAGGTGGTCTGCATGTCGGAGATCTGAACGTCCTTGATAGCGGCGGTACCGGCATTGACCTCGGCCGAAAGAGACCAGTCCTCATCGCTGGATGGTCGATCGCGGGGGTCGCGAATGCGGCGGTTCGCAGCATTGTCATCCTCGTCGTCGAAACCCAAGCCGCGGTCTCAGGGAACAAAGTCAACTTCTAGGGGTGGTCGGCTATGGCTTCTCCGTCCATCGCCCCGGAGGGGTTGGTCACTCTAGTGGAGGTCGTCATGTAGGGCGTCGAGAGGTTGGAAGACGCAGCCGCAGCGGAGGCGCTCGGCCCTGGGAAGGTAGGGTTCCCAGTTGTGGGAGAACCCAGGGTGGACTTGGCCGTCGTGGCGGACAATCTGGAGGCCGAGAGCAGGGTTTTGCTGGTGGGAGCCGTGGTCGTGGCATCCACTGTGGTCTCCTTGGCCGGCGAGGCAGCGGTGGCAGAGTTGGCTAACCACTGAACTGCCCGTGATTCCTTCCATAGGTCAGATGTGGGGCAGGCTGTTAACGTCCTAGCCCCCCCTCATAGAACAGGTGGTGGAGTAGCCAGGGCTTGAAGCTGAGACGTGCGTGGCCTGGCATGGAGGAGGGGGATGAAATGCGGCCGGCGGCGGCGGAAAAGCGGCTGTAAGATGGTTCATATGTCGGCGGAGGTTGCGGAGGTGGAATGAGGGCGTCCGATCGTAACGGCTTTGATACCAATGTTGTGTCCCGGTATGGGACACAAACAGGGCCAGACATCAACGAGAGAAAGAGGAAGAAAATAAACGGATTCTTATTGCATAACCCTGAAGGAGGAGGAAAACCTCTTTATAAACAAAAGTGACGGCGTGTCTTCCTAGGGAAGCGCGCCATCTGTTTGGCCTGATGGGCCTTAATTATTCACTAACTATGTCATTACCACCCATAGCCTATTTAGTTCTCAAACGGGCCTGATTACAAGATATATGACTTTTATTAAGAAGGAGAAACTAATCCTAACAATTAAAGTAGATAATACTGCCTAATTTAAATTATATGCCTTAGATGTGTGACGTACACAACAAAATGCAAGTGCGATCATTCATCCTACACATTCTGAAAACCTCCAACACTCAGCCCCCTTCAAAACTAATGTAAGACTCAGATTTCACCTCAATTATGAACTTATTACACAGTTTCCAAATAGATCCACCGAGAAGTCTTCAAATAGAGGACCCATTTGGATATATTAAAATAAAAAAGTCTAATTTATCCTCTAATATAATGGATGTATTGTGGGATATGATGAAGTCAGGTGGAGAAGACAGGTTTGAATTATTTTGTGTAGTTTCTTGGTCAATTTGGAATGGCAGGAACAAAAGCATTATGGAAGGCAGGAATCTGAGTGCCAAAACTCATATTCAGCTGTTTAAGGATTGTCGGAACAGAGGTGGTGTATCTGCTATTCCTCGATCCAAACTTTTTTGGCAGCCTCCCCCAGTTGGCTTTGTGAAAGCTAACTTTGATGTAGCGTACAAGGAGGCCGAAAGAAGAGGTGGAGCTGGTGGAATTTTGAGGGATGAGACGGGGCTTTTCATTGGTGGGGCATGTCTTCCTTTGTCAGATATTTTTTCAGCAGAGGAGGCTGAATGTAAGGCAGCTTGCTTTGCTATGGAGTTTGCTGCGAGGAATGGTTTTCAGATGGTTATTTTTGAAGGAGATGCTTGAGAGGTGGCGGAATGCTTGAATGGCGAATATGGTAGTAGAATCATCTTTGGTGAACCTTTGGTTGAAGCTATGGCGAAAGCTATTAAATGGAAGAATGGTATGTTTTCACGTCTGCATGCACAGAGGGAACAAACGCTGTCTGGTTTGATGCGGCTCCTATTTGCATTTCTGCTGCTATGATGAAAGATTGTGAACCTGGTTTATTTCTCTTGTCGTGTCCTCGACTAGTTAGATTTCCAAAAAAAACTCCTTTTAGAACTATCAAATTGGAACGGACGGGAATATTTACACACTCTCCACACAAACATATCATGTCATCTTTTCTCGGGAGAGTTGTGCTATACCTGGTACCGCAATTTAAGAACCACTATTTTGTCCAGAAGAAAGATGAAAAATCGTCGAAGTGAAAGAAGTAGCAAAACTTTGTAAAAAATGAAATATATTTGGATAATTTTAAATAAACGCACCTTATGTAAGTTTTAGGCTTGAAAAATTTTCATACTAAGTTGTAAAAGGCACTTCTTTTACCTTGACAATTTTTCATCTTTCAGTAAACAAATACGTATAAAAACATGATAAAACTATTAACCGAAAATGACCCTCTGGTGTTAACACACAAAGCCAAAACATCTTCGTTTTTGAACCTTCATGAGCTCAGGTTTTCAAAATCTCTTGGGCACCGCACCTAACCGAAGAATAATCTCATTGACAGTTGACTAAGGTTGACAAGGAGTAACCGCTTTAAAGTTGGCATTTATTATATACTCCCTCCATCCAAAAGGGCCTGACAGCGTCTTAAAAATTGCGGATGCAAAATTATATGACTGGATTTGCCCTGTAAGCTAATAGATCCTCGTACACCTGCATGTGCAAGGGTAAGTGATGCTGCAGGACTTTTTGGATGGAGTCTATTAACTTCATCCCATCTATATACTTTTTGTAATTATCTTCCCATCTGGCTTCAATAATCTGAATGAAAATTCTATTACAGGCGATGTACTACACCGCCTTACATTCGTAGTTAACACTCTATCGCAGTCCTCGTTGTTCCAAATATAGAATCATAGATAGTAGATAGTAAAAAGACATTTGCGCTATTATTTTCATATTGTGGGTTGCATAATCACGTGTTCCTTATTATAAGAAAACAAGGCCTTGACTTCCCTTTCTATGTATCATAAAAAAAATCCCTTTGAGCAAACATGAAAACTATGGAATCAATCTTTGATATTTCCATCAATAAATAGATCAAACAACATGTGCAGTGCATGCCCATTCTTACTAGTAAACTGAAAATTGTGGTTGGAGGAATGACACAGCAGGAAGTCTCAATACCAGATTACTGATGGACTTGCAAGGATTGTACACAAAGGATTGTTTAAATTACTTGAAATATAAATATGAACAATTTCATATGAACAAAGCATACGATCTACTTCTTTTATACATGTGATCGATGCACATGGATTTGGACAAGACAAGGGAGGTGGGTGGTGTCCTTATTGTTGAAGGAAGAGGGCGGTGCCAACCAATGTGGTCCACAAGGCAAGGGTGAGCCAGAAGGCGCGATTCTTTTCCCATCCGGCGGGAGGTCGCCACACCAAGAAGTCTGCAAGGTAGTCTCTGGTGGAAGGCAGCTGGTTGGTCGTTGACCCACTTCTCCTCTGGTTTACATCTTTGTTTTTGTCGCTCCACGTTCCTGCATAGCTGTTTAAACAAAAACCAGCCCAGAAAGAATTGATACTGATGGATTCATGCGTGCTTGGCAATCAATTTAATCTGTCAGCCATCTTTCTAATCTATTTCTTAATCAGATTATGATGCATTTTGAAGCAGCCCGCACAAAACGACGACAAAGCTGCATCTGGGTAGGGATTTGCAGGCAGCAGAGAAATTACTTTATATAACTACTCAGGGATCAGAACAAGCTCAACTTTGCACATCTATTACTTCATCTCCTCGACCTATTAGCATTAACTAACAAATTGAACTAGTCTTATGGATGGCATGGTTCTCAGAGAAAGACATAAGAAAACAATTTAGTTGGATTTGAATTATTAGCGCAGCATTTCTATTACAAACACTCCATGACTCCGGTAGGAAAAATGGAGTAAGATCATTTACAAAGATTTTATGCCATACAATTGTTTAGTTGAAACAGGTACCAACTGCCCCTCTCCATGTCACTAAAAATGAGACAACAAAGATGTAAAGATGTAGTTCAGGATAAAATTATCAATATGGTCAACGGTGACAAGCACCATTCCGCATGTTCTGATCCCTTATTATGATTTGCTTTAGAATTGAGTCTCTTTTTTTAATCTCCATGACCCAAATTAGAAAATGCATCGAATTATAACAACTTCTCTTCTGGTAGTTCAACTCCAAAACCTCACTTAGACGCTACCACTTGTTTCTTCAATTTATATTTACTTACCAAATGGCTACCGCATTACCAGTCAACCAAACAAAGATTAAAACAGCTCATTTTTAACTCAATCACACTAGTGTCACCAAAATAATTGAATATAATTATCTATCATTGTAAGTGGGTTTCCTATGTTAGAAATTCAGACATCAATTGCTGCTTGTGAGTACAAGGCAACTAAATTGGGTCAACGATCATACAAAACAATTCTCAAAAACACTCATATATCTAGATCGTCGTTGTGTTGGTTCAATTATGGCATTCATCAGTTCCCCTTTCTATGAATAACTGAACAAAAAAGAAGCTGCACTAACACTTCGGATTACACTAAGTACTCACAACTTTAGAGTGTACGAGAAAGATAGCAATTAAGAAATTGATAGTCACACACATATTTAGCACTTCTCTTTTCCTTTTTTCTAGAGATGATCCTGACGTAGGCTAATATTTGCAAGGAGTCTTTCAAGTCGAATGCCAAGGGACGCCTGCACAAAAGTTCTGCTGCACTTGCGCTTAAACCATATAAACCGTCTTCCTTATTCATGCAGAACATGAGAGAAAACTAATATTCTGCACTAACGTAGAAATAGGCTTCTCTTTGGTTATACGAAATGCAAAAGTACAAAAGTACTTGAGAGGCTTGTCAAGCATCCAATAGTGGCTACAGAGGAATATATTCACACCTTCAATCGGGAGTCTGGACAGGTTGCTCCAGACAAAAGAAAGTTTTAACTGCAATCGGGAGAGACCTCTCACTCTCTGAAGAGAGCATTTTTTCAACTATTCCGACTTTAAATGAAAAAAAACGATTTACCTAACAATGTTACTACAATCGACATTTGTTGTTTTAATATATGACGGACACACCCATTTAGACAATTAGCTAATAACGTGGAAAAACCTATATAGCAACAGTTATAAGATTAGTCGGTTGAACGAGAAATCACCTGTCATAACTGGAACCAATCAACGGAATGGTGACCATCTCTTCCTGAGAAATCTTGAGCTTGGGTGCCTGCAAGATGTAGCGCAGATCTGCAGCCTGACGTCGGATGCTCAAACTTGGATGCTTCTTCTCCAGTTGTTGGTACAGAGCAATGCAGTCAGCATGCCTATTGTTTGCCTCATACGCCATTGCAAGCCATATTTGTATCTGAAAGCACAACCCAAAAACTAAACCAGTATATAAATTCACTGCAAAACGACTGAAAACGTACCTTACTCATAATACTTCACATTTACACAATACTCCCTCCGTCTTCTCAAATGAACTTTTAGTTTAGTTCATTTGAAAAACCTTATGTTAACAATAAATCCGGACGGAGGGAGTATATAAGTTATAAACATCTCCAGCCTACTTTACACAAATCAATCTATAGTGCAATCCACACTCCAAGAAAGTAAAAGTGGAGGAGACTAACCTCTCCACCAAAGACGGTTGGGCGAGGAATGATAGTAAGCGCCCCTTCCAAAAACTCAATTGACCGACCATACATTCCCCGCCCATACGCCTTCTGTCCCAGCTCAAACATCAGCTTCGCCGTCTCCTTCCGCTCCGCCTGCTCCTTGGCCAACTGCCCAATACAACCAAATTGCAACCATTTCATCCAGTACAGTGACAATGACACAGTGTTCGTTAAATTCGAGCAATTAATACCTTTTCGAGCTCCTTCCGAACCCTATTCCGCTTCTCTTCCTCAGTCTCCTCTTCGGCCCCCTCCCCCTCCGCCGCCGCGGCCGCCGCTCTGCTCTGCAGCTCCTCGGCCTTCCGCTCCAGCTCCTTCATCTCCTCAATCTCCTTAATCTTGCTCCGCATCTTCTTGTCCCAGTCCTCATTGCTCTCGTCATCCTCCTCGTCGAACCCATTGTTGCTATCCGCGTCGAAGTCCACCGCTCCGGGCTTCGACCACGGCCGCCGCATCCCAGTCCGGTAGCTCCGAAGATCACGCTCCATTTCAAAACTCCTACTGTACAGTGCGGCGGCGGCAGCGCCGTTGGGCGCGTGCGCCGGCGGCTCAGCGAACGCGGCGATCCGGGGCCTGCGGTCAGGTCGGTACGAGTGGGGGTCGATGAGCGGGGCCGCGTTGCCCAGCAGAAGGGCCATCTCAAACCCGTCAAAATGTTTTGGCAAAGGAGGAGAAGGCGACTGAGCTGATAAACACCGACCGAGGAGATATTTTGGAGGCGTCTTTTAAACGGCTTTGGAAGTTTGAACACGGTTACTTGTCTGTGTGAGCCACGCAAGTGTGTGTGTCAAGGTGTAATGCAACTCTTACCTTAGTACAACCACCGAGCCACGGGACGAGCCCACAATTGAAAAGTCTTGCACGACAGGGAAATAGGGTATTCTTCAAATCTAGAACATAAATCCACCGATTTTATAGTACAATGTGGGGATCTTTGAAATCTCTAAATCCAGCAGCTTAAATTCAAGAAGTTTGTGTGTAGTATTGAATTCTATAAGGGTGCGTTTGGGAACGCGGATTTGGATTTTGCCAAATGATATAAGAATGCTTAGATTTCAAAATTACTGAAGATAAAGGATTTATATTTATGTATTCATTATTTGGCAACTGATGTGATTTAAATGTGGATTTACAAATCTGCATGGATTGTTAAATTTCTTATTTAGGAACTTATATTGGTAGATTTAGATTTAAATTTGGATTTTAGCTTTAGGTACACCAATGTAAAGCTCTCAGCAGTCCCATGGAAAGCTCCTTGTTGGGTTTAATCCCACTTCCTTCGTCGCACACATAAGTAGTTCCCCGCTAGACGAGAAATTAAGATTTGTATCAAATGATCAAATTTTATAGTAGTACAACTAACATCATTCCAAAGGGCTCCTATCATGAAGATCTAACTTACTTAAACAACATTATCATTAACCTTACATCAACTCACTCTAGCAACCAAAATATGACCAGCCAACATCAAGAAGATGACTGCAGTTCACCATCTTTCACTAGAAAAACATAACATGTAAGAAAAAAAAAAGGTCTCCTTCTCCTGCATTATTAGATTTTCTCTCAATTTTAGCATTTTAAGAAAGTGACTCATCTCACTACAATTCTCAGCACAATTTCATCAAACATCAAATATCTCAGTTCCAACGCATAAGAATTTTCTCCTGCTACAACACAATGCCCAAAAGTAGAAGTCTTTCATCATTCAACATTACAAATCGATCCATTTACCGAACAACAAATTCATAAACCTATAGAAGCTCAAGTACTTCACACAAGTAAGAATCTACATGTCATTTTAGTAAATTGACATCATAATCATTTAATCACCTACAAACAAAAATTAAAAAGTTGATGAATCATCAAGTAGTTCATAGTAAGTGGAAGTACAAGTTAAATCTAAAGGCTGCATTGCCATTAACAAAAGTTTTCATCAAATAGTTTATCTTGGTTGAGATATAAGTAGTTTCAAGTTGTTCCCATGTCTAAAGATGAGGTTGATCAAGGAGATCTTTTATCCAAAACACCTTTTCTTCAGCACTAAAACTTAAAAGCATGTCAATTAAGGATGGATAACCTTCGAGGCGAAGCCTTCGGTGTGCATCTTCCACTTGTTGCCTAGTGAGACATGGGACCAAGGTTTTCAAAACCAGACCGGTCATCGAACCGGATTGATGATGGCTTGGAGTCTTGTTTCACTGCTGTCAACTACTCTTTCAACAAGCTTACTACTTCACCTATTGAACTTGCTAAATGATCTTTTTTACCCCTTTTTTTAGGCAGTGTTTGTGTTGAGGAAGATGGTGATGATGTATCACGCAACCGTCTTCTTGTTGGCTCTGAAATAAATCCAACGCTTGCTTCTCCCTCAGGATCACTTAGTTGCTCCCCTCCTTCATCTTCGAGTATATCATCAAAGTGTTCTTGCGGCACCCTCGCCATTGGCTCTATCTTTACCGAACAATGTCACAATATCTTCCCAATTCTCTAACAACTTGTCCCTGAAACCCTTGGCATTGCATATCTCTGATGGGACTGATTTAAGCTTCATGTTAAAGTACACGAAGTCAGCTTTCCAACGCCACTGACTGTGCACAATTCGGAGTTCTGAGCAAAAAGTTATGATCATTTGAAATATAGCACACGAAAGAGACACGATTAAAGAGAAGAACCGTCAAGATGAGATTGGATGGATGAGATCAATACAACAGGTTTTTGTTTAATAAAGAAAAAAAAAGTAGCAATAATTCTAATCAAACACTAGGATAAATATAAGTTTAGGAGATAATAAAATACATATTTCATGTATAGATCAGACCCCAACCAGTTTATTTTCTAAATGAAAGGGGTCAAAGGTCGGGGGCTGGAAACGTAACCCCTGATAAGATGCACGAGGAACAAAGAGAGACCATATGAAGCCTACTACCTAAACAAAAGGAAGATGAATAGCAAACGAGTCATTCATTTTTCACCTGCAAATTCCACAAGCCAGAGCAATTCATAGTGCACATACCGCAAAGCTTCTAAAAATTCACCTGCTTCGCATTTGGCTGCATGGCTGAAACAAAAAGTGCATCATCTGTAATTTGAGACAGATTCCCTGATCATTTTCTGTTATATACAAATTAGCTCTGTTGTCTGCAACTATTAAGGTTAAAGAGTAAATGCTTCATCTGTTTGCTTGCTGTTTTAACAAAGATAGTAAATCTATGATGTTTCATACTGAAAACCACACTCTAGACCACTTGAATGTCTTATTTTTCTTGCAGTGTCACGGCCCGGGTTTTAAAAACCATTTTTTTAAATCAGAGTGGTAGCGGAAAACTCGAGGATTGTTCCTCTAAGCGATAAATCATTGGTTGAAAAATTTTCGATTAAGCATCTAGGCCGTGATAACTGGGGTTCACAAATATGGATACAAAACCATATATACATATAGTAATATAAGATGCAAAGTTGATTAAACCAAAGCAAGTCCTCTAAGTGCAAGTCTATCATCCTTCTCAAAATAAACTAGAAATAGTTGTCGCTCACGCCTTACAACAGAGTCTAGAGCAAACCTGAAGTGAGATGTATACTCAGCAATTTGAACGTCCTCACTGCCTAGCTCTCAAGTGCACGTGAAGTCAATCCTCCACAGCAGCACCTACATCACATAAGGATGCTGAGTATAAAAATACTCAGTGGGATACCATAATATAGTCATCAACATTACAACAAATTAGGATTTGCATTAACATATTATGCAACCTATTACAGGATTCCACTTGAATCTTTTATTAATCTTTCAAGCAAGTCTTTTATTGCTTCCCAAGTTCAAGTTCATTAATTAAGTCTTTGTCCCGTAGACAGACTCACTGAATGTCATACCTACATGACAGACAGCACGAAAACACCGTGACTATCACTCCGGTTAATACCGGTAATCACGGCACGCCCTGAATTTCTCAAGGGTGACTGCCTCGCCCATTCCTTACCTTAAAAGGTATGACCGTCGGAAGGGTCTGGCTCCACATTAGCTCCTAGACTCGATGTGGGTCGGGAAACGCAGCCTTCTAGGATGCTAACGTCTCCAATGTTGTGCACCGTAAACCACCTGGCAACCAAGGCTCAGGATGTGTAGCTTTCTCTAAAATCCATAGAGAATAAGCACGCTCTCTCTAAAATCCATAGAGAAGAGGTAACAGCTTAAGCCTGGCCAATAGAATATGTAATGCTCTCTCTAAAATCCATAGAAAGATGCAAACATGGGCCAAAATAACATATAAATGCTCTTTCTAAAATCCATTGAAAGATATAACAGCTTAAGCTTGGCTAATAGACGTTGGTCCTTATTAGGTACCATGACACAGAGCTTCCACCAGTCGGAAGATGTGAGTGCTCTCTAAAATCCATAGAGAGATACAGACGGCAGAGCTTCCACCAGTCGGAAGATGCAACACCACCCAACTCTGTTCCTTGTGATCCTTAATAGGTATCACAGTATTACTAGTATGAAACCATCACATACCATTCACAACTGTTGGCTTAATAGCTCAACAGATAGTCTGACCTTTGACTTAATAGTCATTCGGTCGCTTGATCGAAAGTCACTCACACTCACAAACTGACTCCCAATCCCAAGGGCATTTTAGTCTTTATCTTGATTAGGTTCTTGCCAACCCTCAAGCTCAGCCCTCAAGTCATCATTTTATTATCTTTCATAAAATGATTATGTCTCTAAACCATCTAGGTTTATTAGTCGGATTTTTCTTTACCATTTAAGTCCTTTGCTATCAGTCATCAATACATAAAGGACAAGCCCTTAATACAGCAATATCATACACAAACCAATTACACACTAATTAGGGCTTGAAATTATTTATTAAACAGCCCAAAAAATTATAACAGGAGCCTATATACCAAATTGGCTCTGTATGTACCACACTGCACAAAAAATACACAAATGGCAAAGGTCGACCGTCAGTTATAAACAGATTTTAACTGTCGATTAAGGTCCACCGGCAGTTCAAAATCTAAACCGGCTTATGAACCGGGTTTATTCTTGAACCGGGGATCGGTTTAGAAATAGACCGGGTTTGGTCTAATTATGAACCGGGTTCGGTTTATTTTTGGACCGAACCGGGTTCGGTCTGTTTCTGAATCAACTGATTTAATGGACCGGGTTTGGTCTATTAATGAACCGGCCCGGTCCGGCTTGCCACTGGACCAGACCAGTCGTCTTCCTCAGGAAGACGACTGGTTGGTCGTCTGGCTGCAGCGGCCGCCACGACGGCCGCCGTCGCACTGCCACCGGCGAGCCAACACAGTCCTCCTCTTTTCCTCCTTTACTCCCCTCGCCGTCTACTAGTGGTCTGGCAAATTTGGGAAAGAAATAGGGTCTGGCAGCAACATAAAGCTGCTGCCTTTGCTTCCACCACCGTGGCCGGCTGCCTGGCGGAGGTCAATTCGACCGCCATTGACTCGCCGTCGGCTCTTTCCTCCTCCTTCGAGGTCCCCATCACCTCCCTCGACGAAGAATCCAAAAAAAATCAAAACTTGATGGGGGGTTATGGGATCCTACCTCGCATGCTGAATCGCCGCCCGCCGGAGCTCGTTGGTGAGTCGTCGGAGCTTGCTGCTGGTCGTCGAGCTCGCCGGAGGGTTGCCGTCGCCGCTCAGGTACGCCCTCCCCTGCTGCTCCTTTCCTCTCCCCCGGTTTCCCCTCTGCTTTACTCACCGCCCAAATGTCGTCGTGGCCACCAGAGAGTTGCTGGGGTCGCCGGAAATCGTCGACGGTGGCTCGGCCACCCTTCTTTCTATCACTCAGCTCTTCTCCTCTCTCGCAACTCTGCCTTGCAACACTAGACGCAACACCTCATGCAGAAGCTGGACCAAGACCATTTCAGACTTGAGGGAGTTGCCCACCTTCCAGTAGTGCTACTCCATCAGCATGGACCATTGGGCCGGCGCCGCCGAGATGGGTTCCATCTTCTTCTACTGTGGCAACGAGAACGACATCGATTTGCCGATAACACTTGCTTCGTCTGGGAGATCACTCCTCAGTTGGGTGCCATGGTCGACTTCTCTGAAGTAAGCCCTCTTCAGCTGGCCGATGCCTTCTAAGAGGCTGAGGAACCTGCCCACGCAAGTGTCACCTAAAAGGGCAGATGTCCTTCCCTTTTCAATAGGTGTTAAATTCTTCCCTCCTTAAAAAGAATTTTGTCCTCAAAATTCAGGTAGATACTTTCCTGAACAACTCTGGGTAGGCACGTTGCATTTCTTCTTCTATCTCCCAAGTGAGTTCCTCATATTTATCATTGGACCACTGAACCAATGCTAACGGAATCACTCTATTCCGAAGTACCTGATTTCTTCGGTCCTTAATCCTGATCGGTTTTACCTCATAGGTCAAGTCAGGTTTTAGTTCCAGCATGGAATAGTCAACCACATGTGCATCATCCCGACAGTACTTTCTCAACTGCGAGACATGAAACACATTATGCACCTGATCCAAATTAGGAGGCAAAGCAAGTCGATAAGCTGAATTACCAATCCGTTCAAGGATTTCAAAAGGACCTACAAATCGAGGACTTAATTTTCTGTTGTAGCTGGAAATGAAGAGAGGAATTTCCAGCCAGAAGGATCTCCACCTCAGCAGATCTCTTGTGAGGAGTCGGTGGGAAGCACTGTCGGACAGCAAAAGGCTACGCAGGGGGCGTCATCATCCAATGTTGAGGGTCAAAGTGACAATGTCATTGAGTATGAGTACACTAAGTCTGATCTCGAGGAACATCCCCTGAAGGAGGAACCGATAGCAGATGCTCAGCATGATGCTGATACTGAGTCTGACCCTGAGGAGGATCCCCTGGAAGAAGAATCTGCAACAGAGGCTCGACCAGCAAGGATAATTTACCCATCAGAGAATGGTACTCCACCAACGATTATAGAGCCGGTTCCCCAGATTGTAAGAGATCATCCAGTTTATCGGAGAGCGGAACATGACGTAGCCTTGTGGGACATCCTTTATAGAAGATTCAGGTCCCACGGTTACCGCTGGCCCCACATGACCATTTGGGAGATGTGGTGGCACTCATCATGGTTTCTACCGGCACCAACTTGTGTGGCTCTTGCAATACTGGATGAATATCGTTGAAGAAAAGAGACGTGGAAGAAGAAGTTGTTTTAAGGGTAATAGTTGTAGTAAGGAAGCTTTGTTGTAATAAGAATCTTGATCTTTTGTAAGAACTTGTTACAAAATAAATATATGTGGATATTTTGATGTGTCGCAATTACTCCTTGAGTTGTCAAACTGAATTGGTAGATGGATGAAGATTGGAGCATGTGTAAATTTTATTCATTTCTGTCGAATTGGTTGAGATTGAACTATGACTAGCGGATTAACTGCTTAGCCATGAAGGTGTATAACTTCTGATGAAGGGAGGTGTAGCCTATCTGGCAAGTGAGATCACTGATGAAGCAACTTATCTAATTTGGAGGATATACCGATAAGACCTCAGTCTCCTGAGGAATTACCTGGTTTACCTTCTGAAATAGTAGTTGACTTTACAACAGAATTGTGTCCTAGAACTTCATCAGTGTCCAAGACACTGTTTTGGATGACTTTAGCAAGGTTGAATGAATTGAAGATGCAATTACAAGAGTTGTTAGACAAATGATCCAATTGTACAAGTATCCATCCTTGGGGAAACACCAGAAAGATGGTTTCCTCATATTAGGAATCGATTGCGGGATGTGGGTTGAGGTGACTGTTAATTACTATTTGCTTCAGATAGATGATCTATTTGACCAGTTGCATTCAACCAAAGTTTTCTCTCGAATTGACCTTCGCTCAGGTTATCATCAGTTGAGAATTCGAGATGAAGACATCCCTAAGACTGCCTTTAGGACCAGGTATGGTCATTATGAATTCCTAGTAATGCCCTTTGGAGTAACCAATGCACCTGCAACCTTTATGGATTTGATGAACAGGATTTATCATCCTTTCTTAGACCAGTTCGTCATTGTCTTCGTAGATGATATCCTTATTTACTTGCCATCCTTCGAAGACCATACAAAGCATTTGGAACACGTATTTTGAAGTGTTGAGAATGCATCAGTTCTATGCCAAATTTAGCAAGTGTAACTTTTGGCTAGAAAGCGTTAACTTCCTAGGGCATATTATTTCAAAGGATGGCATATCTGTTGATCCATCTAAGGTCGAGGCTATAGTCAATTAGGAAAGACCAAAACAGTCACCGAGATTAGAAGTTTTTTAGGATTGGCAGGGTATTATAGACGATTCATCGAAGGTTTCTCTACTATTGCCCTACCTTTGACCAAATTGACAAGGAAGGATGTGAAGTTTATTTTGGATGAAAAATATGAAAACAGTTTCTTGGAGTTGAAGAATAGATTAACTAGAGCACCAATTCTTACTCTTCCTTCAGGAGAAGGGGGTTTGGTGGTGTACAGTGAATGCTTCTGGAAAAGGCTTAGGTTGTGTACTCATGCAGCATGGCAAAGTTGTGGCTTATGGCTCAAGACAACTAAAGCCACATGAGAGGAACTACCCAACACATGACCTAGAGCTAGCTGCAGTGGTGGTTGCATTGAAGTTGTGGAGGCACTATCTCTACAACTATTACCCTTAAAACAACTTCTTCCTCCACGTCTCTTTTCTTCAACTATATTCATCCAGTATAGCAAGAGCCACACAAGTTGGTGCCGGTAGAAACCATGATGAGTGCCACCACATCTCCCAAATGGTCATGTGGGGCCAGCGGTAACCCTGGAACCTGAATCTCCTATAAAGGATGTCCCACAAGGCTACGTCATGTTCCGCTCTCCGATAAACTGGATGATCTCTTACAATCTGGGGAACCGGCCCTATAATCATTGGTGGAGTACCATTCTCTGATGGGTAAATTATCCTTGCTGGTCAAGCCTCTGTTGCAGATTCTTCTTCCAGGGGATCCTCCTCAGGGTCAGATTCAGTATCAGCATCATGCTGAGCATCTGCTATCGGTTCCTCCTTCAGGGGATGTTCCTCGAGATCAGACTCAGTGTACTCATACTCAATGACATTGTCGCTTTAACCCTCAACATTGGATGATGACGCCCCCTGCGTAGCCTTTTGCTATCCGACAGTGCTTCCCACCTACTCCTCACAAGAGATCTGCTGAGGTGGAGATCCTTCTGGCTGGAAATTCCTCTCTTCATTTCCAGCTACAACAGAATTTTTGACCACCCGACTATTCCTCCTTGAAGGTGCCATTCAGTCTACAAGGTAAAACAACCTATCACTGACCTTCACTCATCACCCAACTATAACTAGATATATCATAAGAGGACTTCCAGACTTGCAGATAAAGGTTATGCTCTGATACCAACTGTCACAGCCCGGGTTTTAAAAATCATTTTTTTAAATCAGAGTGGTAGCGAAAAACTCGAGGATTGTTCCTCTAAGCGATAAATCATTGGTTGAAAAATTTTTGACGAAGCATCTAGGCCGTGATAATTGGGGTTCACAAATATGG
Source organism: Houttuynia cordata (assembly GCA_039654745.1). Classification (NCBI taxonomy): domain Eukaryota; kingdom Viridiplantae; phylum Streptophyta; class Magnoliopsida; order Piperales; family Saururaceae; genus Houttuynia; species Houttuynia cordata. Next base: position 16,200,289 of record CM077506.1, read on the forward strand.
ATACAAAACCATATATACATATAGTAATATAAGATGCAAAGTCGATTAAACCAAAGCAAGTCCTCTAAGTGCAAGTCTGTCATCCTTCTCAAAATAAACTAGAAATAGTTGGCGCTCACGCCTTACAACAGAGTCTAGAGCAAACCCGAAGTGAGATGTATGCTCAGCAATTTGAACGTCCTCACCGCCTAGCTCCCAAGTGCACGTGAAGTCAATCCTCCACAGCAGCACCTACATCACATAAGGATGCTGAGTATAAAAATACTCAGTGGGATACCATAACACAGTCATCAACATTACAATAAATTAGGATTTGCATTAACATATTATGCAACCTATTACAGGATTCCACTTGAATCGTTTATTAATCTTTCAAGCAAGTCTTTTATTGCTTCCCAAGTTCAAGTTCAATAATTAAGTCTTTGTCCCGTAGACAGACTCACTGAATGTCATACCTACATGACAGACAGCACGAAAACACCGTGACTATCACTCCGGTTAATACCGGTAATCACGGCACGCCCTGAATTTCTCAAGGGTGACTGCTTCGCCCATTCCTTACCTTAAAAGGTATGACCATCGGAAGGGTCTGGCTCCACATTAGCTCCTAGACTCGATGTGGGTCGGGAAACGCAGCCTTCTAGGATGCTAACGTCTCCAATGTTGTGCACAGTAAACCACCTGGCAACCAAGGCTCAGGATGTGTAGCTTTCTCTAAAATCCATAGAGAATAAGCACGCTCTCTCTAAAATCCATAGAGAAGAGGTAACAGCTTAAGCCTGGCCAATAGAATATGTAATGCTCTCTCTAAAATCCATAGAAAGATGCAAACATGGGCCAAAATAACATATAAATGCTCTTTCTAAAATCCATTGAAAGATATAACAGCTTAAGCCTGGCCAATAGACGTTGGTCCTTATTAGGTACCATGACACAGAGCTTCCACCAGTCGGAAGATGTGAGTGCTCTCTAAAATCCATAGAGAGATACAGACGGCAGAGCTTCCACCAGTCGGAAGATGCAACACCACCCAACTCTGTTCCTTGTGATCCATAATAGGTATCACAGTATTACTAGTATGAAACCATCATATACCATTCACAACTGTTGGCTTAATAGCTCAACAGATAGTCTGACCCTTGACTTAATAGTCATTCGGTCGCTTGATCGGAAGTCACTCACACTCACACACTGACTCCCAATCCCAAGGGCATTTTAGTCTTTATCTTGATTAGGTTCTTGCCAACCCTCAAGCTCAGCCCTCAAGTCATCATTTTATTATCTTTTATAAAATGATTATGTCTCTAAACCATCTAGGTTTATTAGTCGGGTTTTTCTTTACTATTTAAGTCCTTTGCTATCAGTCATCATAACATAAGGGACTAATGCCCTTAATACAGCAATATCACACACATACCAATAACACACTAATTAGGGCTTGAAATTATTTATTAAACAGCCCAAAAAACAATAACAGGAGCCTATGTACTAAATTGGCTCTGTATGTACCACACTGCACAGAAAATAGACAGACGGCAAAGGTCGACCGTCAGTTATAAACAGATTTTAACTGTCGGTTAGGGTCCACCGGCAGTTCAAAATCTAAACCGGTTTATGAACCGGGTTTATTATTGAACCGGAGTTCGGTTTAGAAATAGACCGGGTTTGGTCTAATTATGAACCGGGTTCGGTTTATTTTTAGACCGAACCGGGTTCGGTCGGTTTCTGAATCAACTGATTTAATGGACCGGGTTTGGTTTATTAATGGACCGGCCCGGTCCGGCTTGCCACTGGACCAGACCAGTCGTCTTCCTCAGGAAGACGACTGGTTGGTCGTCTGGCTGCAGCGGCCGCCGTCGCACTGCTACCGGCCAGCCAACACAGTCCTCCTCTTTTCCTCCTTTACTCCCCTCGCCGTCTACTCGTGGTCTGGTAAATTTGGGAAAGAAATAGGGTCTGGCAGCAGCATAAAGCTGCTGCCTTTGCTTCCTCCACCGTGGCCGGCGGCCTGGCGGTGGTCAATTCGACCGCAGTTGACTCTCCGTCGGCCCTTTCCTCCTCCTTCGAGGTCCCCATCACCTCCCTCGACGAAGAATCCAAAAAAAATCAAAACTTGATGGGGGGTTATGGGATCCTACCTCGCATGCTGAATCGCCGCCCGCCGGAGCTCGTTGGTGAGTCGTCGGAGCTTGCTGCTGGTCGCCGAGCTCGCCGGAGGGTTGCCGTCGCCGCTCAGGTACGCCCTCCCCTGCTGCTCCTTTCCTCTCCCCCGGTTTCCCCTCTGCTTTACTCACCGCCCAAATGTCGTCGTGGCCACCGGAGAGTTGCTGGGGTCGCCGGAAATCGTCGACGGTGGCTCGGCCACCCTTCTTTCTATCACTCAGCTCTTCTCCTCTCTCCCAACTCCGCCTTGCAACACTAGACGCAGCACCTCATGCAGAAGCTGGACCAAGACCATTTCAGACTTGAGGGAGTTGCCCACCTTCCAGTAGCGCTACTCCATCAGCATGGACCACTGGGCCGGCGCCGCCGAGATGGGTTCCATCTTCTTCTACTGTGGCAACGAGAACGACATCGATTTGCCGATAACACTTGCTTCGTCTGGGAGATCACTCCTCAGTTGGGTGCCATGGTTGACTTCTCTGAAGTAAGCCCTCTTCAGCTGGCCGATGCCTTCTAAGAGGCTGAGGAACCTGCCCACGCAAGTGTCACCTAAAAGGGCAGATGTCCTTCCCTTTTCAACAGGTGTTACATGCAGTTTGCTTCATTGTTGAAGTTCATGTTAACCAATTTCATTACACTCTTTGTTTGTGAAAGTGATTCCTACAGTCACGAGTTTGGAGCAGGAAATAGAGGGGAAATTCTCTTTGATTGTATGATAGATCCATCCTTTGTGGGGTATGTTTCTGCTCATCTTTTTTGGTCCAATTGCAATTTTGAGAAGTGTATAATTTTATACCAGCTAATGCAATACCAGATATGTGAGGCCATGGAATGATCTTAGTACTGGAAACACATATTGCCTTTTTTCCCCTTATTCACCAGAGCAGTTGGTGCATTCTATTCCCAAATTGAAGGGAGAGCAGTCAAGTTTTAAGAACAGCTTCCATGAAGCATTTCTATATGTAACTGTAAGTGCTTTGTTGCGGGAAGCTCCACAAGTCAAGGGTGCTGCTCAAGCAATATTTGTTGGAGGATTTTCAGTGATACAAGAGGACAAGGTAATGATGTTTAAATACTTATATGACTTTTCTTTGGGGTCTTGCATTCTTCTCTATATGTCATTGCGGGCCTAATAGCTGTCCGATAGAATTTTCTTTTAAGCCTAGTTGGAACACTCCTATCGCACAACACTTCCGTCAATGCTCGCCACTTTGCAGAGCCCAAATTTAACCTATGTACCATATCACTATCACTATTTCCTTTGTAGAATTGCTCACATCTTGGCAGATCTTGTCCATCTATTTTAACTAGGGTTACACCTATTGTTCCTCCTTTTACTTAAATTCCATGTATAAGGTTGAAAACATTTTCACAATCTTACTGTGTGGTTGACATTAACTTAGGGGTGTAAAAATGTGGATGGACAATTTTAACAGAATTTCCTGAAAACTGATTTTTTTTAAAAAAAATTGAGAGATTTCCTCTTTCAAATTTTGCTGAGATCTTTTGTGTGGTCATCCAAGTAACCGATGTCGGAGTGGTAACCTTTTAGTGAATTTTATGGTTTCCTTTCCCTCTAAAACGGTTCTTTACCTGTCAAATAATTATGCAAGGTTCTCCTTAGAAAGGATAAAAACTGAACTTTAATGTCTTTGTATAGATAGATTCTATGGCAAAATTGCTTGAAAGACTTAGTGCTGCCATTAGTATCATTTTCTAACCTGCCTTGTCGTCTTCTTTTCTTTGTCAAATTTCAACTGCTAAAGAAACGGACATTTAATCTGGTATTTTTGGAGTCTAACATAAGGAGATAATTAGTAGAGGAGGATATAGGAAATTTCGCATATCAAAACAAACGACTTGCAAGTGCTGTTTGTATGTTTGTTTGCTAGATATCTGCAGTTCATCACAGGTGATATATCTTGGTAATCTAAGCCTACATTTTAGCTATTTTAGGCTCTAATCTACTTAAGAAGACATGCCTTGGCAAGCAGGCCATATTGGTCAAGCGATTTGTTGTGAATTCAGTTTTCTTTCACCAGCCGATTGGTGTTGTTTCTTAATGTTTCTGACATCAAATTCTCTGTTTCTCTTAAATCATTGCAGTGTCATTTGACGCCAAACAAGAACAAGTGTCTTATTGTTGTCATTGGAATTACAGGTAAAGTTTGACTTACTGATCGTTCAGATAAATTATAAAGTAGTTAAGTCTGTGAATTGAGCAAAACCACCACCTGGCAAAGTTGCTAATGTTGGAATGTTCTCGTTACCTACTGATTTGGCAGAACGTTCACATCTATTTTTGTGTTAAATTTTTATGTTTCTTTAATTTGCTGATACCTGTATACTTGCTGCAACTTGCAGATGTTGCATTCCATTGGAATGCTAAAGATCAATTACTGGTTAACTTTCGTGGAAGGGATACTTCTGGGATTGGTGGCCATGCGGAGTATGAGGTCAGGGGATCAAATTAGTAATCTCTAAGGAGTCATTAGAATGACTACTTTTTTCCTTCAAACAGGACTTTCTTGAATGCCACTTCCTGTTTTATTGTAATATCAGGTCAAGGTTCTAGATGGCAAAAGTTTTGCAGATAAAGTTGTCATCTTTCTTCCCCTTACTTGAGTGTGCACTCATCATTTTCCATTGCAAAAAATTTACAGAGTATATATTCCATGAAATGTTCATCTGTACCTTGGACTGGGGCTGCATGGGAACCTAAATTAACCTGGGATAGGCCCCTGAATTTGAAATGGATTCAACCTTTAGGCTCTCGTTTCAAATGTACAACTCCACTCTCTTTCGTAGGGGGGATGGATGGGATTGGGAGCACGCCGGACTAGGGATTGTGGCTTTGTGAGTATTATACTATCCTTTGCCAGAATCTTGCCACTGAAATTGGTATCCATCGGAGTAAATAAGTTTAGCAAATAAGTTAATGTTGGGTAATGGTTGTGATTTTAATAGTCATAATATTAGAGCTGCATCATATGCTGTTAACAGGTCAAAAAGCAGAAGTCGATGTTAACTTTGAAGCTGGAGAAAGAACGGATCCATGGACTGGGAGTACCTTCAACTGGACGGCGGCTTTGTGGACTCTTCTTGTGCTCATAATATTTGGCTTCGTTTTCATATGTCTACAGCGTAAACCAAACCTAAGAAGGAGATTTGTGCCTTCGGTCCAACAACTCCTGGTCCTAGTCCTTCTAGTAATGGCCAGATGTCGTCAAGGACTCCACCACCTTATATTGAATATGTAAGGAGGACAATCGATGATACCCCATACTACAGGCGTAATGGGAGAAACACTTACTAAGTTAGGAAGTAAAAGCCTTATAGGCTGCGAATTGTATCACATTGACGAGGAGTTTTTTCCATATTACCTGGCGCCAACTCTAATATTCCCATATTACCAGGTTTTTCCCGTGAAATCTCATATGACCCGGAATCTGGACTTGAAGTACCCAAAATGCCCTTTCTTCTATTTTTTCGTGCTAATACTGTGCGAAGAGGCGTGTTGTGTACAACACGAAAAAAGGGTGAAGTTCTCCGGCGATATACATCGGCGACGTCACCGGCGACCGGCGAGTTGGAGCGGCGATTCAACCGGCGGAATACACGGACGAGTTCGAGCCTATTCGCGTCCCCCATCTCGATATCGAGCTGCCCCCCTGCTGGATTTCGACGACACGACTGAGGGAGAGTGGACAAAGGCGGCGATTTGAAGCGCATACGACGGTATTTCTGATCTTCAACCTTCTGAGCTCCCCCGCGGCTCCCTCCGCCTGCATGCAACCGGCGGATTGACCGGATTGAGCTTCGGTTGACGGCGAGGAAGACTGTGAAAGGCACTTGCGAGGAAATACACACATACAGACGACTAAACTGCGATAAGTTACAATTATCCTTACTGATTTTAGTTTCATAAGGTCCGAAATTTGAATTTTAAATTTTTACTATGAACTATAAAGTCATGTCTGTAATAGACACGACTTTGTATTTAGTCGTGTACGCGACGACACGACTTTTATATTTTCGTGTTGCACCGAGGAGACTTTTCTACTGACCACTATACCTCACTCCTTACAGATGGATAAAAAAAGAGATGAGTCTATGGAGGAAATACCATCGGAAGAGGAGGAGGATCATGATTTTGTCTCGGCACCTCGACAGCGAAATCAGAGGGGCAGGAAAAGGAAGGCTTCGATGGACCGACCAGTGAAGAGAACATATAATGCGCGACCGGCGCTAAAGACGTGTTGTCAACCGGGAGCGATGAAAAAGTGTGCGGCCCTCCTACAGCATCACCAAAGATGTGCCCAAGTGATCAAAGATGCTGGTTTCGCTGTCATTTTTTAAGGTGAGGACGTAGTTGTATCTCGGTTGGTCAGGTACTGGGATGAGTCGGCGAAGGTCTTCAATATCAAGGGTAGGAGGCTACATTTCACAGAGGAAGATGTTGCCCTTATCACCGGATTGCCCGCAAAGGGCGAAAGAGTTGAGGTCCTCCTCTCCTTGACACGCCGACTGGAAGGTCAATTCTTCAGAAACTACTTCGCCGCGAGGAGAGCAGAAATTCCACACATTGAGAAAATCATAGACAAGCTTAGCGCGGGAGAACTGAAGATGGAAGAGGAGGACATTGCGAGGATGATCATCTGCCTCCTCTTCTGCACGGTGTTGTTTCCACACAGCACTAGAGCGGTTCATCCCTCTTTGTACCGTTACATTGACGACCTCCCAAGATTGAGGTCATACAATTGGGCTGGGGCTATACATAAGATGTTGGTTTCTGGTATAACCCATACCAGCAGACTAGTGGGTGCGAGATCGCAAGGAGAGTGCCTGGGCGGTGGATGCCTAAATGGCGCCGCATATGTCCTTCAGGTATGTAGCATTCATAGTCTTCGATCGGGAAAAAGTCTTATACAATACCACTATATATATAGTCGTGTCTTATGGAACACGATTATATTTATAGTCGTGTATAATTGAACACGACTATGTATATAGTCATGTTGTTTACGACACGACCATAGTTCAATTCGTGTTCAACTTATAGTCGACTAAGGCAACCGCGCATTGTTATAATGTTTTCATCTGTTTACTATGCAGATTTGGTTTTTCGAGCACACGACAATCTTCCATCCTGTCATGGGCCCTACCAGCCCACGGGCGAAAAGATGGCCAGGAAGTGGGGCCCTCATTACAGAGGTGAAAAAAGGTGCACAGAAGAAGCACCGTATGCCCGACTATTGGACGGGAGTGTTCCACAATCTTCAAGTAGGGGAGGAACTCGTCGACGTAATCAGCCCCATGGCCGGAGAGGCATCTCTCCTTGCTTCGTCAACCTCAGGGGCCCCTCCTCCACGACGACAGAGGCCGGAGAGGCCGGAAATCAAGAGGACTCCCAACCAACCTGCCTCCACTTCCTCGAGGACGGCTGCCCAGTCCACTGCAACTGCAATGGGGCGATTAGAGGGTGCGCTTCAGGGCATACAGTCACTAATTGAGATAGCTCTGTCTTCGTATGAGGAGATGGGAAGGAGAGTCGGACCTCTGCGAGAGGTTCTCCACTCTATGAAGGCCTCTGCCGCCTCAGCGTCAATGCTGTTAGAAGGTGAGATCTTTAAGCATCCTAAGGAGGAGATGACTGAAGAGCCGACGAAGGAGCCAAAGAAGCTGCCCCAAATGGAGCCAAAGAAGTCATCGGTGCATCAGATGGAGCCAAAGAAGCGGCCCCAAATGGAGCCAGAGAAGTCATCGGTGCATCAGATGGAGCCAAAGAAGCGGCCCCGTGACAAGAAGCATATGAAGAACACTCCGATTGGTATGCGGACAAAGGAGCTGGCAAGGAAGTCACATCTGGATTTGACGAAATGGGGTAAAGGTAAGTTGTAGACGATTATTTATTTTTTCGTGCCCCATGGTACACGACTATTATATTTGTCGTGTTTAATGATACACGACTATGTGGTTTATCGTGTTTCATACAACACGACTATATTTTTTATCGTGCTGCTACCACTGACACGAATAAGTAAAATGTCATTTTAGCTCCCATCAAACGCGCGGATATGAGGAAGACAAGATTGAACGGGCTACAAAGAGATCCTATGCCAAGTTGTTTTTGAAGAAGCTCCAACCAGAATTCAACGAAGATATGGAGCGTGCAGAAGTCGAGTCCCGTCCGACGTACAGACGGGACCTATTCCCCCCTGGTGTAGTGGTAAGGAAGCGAATGAGGACTGTCTCCGAGAGGGAATTGCAGAGGATTAGGGAAGATGACCATATACGGAGAATGGCGGAGGAGCAGGAAAGAAGGAATAGGTCCCCTCAGCCGAAAGCCGACTCCGAACAAACCATATCCGATCGACAAGCGACCTCTATCATCGATGAGGTCATCTCTTCCTTACAGCAGTCGGATATCGAAACCGTCAAGGAGGATGTGAAGGACGGGGATGGCGAGGAAGAGGAGAAGAAGGCGGATGTTCTAGAGAAGGAGGGGGAGGAGGAGGAGCCGAAGGAGGAGGAGGGGAAGGAGGAGGAGGTGCAGGCCGACGAAGAGGCGATGGAGGAGGAGAAGATGGAGGAGGTGAAGGAAGAGGAGGCTGAGGAGGAGGAGGCGAGGGAGGAGGAGGAGGTGGCGGAGGGCACTGGCTTAACCGCATCCCAGCCGGTTGACGTCGATGTCCTCCTAACCCCTCAAAAGTCTAAGTCTGTAATTGCACTCCCCGACAACTATGCCGATTTGGAGTTATGCTTCGACATGGGGGTATTGTTAGAGCGGGATAGAGTGGCAATAGATGGATGGATCGCCAATCCGAGGAAGGCTTATCCAATCCCCACGCTATGTGATGACGACTATGTATCCCTCCTATAAACAACAGAAATAAACACCAATGTAAGTAAACCTATGCTCCTCATATGTTTTTGTTGACGTAAAGTCGGTATTCGAAGACACGACTTTGCGCCTAGTCGTGTCTTCGCAACACACGACTATACGCATAGTCGTATCTATCGACGACACGACTATCATGAAAATCGTATATATAGAATAATCGACTTTTAATTGGAAGTTGTATATTGCCTTACTTCGAGTGTAATGACTCCTGTGGATGTTTTCCATAGGTTATAGATGCGTTTTTAAGTCTGTTGAGCCAGTGCAATGAGAGAAACCGGATGAAATATCCGTGGGCATTTTTTGGTTGCCACGCATTCAAAGAGATATTCGACAACGTAAGTGTTCCCTTCATAAGGAGTGATAAGTAATTAAGTATGATATTACGAGCATTGTTGTCTAACTCTCTTGCGGTTTCGCAGGAGCACTAGGAAGGAGGAAATAATGCCAAATTGGTTAAAAAGCTCGGGAGGATGCTCGACGGCTTGAACAGGAACATGTTCTACGCATTTTTCCCAATCTGCACAGGCTCCCACTTCCGCCTCGTGTATGTCCATTTCCCGCACTGTGTATGGCGCTTCTACAACCCGCTGTCTGGCAGATCCTAATTATATCTGCATCACAGAAAAGCTGCTGACAAATTCATGCAGTTCATGAACGTTGTGATGGCAGGCAAGCTGGGGTGGTTTGGTTTGCTAGACTGGAAGATGACTCAGATAGCCAAAGCGCCGTGGCAACAGAATTCGAAAGACTGTGGCATCTTCATCATGATGTACGTCGCGCATTTGGCGTCCAATGTCAACCCACCGGAGTTTGATCAGTCCACAATCACACGACTGTGGCGACCAGTCATCGCTTCAACCTTGATTCGGGGGGTTATTAACAGCGAGTTTGACGACGATTCCGGACAAGGTACAAAAGATGCCGTCACAGTTGCGGGTTTTATGTGGCTTCCGGATAAAGAATAAATTGGATTTCATTTTATTCACATTATTTTAATGTACAAAGTGCATTTGCTGTAATTCCAATTCTTTTTTTGACACCTTGTTGTACAGTTCTCTTTCAAATAATTCCAATTCTTTTTTTGACTCATACCAGATGTAGACAAAATATCGCAAGAATGACTTTGAATACGGCCTTCATACAACAGGACTACGTATATAATCGTCTCTAATGCAAAACGACTACGTATATAATCGTCTCTGATACAACACGACTATGTATATAATCGTCTATGATGGAACACGACTTTATATATAGTCGTGTTTCACAATACACGACAGTATAGATAGTCGTGCCGAAAGATAGTCATGTCGAAAGATTGTTTTTTATTTCTTCCTTTCTTTATCTTTACAGGCGTACATTTCGTTAGAAGTTAATATGCGTTATACAAGAATTTGACTACATCCTAAGTGAAGAATGGTGGGGGCTGAGGTAAGCCGGAGTGGCGTACATGCGATGTCTCGTTCGTAGTCAGTTTGCCTTGTTGCGGAAGTGTTCGTTTCCTGCGCGTCCGATTTTCTTTCGGAACCGGGCTGTTGGTGCACTTTGTACGGTTGTGACCAACTTCACGACAATTCCCACATTTCGAACGTGGCCTTGCAGGTGGCTCGGGCTGTGACTCAATTCTCTTTGTCTTTCTCCTGCCCTTCTTTGGAGCTTCAAGCCTGGGCGGTCCGCATTTAAATAAAACCCCGTAATTTTCCCACTGACTTCTGTCTAAAGTAGGGAAGACTACTTCTTCGTACGTGCTGCGGTACGTACTTGCGCAGTACCACTTCTCACAATATTCTGCCGCTTCCAGACTCCTCTCATCAATACATGCCATGGCGTGCTTGCATGGAAGTCCCATGCTCTGGAAGAAGCCACATGTGCAAGTTCTATTCGTAAGGTCAACAACATCCTGATGCGACAACATGAACAACATCAGTGTCTTCCAAGAATACTCGTGTCGTCGAAGACACGACTGTATGACTAGTCGTGCATGAGACGACACAACTGTATGAGTAGTCGTGTATTCGTCGACACGACTTTGTTATAGTCGTATCTTATAGAAAACGAATGTATGCTTACCACATGGTATAAAGATGTCACTTCAAACTGCCGTAATGATAGCGGTTGAACTCGAACTGTTCCAGCACTCTGATTCCTCATCTGATTGATATGATTCTGTGCATATTTTGTTAACGGAGTCGATAGCCCGTCTGCTTCTATTTGGCGTCTCTGAAAATGGACGCTTGTGGTCGCCCGCGTTTGCTCGATCAACCGAGTTATTGGCCAAAACCTTGCCTTTAGAAGCATATTATTTACACTTTCTGACGCGTTCGACGTGAGAGTGCCGTACCTTTTACCCGGATATTCTACGTTCGCCCAATGTATTTTCGGAATATTGTCAACATATTTCCAGGCTGCCTCATTGTGTTCCTTCATCTTCTCCATCGTTGCATCGAATTCTGGTCTCCTGAAGCATTTTGCAGCTCGGAATAGAAGTTCCTTCAGGTACTTATCCTTCCAAGTATTAAGCATATTTGTGGCCATATGCCTTAGGCAAAACCCATGGTGAGCCTCGGGAAAGACATCGGCGACCGCTCTCAGAAGGCCCTTCTGTCTATCAGAGACAGTAGTGTCCAGGGAGGCCGGGGGGTCCGTAAAGAGAAAACATTTTAGTAAGGTGAGGAACCACGTCCTGTACAAGTGAGAGACAAGCATATTAAACACAGAATGCTTCAGGTTGTTATAAGGTCGTGTAAAAACAAAACACGATTGTATGAGTAGTCGTGTTTTCGAAGACACGAATGTGTGCCCAGTCGTGTCGTCCAAAACACGACTGTTAGAATAGTCGTCTTTCCTGCTTCTATACTTACCACGTTTTGATATTCTCTTTATCGACAATTGCATATGCAAGACACATTAATTGTTGATTGTCGTCGATTGCTGTAGCAACCAATAATACTCCAGGGTACTTTCCTTTTAGGAATGTTCCATCAAGCGTGAGCAACAGTCTCAGTGTTCTTCGGAATGCTCTTGCGACCGGGCCGAACATCCAAAACACACGTCTGAAGTCATAGCCGGCTAACTCAATTGGGATATCAGGTATATCAGCTGATCTTTCTATGACCACATGTGTACCTGCGTTAGACCGCTCTAATTCCCTTCCGTAATGTGGCAAAATACGATATGCGTCTTCAGGGTTGCCATCGATCAATCGGATCAATTCCTCTTTCGCCCTCCATGCCCTTTTATAGTTAACTGTGACGCCCCAATGCTTCTCAATGTATTGTTGGATATTTGAGATTTTTATGGAGTTTGAATCCTTATGGAGGCCATGACACTTCCTCGCAATCCAGAGGTGAGAAGCCAATGGATGATCTTTCGAACTTAGAGAAGTGTCACATGTATGCCGTTCTTCCCTCCTTGTTACGCTGACTCCATCAAGTCTGTTCGACGCTCGTATGTACCACTTGCACCCCGAAACCTTGCACGTTGCAACGAATGTGTCCTTGCTCTCATCCGCTACTTTGAACATGAACTTCCTCTTGATTGCCAGATCAGTTAGAACCATCTTGAACTGCTTGACGCTTTCGAATCTAGCCCCTAAGGTAAGTTGTGCCTCGTAGTCTTCTGCTTGCAAACTTCCGGTCAACATCGTCTCCTCTTCACAATGTTTTGAAGGACCGGCCTGTGCAGAATAGGTACCCCAATCCCAACCACCATTACCCTCAATATTGAGATACTCATCATCCTCCGACGCGACAGATTTCCCTTTACATGTGTCTCCTGTCGTGGGACCTCTAGAAGTCGATGTTCCCGTGTGATCTGGCTGGCTGAAATGTGGTACTGTAAGAGGCTCATCCCACTCATCTCCAGACCACGGTAATTCATCTTCATCCAACAATTCTTCTTCATCTGGACTGGAATCTTCTTCTTCATCTTCACCTTCTTCTCCATCTCCCAAACTGCGGGAAAAAAGATGTATCAATGGACTTGAGAAAATGATAGCACGTAGTGAAGTCGTGTCTTATGCAACACGAATTGATTTCTAGTCATGTACTATGAAACACGACTATGTATATCGTCGTGTTGCATACGGCACGACAAAATTTTTAGTCGTGTACTATTATAGTCGACTATAATAGCACACGACTTCCCTGTATCCGCGCCTTAGAAGTCTCACCTCGCATAGTCTCCATCTCTTCCTCCTTCGACTGCTGATGCGGGTGTCTTATTGCCCGGGCTGGACGGCCTCTCCGGCGGTGTCTTACTGGCCGGCCTCACTTCTGCCTTTGGTAGCCTCTCCTCCTCCTTATTTGCATTGCCATATATTTCCTTATTGAGAGTCGAAGTCTCCATGTTATTGCCCGTAGAAGTCCACTCCACGTACAGGCGGAGTAGTCCATTTGTGCCTTGCTTGCTCTTGTGAAGTATAAATATTGACTCCACGTCTTTATCGTCTTCAAGGAGAAATGTGTATTCTTCAGAGTCAACACGATATGACAAAGTTAATGTACTAGATGTAGACTTAAGCGGTAATCTTTCTTCCACTAGCTGCAACAGTTCCAGGTACTTTACTCGTGTATCTATAGGCAGGAGCTTCCGTTTCCCGCCCACGTACTTATCAGAATTTGTCAAAACTCCATCGTAGTGTAAACAAAGAACTATCTTCTCCATCCGTACCTGCCATTAAAATACCGAAATAAGTTAAATATCCGTGAGACACGATATATTGAAAACCGTATATGAGTGAAAAAGCAACGTCTATGAGTCGTGTTTCATCAAACACGACTATTGTTACAGTCGTGTTGTCGACGACACGACTGTAACAATAGTTGAAAACTTGCTAAGTTCTCAACTTTCTTCTCTGGAACCAACTTTCATGATAGAAATCGTCGTATTTTAACTTCACCATCACAGTTTTTTCGATGTGCCTTGCCTCCGTTGAAGTTGTTTTCCAATACCCGATCTTTCCCGCTTGTTTTGCCGCTTGTTGCTGCAAAGATGACCTTTCCGGAGTTCGACGGCGCCGGCGCCGGCGATGATATGGGCGGAGAGGCCGGACGGAATGCCTTCTTCTCCGACTAACGGCAGCTTCTCCGGGTAGTCGCTCCCTTTCCGGGTAATATGGAAAACCAAAGAGTGGGTGGCTTATACTTAAACCTAAGGGCATTTTGGGTACTTTCCGGGTCATATGGAAGGAAGAAAGTGATTCCGGGTAATATGAGAAACCCGTGTTTAGCGCCAGGTCAGACGTAAAAAGCTCCATTGACGAGAAATGCCTACGTGTTTTGTAGCATTCGCCATTTAGGGTCCGTTTGGTTATGACTTTTAGAAGTAGTGAAGTTGGATTTTCAAAATGAAGTAGAATTGGTGTTTGGTTTGGAATTTAAGTAATGATGGCATGTGGTGTAATTTTCAAAAACTGACAGGGGCTGTTTTAAATCATGATGGCTCTGTTTCTGTTTTTTTTTTTTAAAGTACCATTGTCAGTTTTCAGAAATTACATCAACTGCCATTGCAAGAAGCTCATATGACTTCTTTGGGAAAATCTCCTCCTGGCCCTTAACTGAGGTACGTAGCCCACTAGGATCACAATGTACAGTTTAGGGCTCTGCTAAAATCAACAAATGTTTTACTCGAAGGCTTTCTACGTGTATTCAACTTGTCTTAATTTGTATATCATTAAATTCCATGCCTCAAGTATTTAGTTGGCTGGCTCTGGCTATTGCCACGGTATGGACGGACTCAGCCAAAATCCAAGTAAAAGACTATTCGGTTTTGCAGATTTGAAGATAATCTTGTGGGCAACATTGCAGATTAGAAGATAATAATAACCCAGCAGTCCAATGGTTTCAACTTTCTGGGTGGGAGGGGATCTCAGGCTCGCTTTTGTATCTGTTTTCTATTTTTTTTTACTTATCCGTAAGGTTGTAGTACTTGTAGAAGTTACTATAAGTAACGAATACGGGATGATTCATGTGATTTGTGAGGGTGGATTCTGGTGAACACCAGACTGGGAGGGCTTGTGCCCAAGTACAATGAATAAATCCAGCTGTTTGTGCATGAGACAACGCCTCTTGGTCTCGCGTCCACGTGCCGGTGAGTGATCAGGGCCACGAGTATGTGCAGTTTTTCTCACCACTCTAGGTATCTTTGTCTCTCTGAAAGAGCCCTAAAGATCATGCAGTTACCTTAACGAAGAAGCTTGAACACCAAATAGCCAGATGTTTTTCTCACTCTAGGAATCTCTGAAAGAGCCCTAAAGACCATGCAGTTACCTTAACCAAGAAGAATGAACACCAAATAGCCAGATGTCCACTAGCATTGCCCTTTTAACGATTCCTTATTCCCTTCTTCCCCTCATTAATTGCATTTTCAAGCGAGTATTCAAGTTGGCGACGTCAATTAGGGAGATGGCCAGAACGCTTACCAGTGTAAACATATCTACATCACTTTTCCCTGGTTTTATTTGCAGAACCCGGCCACCTGGCTCCAAAAAGCTTCTCACAGCACATACAATCTCGTGTGCCTTCTACACGTGATGTGTGAGCCCAGTAGCTGTTAGTTCTTCTACTCTTTAAAAGCAAGCATGTCATCAACTGGGTCTTGTAACTCTTGGTGATATCAAGGTCTAGATGACAATTTGGAGAAGTAAACCAAGTCATAGCAGGAAATGGGTCCACGCGCTACTTGAATATATACCAGAAGAAGCTACTGGTACCTCATATCTGGACTCGTCTCACAGGAATGAGCGTGTGGGGGCTGTGAGAGAGACTGGTAAATACTAAATACGTCAGAAGAGCTGATATAGTAGGTTGGAATAATTTCAGACAAACAAGTGGAAAATTTAGGGTTGTTTAAAGCAGTTAAAAGACATGTCGACGGGCCATCCGGCCGTTGCCACTTTGACGTATTTTATGGGACTTTTTATGAGCCTAAACAAAGTTGCTAATAAAAAGGATTTTAAGAATTTACCTTTTAAGTCTCCCATTGCCGTCCTCAGATCATACCTGGGGCCTGGAGTGAGACAAGAAGACGACGTCATAAAGAAAGCAGGTGAAGTAGCCTAGATAAGAACTGATGGGTCGTTTTTATCATTTGTGCAATGCTAATTGTGCTTTGCTTGTTTCAAGTTAAGCAGTGGCAGACTGCCAAATGTGTGCAGTATATATACAGGGTGGCAATCTTCAAGAAGAAAACATGAGTTTTTTTATCTGTCAATAGACAAAACTCTCTTACTTTTATGTAGATAAATGGTATTGGACAATATGAATTAACATAGTTTGTTCCGTGTATAGAAAAAGATTATCTTAGTTAGTTTCGATAATACTGACCATTTTGTATTAAAAAGAAAAGATAATGCATCTTCTTAGGCATCATCGGTAGTCACTACTTGTTCAAGTTGCAAAAAATGGAGGCCAGATAAAATTGGAATCTCGGTAATTATAGCAGTATATTATAATAACTATATTATAACAAAAGAAGGGGTAATTCGGAGAAACCCAATTGAAATGAGCACAGATGCAAGCATGATAACTATGCAAGACAATGAGAGCGATAGTTTCTATGTTAAACTAGAAAAAGTGTAGAACTCGTCATAGAATATGGATTATCTTGTATAAACAAAAGTTTCTTAGTTAGTTTCGATTATACTATGTATCTTCTTAGGCATCATCGATAGTCACTACATGTTCAAGTTGCAAAAAAGTGCAGGCCAGAGGAAATTCGGTAATATACTGATACATCAAAATTATACTCAGCTATTGTAACCCTAAAAAGAATTATAACTATATTACGACAAAAAGAACGGCAATTGATGGGAGAACCCATTTGAAATGAGCATAAGTGCAAGCACTATACAAATAAATAATTGGGTAATATGTAAAAGAATGAGAGCGATAGTTTCAAAGTTGGACAAGAAAAAGTTTCTAGAAAAGAACACAAAAAAAAGAGACAAAAAGCAAAAATTGAAGAACGTAACAGGAAGGAGCTAATTGTAGGCGCTACTCCATTCTACCACTGGCCCCTTGCTCTTCTGCCACTGGCCCCTACTGGGGGTGGACTTATTCCAAGTACACTTCGGAAAACCTTCATTGCCATGAAGCTTCTAGGAAGGAGGCAGATCATGTGTTCTCTCATAGGATTGCCATCTGCCTTCATTGAAATGGATAAGTCTTTACACGGTTTGAGAGAACCAACCATTGGTTTCCATGTGGGGTACCTTCCATGGAAGGGTGAACACTCCTTGGAAAGGAGGACTTGCCAATCTTCATGGCCAAGATTCATTTCACTTGCATATATTCCATATAAGGGATGGCCATTATTAAGCATTTGATGCATAGTTTTCAATATAAAGTGTTTTGCTTGCAAGAATCGGACCTTGGGTCCATGGATGTTGTTGCCATGTGAAACAGCTGGCAAAGCTAATAATTTTAAGGGAATAAAGGATTAGGTGCGAGACATTAAGTTACCTTACATGCTTTTGGTTCTCATAAAGAATGCCTTATCTAAAAAACCATTAATTGGTGGAAATTGCCTTAAAAATCAGGGAATATGACGCATGGGCTTCAGGTTTCCAAAAAGTAAAATCAAGATCAAGAGGATGAATGAATTAAGAAACCAGTTTTAGAAATTTTGGAGGGCAGAAATCCCCAAGTAAGAGAATGGAATTGATGGGTAGCAACTGCTTTTAGAAATTGAGATACTTTCATGTACCTCATCATCAAAGTCGGCTGATCTACGTAATGCATTATCTGTACATAGTAAGTTTTACCAAAAGGAAAAAAGAGAACTGTACATAGTGACATAGTCTTCGTACAGAAAATGCCAAGGGTGAAAAGTTCATAAGCATCAACTTTCTTATTTCTTACTAAAAACACAAAATGCAAAAATGGACACAAGGAGTGAGTAGAAACGCTGAAAGCTGAATGCCTTTTCTTCTTCAAGCCAAACACAAAGGAAAAATAATGGTTAACTGTTGCCACCTCATAAATGGCACAAACTCCTTATTCTCCACCCAATACAGTTTCTTTCTTTCTTCTTGGATAATGAGGGACCCGACCAGCGGGGATAGGGCAACCCGCCTCTTAGAGCACCATATTCCGCACCAATTCCTTGAGCACATACAACACTATCATATGCACCGGGTGGGTGCCCAATCGATTGGGGGTTTTGAACTCAAAATCTCCACTTTAGAAAACTATATTCAAATTTTGTTCACTATTCCAAAAAATTCCATGTCCAAATTATAAACATTTGACTACAGTTTGATCCTTAAATCCATCAAACCCTTGTACCCATTTCATCAAATCACACTGTGAGTCTAGTCGTCCCCTCCCACCATCACTGCCCAAATTCACACAACTCACTTTGTATGGACATCAAACTCCTCCAACAAGAATGACAAATAATACCAAGAATATTCTCTCTGTCCACACACTAAAAGTATAAAACCGCCCATCAAAAACCAGCCATAACCTCGATTTCATCTTAATCAACAAAACACCACCATCAAGCCAAGTCCACACTCCAAATACCTTTGATTTCTTCCAAACACTTCAAGAACAATGAAAAGAAGAAGAAATGGAAGCGGAGAAGCCTTTTAACGGAACAGTTGACCGGGTCAACATGCGCGTGGGGTCCCACAGGGGTGGGGCAGATCAACGGCTAGTTCCTGTGTTAAGCACGTAATTAATTAAAACTAAGTATCTGATAATTACATGATAACCCCTGAGCAGCAGAGGCTGTATATAAGGGAAGGAGGAGGTTGAAGAACCTTTGTTTGAGATTGCCTGAACAACTGACATTCATTGGTTACAGACAAGCACCAGAACCAGACACCACCCTTTTTGTTGTTGTTTTTTTAAGGTTTTTTCCCCCTTCATTTTTCACTTTTTTTTGGATTTTTTGGGGATTTTTAGGGGTGGGGGTGATCTTGCTCTGGTTTTTGCGTGGCAGAGCTTTTGTTGGGTGTTTTTGGTTATTGTTGAGGAAATTCAAGCGACCCTTTTCGCCGGTTGGGCGGTGGATCTGAGATTTGTGGTTAATTTTTGGGGTGGATTTTGATTGGGATTTGGGTGTGATATGATGCCGGAAGGAGGGTATTATAGCTGGAAGAAATCGGATGATATCTGTGAAGATGTTTGCGGCCAGGTACTTGTTTTCGTCTCTTTTTCGTATTCTTCTTCTTGTTCTGCTATTGCAGGTTTTGTTGGGTATCTGAATGATCTCCTTTTTGCGGTTTTTGTTTGGGTGGTCTTTTTATTGAAATGCATGTGGATTGAGGAATCAATCTGAAAACTTTTCTGAATAATTCTAGGTTTTGTAAATGCATTCCCCAATTTTCTTGATGTAAATGGTTAAAAAGGTTGTGGACTGTTTCCAGGTTTGCGTGTTTCGCGTCTTTGAGAGATTTGGAGGCGTTTGTATGAAAGCATTTTAGACGTTGATTAACTAACTTTTTGTTTGTATAACTTGCTTTTGATTTCTGATATTGTTTGTCCATATGATTGCTTCAGGGTTATTTTCAGATTTGTTGAATAATTTTTGCTGGCCAAATTTTTTTGTTTTAATTTCTTTATATTGAGATTGTGTGTTTTGAGGTCAATTCTGATTTTTGAAGGAAGGAAGTTTGTTGTAAGAACTCTTTTGGTGATTTTTATTTGCAGGATACAAGGGCTGCTCTGAGCATGACGAGATTGAGATGCATTCTTAAAGGATTGGACTTTAAGGCCATCATTCTTCTTTTCGTTATAGTTCCTACTTGTATTTGTGGAATTTATTTGCATGGACAGAAAATATCCTATTTTCTGCGGCCAATTTGGGAATCGCCTCCGAAACCTTTTAATGATATTCCTCACTACTACCATGAGAATGTTTCTATGGAGCATCTCTGCAAGCTTCATGGGTGGGGAGTCAGAGAAATTCCAAGAAGAGTTTTCGATGCGGTTCTGTTCAGCAATGAATTGGATATTCTCACAATAAGATGGAAAGAGTTGTATCCATATATCACTCAATTTGTCCTCCTGGAATCGAATTCAACCTTCACTGGCTTGCCCAAACCTCTTGTGTTTGCTAGCAACCGTGATCAGTTTAAGTTTGTGGAGCCGAGGCTGACATACGGGAAACTTGGTGGAAGATTTAGGAGAGGAGAGAACCCTTTTGTCGAGGAGGCGTATCAGAGAGTGGCCCTCGACCAGCTCCTCAGAATAGCAGGCATAGGTGATGATGATTTGCTTATTATGTCTGATGTTGACGAGATCCCGAGTGCTCATACAATTAATCTCCTTAGATGGTGTGATGAAATTCCTCCTATTCTTCATCTCCGACTTAAAAATTATTTATATTCCTTTGAGTTTCTTCTGGACAATAAGAGTTGGAGGGCCTCGGTTCATAAGTATCAGACTGGGAAGACAAGATATGCTCATTATCGCCAAACAGATGATATCTTGGCAGATGCAGGGTGGCATTGTAGTTTCTGCTTTCGGCGCATAAGCGAGTTCATATTTAAGATGAAAGCATACAGTCATTATGATCGGGTGAGGTTCTCTCATTATCTTAATCCATCACGAGTGCAAGATGTGATCTGCCGTGGTGCCGACTTGTTTGACATGTTGCCGGAGGAGTATACCTTCAAAGAGATTATTGGGAAGTTGGGGCCAATACCACATTCCTATTCTGCTGTTCATCTCCCTGCATATCTTTTAGAAAATGCTGAAAAGTATAAATTTCTACTGCCAGGAAATTGTATGAGAGAACGTGGCTAGACCTTTTGGTGCGCATCAGTTTGGGTTAAATTGGTGGGTGCTAACTGTATAGAAGCCCGAGGTTTTTTCTGAACATGGGTGAATTGTTGCTGTGCTGGATACTAGATGCATCGGACTAGATTAGATAATTCTTTTACAGAGAGAAAATTGATGAGAAGGACAAGTTTTGGCCTTTGGGAAGCTGGACATTGTAGAATGAGAGCTATTCTGAGGGCCTGGCTCTTCTGACGGGGAAAACATATACTTTCCCGAGATGCTTTTCTATGACGAGGGATCTCTGGGCTTGATCGGCTGCACATGGTTGTGTATGTTTCCAGTGTAGTGATTATCTCCTAGTTACTGTTGAATACAGAAATCAACTTAACTTGCCCAAGATCTTTTAATGGTTGAAATTTTGTTCCTCTTTAAGACTAATCTATTCATATATCTTTAGAATACTTGTGGACGTCGATTTAGACTCCTTGATTGTATCATTTGATTGGGTTGTTGATGGTGAATACTGATTTTTATTCTTTCGAGGATTATGTATGTGTATTTGATAGATATTGATATTTATCGGAGACATTCTTGTTTCTGCCTTTGTTTTTGTTCATGCAACTTTGAACTGCAGGGATGTGATTTATGACATAAGCTCTTTACGTGGCATATTGGTGCCGGGCATTTATAAACATTTTCTCTGGTGAGCTTATTCCAGTTTGAATATGGTAAGTACAAAACTGAAAATGGAACTTTTTACTATTCACTTAGTAATAAGTGCTGACTGCTGATGCAGCATCTCCAATCCAACTCATCATGCAATATGTGACCAACTGTAGACTTTTCATTTATATCATTCTTGTCGATACTTGCCAAGGGCGGTTATCATCCAGACTCAGTATAAGATTCGAGTAACCCCAGTTAGTGCCTTCTCCAGATTTCAGCTTGGACAATTTCCTTCAATTTTTTACAGTTCAAATACGTGGGAAGTGGTTTGAATGGCAACTCCCCCAGTCAGTTTCAACTTTCAACTTTCATTTCAGATTTGTTCCGTGGTCTATGTACCTTTTTTCTGGCAACACCTTGGTTTATATACTTGTGGTAGTCTTCTTTGTGATTCGCTGTTAACGACATTGTTTACATTAGCTTGAGATAGAATCAGTTCAGGATTTTGTAGCAGAATGGATCCTCATAGTGGGACGTCATGTTTCCGTTAGGTCCTTATTCAATGCTCCTCATAGCAGAATGGATCATCATAGTTCAGTTTTTACTATCGAACTTTGTATGCTTCATTCCTATTCAATGGCTTCTAGGTTGTGTTCATTGTTCATTAGCAGCGTAATTGACAAGTTCATTTTGAGTTGTATTTATCCAAGAGAAGTGACTTAGGGGATCTGGGTAGAACAAATATCACCTTTGGTGTATAATGAAATGGAAGTTAAAAAGATGAATAATCTAGATAATTTACCTTCTTCTTAAGTTCTTATGAGTGGATTGTTTTTAGGCAAAATTGTAAATATGGCGGCCAAAAGACTCTTTTAAGTACAATATCGAAGACCTATCATAGGTTTTCTTTGTGGATGGCAGATGGACACTCCCACCATTTATCTATGGATGCATAACAAAATCATCTCCACTCAAATAGTCAATGCTTTACCAAATTTGATATTTTTCCTTAACTATCCAAATGTCAACAAACAATATTTCACTTAAACCTCAGTTTAGTAATTGATCCATTATGCACCTATACCCTTGTTAGATTGTCTGCAATCAGAAGACTGTATTATACCCTTGTTAGATTCCATTGAGAATTATACTCCATATGACTAGTAAAAATGTTCACGTAGAGGTTTGTCACTCTTGGCATTTGATCAGAGGTCAAACATTTTTTTTTAGGGTTATAAATCTACTGCAGGTGGTGCCATGCTTTGCTCCCTTGCAAAAGCAGACTGGTTTTCCTTGTTACCAGCTTTGTGATGGAAGATGACTATACTAATGTTTCATGTGCAACCTTCATGTTATAAAGCCAATCCACGTATTTAAAAAGGTGTATGATGAATATGATGACGTTGAATTTTCTTATCGTGTTTCCTCTTCATAGGATTGCCTCTTCATAGGTTGCACCAGGAAGAGCATAGACTTCAAAACTTGCCACTATATTTCTTTGTATGGATTTTATACAATTTTTATTCCGATAAGAGCCAAACACGATATATAATCCATACCACCGACCCCGGATAGCCGGGATAAGGCTATGATGATGATGAATATATCTACTCCATGTCCATTTATAGCCCTTAGGATAATGGAAATATTGTTCCCCAATGTGCTATTTGATTATGATTATGAAACTAATGGAATCCCAAACAAAAAATAAAATTAAGCTATTAGAAAACACTAGTCATGACATTGTGTTCCCCGTGTGTGTTCACATCTTGGTGGAGGCATATTTTCCCTTTATTTGTCTCCCCACCATCGAAGCTTAATGGATGCTTACATGTGCAGATGTAACTCTTCTCCTACAAAGAAAAAAAAAAGCACAGAATGTCTATATCAGAAGATGTTAATAATCAAAATAAAACTTTATTACTAATGGAGAATTTTCAAATTACAAATCCAAAAATCCTCACAAAACTTCCTTTCTTTATTAGGCTGAACGTATCTTGTAAAAGAAAACTAAAAGCATATTAAGCAGCTTGATGTGCAAATGGTCCTACAGCAGAGCAGTCAAAATGCCCAGCTACTCCCAAATTATATAACTCCTTTTTATTTTCTTGAGTTCAAAATGGCTCATCATTGCTCCAAGAATAGAACATGGGCACAACCTGTGACAGCTAAGCTGATAAAGGCAGATCATGTCTGCCTTCCCCTCCCGACAGGAATAGGAGAGAGATTCAACTGTGAGATGATGTTGGCGAACAGATAATAACAATAAAGATAAGGAAAAGCAAACTGAACGGTTCAGATAATGGCAGACCCGTTTCTGTTTCTGTTTCTGTTTCTGTTTCTGTTTATTTACCGTTGTGAATGTTCATTGTCAATGACCATCATTTAAACCTTCCGTTCAACCCTGGTCTGGTCACCTGGTCGGTACCCCACCTGCTTACAAACCCAAACCCACCCACCTCAGCTTTCCTCTTCTAAATCCATTTCCCTGCCTCAAAACACAGTCTTTGCCTGAAACGGGAGAGTTTTGGATCAAGCCTGGTCGGTACCCCACCTGCTTACAAACCCAAAGCCACCCACCTCAGCGTTCCTCTTCTAAATCCATTTCCTTGCCTCAAAACAGTGTCTTTGCCTGAAACGGTAGAGTTTTGGATCAAGTGAGCTACAGCTTTTGGTTTTGAACTCGTTTGTTGTACTAGTATGAGGCGTTCTTGTTGTCAGAGGCAGGATCTGTTTTTGGAGAGTTTTAGAGTTGTTTATAGACTTAGGAGTGGATGGTAGACTGTTTGGTCCTATTTGGGATGATTTAGGGGGGGTAGAGAATTGGGGGTTTCTTTCTTTCTTTTCTTTTTTTCTTGTGCTGTTTGGCAATGATATTGAATGCTTCGGCACAGGAGCCGGATGACGACCCTGACTTCGTGGAGATTGACCCGTCCGGTCGATATGGTCGCGTGAGTGTCATATCTTTCTCATTTTGAAATTTTGGCATTTACTGTTATTTGTCTGAGTTTGAACAATTGGGAAGGCGTATGATGAAGGTGATGATGTTGAACTTGTGTGTCATTGTGCCTCTTTAGAATTTAGAGGGTTCCGTTAGTGAAGCACATTAGGTGTAAAAAGCTTGCCACTATGTTTTCTTTGCATAAATTCAGTCATTGTTTTGATTCCAATAAAAGTCAAATATGGTATAGAATCCATGCTGCTGACCCCAGATAGCTGGGATAAGGCCTATGATGATGACTATTATTCATTAAAGTATCAGTTTGCGAGATGCCATTTAGGTGTTATTTGCTGTATCTTATTTTCTTGTCCCTGATAGATGGATTATGGATTTCTTTTCTAAGTTTATAATGCGTGTTTTTGGGTTTATCTGATTTGCTGCTGGGTAATTTGCAGTATGACGAGATGCTGGGCAAGGGAGCATTCAAGACAGTGTATCCTTTAGTTCTTGCCATTAAATTATGTGTTTCCTGCTAGTGCATTGCAATGCCTTTTCCTGTTTTTGGATTATATTTAGAATACATGTGGTAATGGGAATAGGATTATTTTTATGAAAGTGGTCTGTCCTTGATTTTCCCATAAACTTCAGATATAGGGCATTTGATGAATTTGAAGGGATGGAAGTTGCCTGGAATCAGGTTAAGATGTTTGATGTGGTTAGAAATCCAGAAGACACAGAGCACATCAATTCTGAAGTGCATTTGCTTAAGACCCTTAAGCACAAAAACATAATTAAATACTATAATTCATGGTTTGACACAGAGAAAAACAAAATCAACATCATAACTGAGGTTTTTACATCAGGGAACCTACGCCAGTGAGTTTTTTTTGCTACCCAATACCATAGTTGTTAGTTCTTTTGCTATTACCCATACGGCCTGCATCAAATGTTTTAATCCTATTTATCTTTTCAATATGGCAAATTGGTGATTGATTAGGTATAGAAAGAAACATAAGCGTGTAGAAACAAGAGCTCTGAAGAATTGGTCAAGGCAGATTCTGGAAGGTCTTCTTTATCTCCACAGCCATGATCCTCCAGTGATTCATCGGGACCTGAAGTGTGATAACATATTTGTTAATGGAAATCAGGGTGAGGTGAAAATAGGAGATTTAGGATTGGCAGCAATTCTTCGCAAGGCTGGTTCAGCTCACAGTGTACTAGGTAATTGTGTTTCTATCTAAATTTTTGAATGCATACATATTGGTCCATATGCATTTAAGCGTGTCTACCTTTTGCAGGGACCGTAGAGTTTATGGCACCAGAGCTTTATGAGGAGGACTATAACGAATTAGTTGACATATATGCCTTTGGTATGTGTTTGTTGGAAATGATGACGCTTGAGTACCCATATGTTGAATGCACGAATGCTGTTCAAATATTCAAGAAAGTGACGGCGGTGAGACTTCTCATGCTTCATTTTAGTTTTTTCCCCTTTAGACTTTTAATTCTTGCATTTCCCTACTTTGTTGTCTGTCCTCCTTTCTTCATGTATTGTAATTGTATATCATCTTATTATTTTGGTAGCTATTTGGATTGTATGAAGGGAAGAAAGAAGTTTAACTGGTAGATATTGACAATCTCACATTCATAACTCCATCTTTATAAATAGAAGAAAATTGTGTGTGGAATAACAATTCTGAAGCAACATGATCTCAAGTTCTTAGCAGCTGGTGTGCTCATAAATTTGTTATTTTTCATGTTAACTTTCTGTCCTACCAGGTGTTTTTTCCACCCTTTTTGCACCGTAGGGCGTTTTCTTCATTTTCATGATTCATTAAACTGCTATTTTTCTAATGATCATGTGCAAGTTTACTTTTAATAAACGTAATGAGAGTAGACACAGAAATTGTGTTGACTGGAAAATGTTCTATAATGGTATGAAGGGAATCAAGCCACTATCTCTAGAGAAGGTGAAGGATCCGGAGATGAAAAGATTTATAGAGAAATGCATTGCCAATGTTTCTGAGAGATGCAGTGCGAGAGATCTTCTGATGGACCCTTTCTTAAAAATAAATGATGTAAATGAGTTTATGGGTCATTATGGACGATCAGATTTATCGGGTAAAATTGAAGCTAAGACCATTTCTTCAGGATCTGTTGTAGGTCCTTATATGGATAATCGTGGCTTCACTGTTGAAAGTCAGAGAAAAGACGTCAACACGATATATTTGAAGCTATGTGTTCCAGACCCAACAGGTTGCAACTTTGCTTAACTTTGTTCTGACTTTTAACCAGAGTTTACTGGGGATCTGCTATAAGCCTCTTTTTCCTTTACAGGTCATGTCCGTAATATTCACTTTCCATTTGATTTAGCAGTGGATACAGCATTGAGTGTTGCTACTGAAATGGTTGCCGAACTGGACCTGACAAATCAGGATGTTACAACTATTGCTGCCATGATTGAGTCAGAAGTAAAGGCCCACACTGCCCTGAAAATTTCTGGAGAAACAATTGAAGATGATATTGGCGATGCAGCAGTAGTGTCATCTATAAGCCTGTTTGAAAGTACAAATGAATTTCCTGTTCTGGCAAATGATGTGTTTGCTAATGAAAACTTCAGTGGCTTTAAATTAGAACGACTTCCATCTGGCCGAGTGTACTTCTCTGATTCACTGCAAAGAGCCAGTGTTGGATCTCCAATGAATCCAATTCAGTCAAATTTGTACTCCGACATAAATGCAGTTTCTGAAGCAGCAGAATGTCTAGAGGGGTGTACAAATGCCAAAACTAGTATGAATGATGTGGTTCTCCTACCAACTGAGAAGAAAGAAGAAGAAGTCGCAAGTGCTGCATCGGAACTTGAAGGTAACAGAAGTGGGAGTGATCCTGAAAGGTTATTGGATTGTGAGGCGGAGAATTTGAAGTTAGTTGCTGAGAAATTGGAGCAACTGTTGGAGAAGCAGAGAAGGGAACTTGATGAGCTCAAGAGCAAGCATAAAGAGGCTATCGGAAACCTCTTGGAGGAACTTCCTGCTGAACTTCGCTCAGGAATGTTAAGTATGTGCCTATCAAAGGTTTTTCAAGAAAGAATAGCTCATGATTGAATTGGTAACACCATGAGAAGTGTACCATGTGAGGAAAGATATCCATATAAGCAGAGCCAAGGATGCATCTATTCTATCATAGCACTTAAGGATTTGAGAGCTTTCCCCACTTGAGAGGGTATGGTAATTACCTAGTTCGAAAGCTCTTAATAAGCTGAAAGCAAGCGGTGGTTGAATGCCATGTCGTTGTTGCCTTCACAAATCATTGAGATTCTTGGTCAGTATTGCTGTGATTTAATCTTGCTGTCAGTGACTGGGAAGGTCTGCTGCTCTCAAGTATAGCATTGGTCCGATGCTCTTGCTTCTGTTAAATTTAGAAGCTATCCACCTCACCAGACCATTTAATCTTTGCAAAACCAACCCATTTAACTAAAAAATTATAAACTAATTTGCTAATTGTGTCACATATAGATACAGTGTGTAGAAGATTATTCCAGAAAGATGGGGTGTATATGCTTGTATAGAGTTCCTGTAGTATGAAATGTATAGTAACTGCTGCATTCCCCTCGACCCTGGGAGTGATGCTGCTTTTGCTGAATCTGGACGAAGTTTATGGACTTGCATATATAAAAAATTACTTTATTATTTCTTGGTTGTAACAATTTATTAAGGGTTGTATGTTGCGTATATTTTTTTCATCATTTTGGAATCAATTCTTCAACTTGAGTGGGAACTAGTTCATTTAAACAAGATATCATAAGTATCAGAAATAATATATAAATTAGCTCAAAGTGTCAAACACATTAATTATCATAAACTCATTAAAACTTTACAATAATGCCCATCCCTTCGACATGTCCAATAAATGTCTTTGGAGGCAATCCTTTTGTCATCGGATCCGCAATCATAAGATTGGTGCTAATATGTTCAATTGACACTTTTTGTTTCTGAACTTCTTCTTTAACGGCAAGGTATTTTAATTCCATATGTTTAGCACCCTTGGAATACTTGTCGTTTTTGGAGAAGAAAACTGCTACAGAATTATCACAGTAAATTTTCAGTGGCTTGGCAATACTATCGACTATTCCAAGTCCTGAAATGAAGTTCCGCAACCATGATCCATGAATTGTGGCCTCAAAGCATGCCACAAATTCAGCTTCCATAGTGGATGCAGCAATGATAGACTGCTTCGCACTTTTCCATGAAATTACTCCTCCAGTAAGTAGGAACAAGTAGCCAAATGTGGATTTTCTTGTATCAACACATCCAGCAAAATCTGAATCTGAATATCCAATCACCTCAAGATGATCAAATCTCCTATAAGTGAGCATGCAATCTTTCGTTCCTTGCAAGTATCTCAATACTTTCTTTGCAGCTTTCCAGTGATCCAATCCAGGATTACTTTGATATCGGCCAAGCATTCCAACAACAAAACTAATGTCTGGCCTCGTACAAGTCTGGGTATACATTAAGCTCCCAACAATTGATGCATAAGGAATTTCTTCCATTTGCTTGAGTTCCAATTCATTCTGTGGGCATTGCATAATGCTGAATTTATCTCCTTTCTGAATTGGAACAACACTTGATGAGCACTTTTCCATTTTAAATCTCTCTAGAACTTTATCGATATATGTTTTCTGAGACAACACTAACAATCCTTGTGTTCTATCCCGGAATATTTCTATTCCAATCACATAAGTTGCCTCTCCCATATCCTTCATTTCAAAGTTCTTAGAGAGAAATTTCTTGGTCTCATATAATAAGCCAAGATCATTAGTAGCAAGTAAGATGTCATCAACATACAGAATTAAAAATATAAACTTGCTCCCACTGATCTTCAGGTATATACACCGATCAACAATGTTTTCCTTAAAACCAAAAGAAGTAATGGTATCATTGAACTTAAGATACCATTGGCGGGAAGCTTGTTTAAGTCCGTATATTGATTTCTTAAGTTTACACACCATATGTTCTTTTCCTTCAATAGAAAAACCTTCAGGTTGATCCATATAAACTTCTTCCTCTAAATTCCCATTCAGAAAGGCAGTTTTCACATCCATTTGATGTAACTCCAAGTCATAATGAGCTACTAAAGCCATAATAATTCTAAGAGAGTCTTTCTTAGATACAGGTGAGAAAGTCTCCTTATAGTCAATACCATCTTTTTAAGTAAAGCCTTTGGCAACAAGTCTGGCCTTGTATCGTTCAATATTGCCATTTGAGTCACGTTTGGTCTTAAAGACCCATTTACACCCGACTCTTTTACTACTTCCAGGCAATTCAACAAGGTCCCAAACATCATTCTATTCCATTGATTTTAACTCATCTTTCATGGCATCTACCCATTCAGTAGAATTAACACTTTTTATGGCTTGTGAAAACGAAACTGGATCTTCATCAATTCCCAAGTCAAATTCTGACTCTTGTAGATATACCGGATAATCATAAGAAATAGTAGACCTTTTTTGTCTTTGAGACCTTCTTAATGCTATTTCTTATGGTTCTTCTATTGTAAGTTCATTATCGTTATTGTGAGTAATCTGATCATTTATTTGTTGTTTTTGTCCATTGTTCAACGGTTCAACAATTGGATGAACAACAACTTTAGAAGAAGTTAAAGGTAAAGGAACTTGTACCCTAACTTCTTGAATTTCCACTTTTCGTGGTTCCTGACTCCCACTAACTTCACCATTCTCAATGAACCTAGCATTTCCAGTTTCAACAATTTTTATACTATGGTTAGGACAATAAAATCTATACCTTTTAGACTTTTTTGGATAACCAATGAAGAAACCACTCGTTGTTCTTGAATCCAATTTCTTTTCTTGTGGATTATAGATTCTTACTTCTGCTGGGCAACCCCAAACATGCAGGTACCTTAAACTGGGCTTCCTTCCGATCCACAGTTCAAAAGGAGTCTTAGGAACTGCCTTACTAGGAACCCTGTTTAATAAATACATGGCAGTTTTCAATGCATGCATCCACAATGATATTGGTAAAGACGTATTGCTTATCATACTCCTAACCATGTCCAATAAGGTACGATTACGCCTTTCTGCTACACCATTTTGTTATGGTGTACCGGGCATAGTGTATTGAGTACATATGCCACGCTTTTCAAGGAATTTAGCAAATGGACCTGGGCATTGCCCGGTTTCATTATACTTTCCATAAAATTCACCACCTCTATCAGACCTGACGATTTTTACCTTTCTGTCTAATTGTCTCTCAACTTCATTAATAAATACCTCGAGAGCATTTATCGATTGAGATTTTTCATGCAACAAATAGACATAACCATAACGTGAAAAATCATCAATAAAAGTGATAAAATATTTTTCTCTACTAAAAAATGAAACATCAAAAGGTCCACATATATCAGTGTGTATTATTTCAAGGAGTTGTGTGCTTCTTGTGGCTCCTTTCTTTGTGTGTTTTGTTTGTTTTCCTTTAATACAATCCACACAAACACCAAGATCGGTAAAATCCAAATCTGGGAGGATTTCATTCTTTACCAACCTTTTTAATCTTTCTTTTGAAACATGACCTAGACGTTTATGCCACAAGTAAGCTGAACTTCCATTGACTAGACCACGTTTAGTTCCAACATTATGATGCAGGGTTAAAAGAGTCTCAACAAAAAGATCAACAAGTTTCAATTTTTATAAACCATCACAAAGATTACCAGAACCAATGAAATAATTTTTCTTAAGCAAACTGAAACATCCATTCCCAAATTTAAAAGAGTATCCAGCTGAATCAAGTTTAGACAAAGAAACTAAATTACGAGAAACAAGAGGTACGTAAAGAGTTTGACATAAATCTAAGTGATGTCCTATGTCTAAAATCAAACGATAAGTTCCAATAGCTTCAACTGGAGCTTTGACACGATTCCCCATAAAAACAAACTTTTCATTTGGATTTGTGGTTTGGGTCGTAAGAAATCCATGCATTGTATTTGAAACATGAGTGGTACAACCAGAATCAAGCCACCAAGTATTATAAGGAACTTCAGCTAAATTTGATTCGAAACATACGAAAGCACTAGGCTTACCTTTCTTTTTCGAACCATGCCTTACGTTTCAGGCAATCTTTCTGAAAGTGTCCAAGTTTCTTGCAGAAATGACACTTATCATTTTTATGTTCCTTTTTCTGGATTTGAGCAGATGACCGATTCACTTTCAATGGTCCTTGCTTGCCCTTTCCATGCTTCTTTCCGGCTTTCTTTCTAGCTCATTGGTTACTTACGAAATGAATAGTATGAGTTCCTTGACTCTTAAGCCTCATTTCCTCCTGAACAAGTATACTGTGAAGTTCATTCACATTTTATTTATCTTTCATGGTGTTGTAATTCATTTGGAACGGACCATATTCAGGAGGAAGTGAGTTTATAATAAACTGCACGAGGAAATTCTCATCCACATTCATTCCTAGAGACTTAAGTCTTGCTGCAATATTTGTCATTTCAATGACATGCTCATGCATGCTACGAGAGCCATCGTACTTCATGGTGGTTAAGGTAGCCATTAATGTCCCAGCAATTGACTTATCAGCAATTTGGGAGCACTCTTTCACAAATTTCAGAAATTCTTTAGCACTATCAGTTTTAGGAAGAGCAGACTTTATGTTGTTTGCTACACTCATTCGCATAAACATTAAGCTTAGTCTGTTTGATCTTTCCCAAGCATCATGGAAAGTCTTTTCTTCATCACTACTAGTATCAGTAATAGCAGTAGGTTTCTCAATTTGAAGTGACAAATCAAGATCCAAAACACCTAAGTGAAATTGGATTTGTTCACTCCAATCAGAGAGATTAAGCCCATTAAACAATGGAACAGACGAAGCATGCGAATGAAGAGAAACAGGGACAGGTACTGCAAGAATAATATAATGCTCATATATTAACACTTTTGAGTTGTAACTTAAACACATAATACAGATTCAGACACTTAATTCAAATAAAACAGCAAGTGTATACTGATGTTCTCCTTTGGGTGATACAACGGCATACCATGATAAACATAATGATGCTTATAAATCTACTATAATTTAGTAATTTAATATATCCTACTTAAATCAGCTTGCTATCTTTGGATATACAAAACTAATCTAATGAAATATATTAATTACCACCTTCATATTCATAAATTATAAGGACAACTGATCAACCTTTGGGCAATCACTAAATGTCTTATAAGCATGAATTTTTAATTACCCATAATATTCTATAAAATCATTTCAATTCTAAGCATCACATACTTATAGTAATTAAATTATCAATTATACAATTCAAAATTTGCATGACCTTATGGTTCGACCACTTTGGTGATTAACAAACCAACATAAAGTAAATTTAAATTGTATAATATCAATAATAATAATAATCATCATCATAATATATCAATAACCATAAGTTAATGCCAATAATATGTTTAAAATAATATGCTGAACCGTAATTTATTAATTGGATCAAACCAGAACTTTAATATCAGTCGGATCCCGAATTTAAAGGCTGAACCAAAAGCATTAATATAAACCCGAACCGGATTTATTACTATTAGACCGAACCGGAATATTAATATTAGTCGGGCCGGTCTGGCTCGATTCAGATCTTGAGTCGGGCCTTTTTTTAGGACCGAACCGGTTTAGTCTGGTTCACTTTATAAGGGCTCAAAGGGTCATCCTCTTCATGAGGGTGCCCTATATCTTTTGACAGTGGCAAGCGGCGGATGCCATGGGCGCCACCGTCGCTGCCGCCTTAGTCCTTCAGCGGCCAAAGGCCGCTTATCCTCCTTTTTGGTCCCCCCCCGTGATTCTCGCCTGAGCACTGGGGACTGCACAAGGAGGAACTCAACAGCGCCATCGTAGTGGCAACACGATGGTGGCTGAAAGGGGGAAACATCAGCCATTGACGGCAGTAGATTCAGCTCCACCTAGATCGTCGCTGCCGCCTTTCTTTCTCTCTCTACCGCGATGCCGGCGGCGGCCAAAAAAAAAACTCTTTTTTTTTACTACTGTCATGGCGGCAGCCATGCCGCCGATGAGCGACAACATGGTGGCCAAAAGGGCCGCCCTTTCTTCTTCTTTTACGGCAACACCGGCGATGGCCAAAAGCCGTCTCCTTTATATATATATATATATATATACGCCGACGGCTGGCTTACACCGCCAGCGTGCTAACGGCTGGTGGTTTGGCAGCGGTCGAAAGAGCAAATACAGATCTTCCACCGCCACGACATAGACATGTGCCAACAGCTAAGAAGCACGGATACGAAAACGGCGATACGATACGACACGATACGGACACGTCGACACGCCATTTTTCCAAAAAGTAGGATACGACACAGCTAATAAAAAAATATTTATTATTATTTATAAAATATTATTATAAATTTATAATTTAAAAATTAATTTAAATCATAATTTTTAATATCTTTTAATACTGTTTTAATTTCCAGGTCAATGTTTAGGCACGTGGTACTGCACTCGAGTACCTGTTTTACTTACCTGCTCCGGGAGAGAATGAATGAAACACCTACTGCCCCCATTCTGACATGCCCATTTTGACATTTTTTCAACCCATTCTGACATACTCATTCAGACATTTTTTCCAACACAGTAACAAGCTACTGTTGAGACTTGAAACTGACATCAAACCCTCCGATGCGCGTGTCCGGCCGTGTCCCATACGTATCCTATTTTTCTGGTTTTTTTTTTAAAAAAAATGGCACGGACATGCAGGCAGCCGTGTCGCCAGCGTATCCGTGTCGGATACGTGTCGGATACGGACACGGCTGCCATTTTGCCGTGTCCGTGCTTCCTAGGCCGACAGTCAACATCCGGCGCTGGCGACACATCAGGATCTTGAGGAGAAGCTTATAATGTAGCGGAAGCGTATAATGTACCAGAATCAAACGTGCTCCGATACTAATTGTTAGGATTTATTTTGTACTTCATAATAAATCATCATAATGACAAAACTTTAATCTCATAATATAATAAAATATTATAAACCTTAGTTATAGAAAACATACCTTGAGCCATAGAAGAAATCCAAGCCTCAATAAGGAAATCAGTTTCTCTCTCTTAACCTTTTCTGTTTCACAGAGAATGCTTAAGTTGATAGAAATTAAACCTCTGTTATTCTTTTATAGGCAGAGAGAGGACCGTTCCTGATAGTATTATATATGTGTTTATTATCGGGACTGTAACTGTCCAAGATAAATACTCTTAATTATACGTTCCATCAACGTATATATCAGAAACGTTATCTTTTCATGTTGACCCGTTTACGTGGCACGTGGGCTACATTAAGTGAGATATTAAAATATCTTACATGACTGAGGCAGCCAAACCAGCTCTCAGTTTTCGTGGTCTCCTTTGAAATGGCTCCCTCTCCAGTTCGAGATATAGACCCTATGTCTACATAGGATGTTTGATGAGATAAGCTGTAACTCTTATACTTGCTTTGTTCACCTCTACTCTTTTTCTCGCCAACCCACTTATGCATGGCAAGGGCCAGTGCAGCTACCATCTGCTGCTTTCTTTACATCCTCTCCCTCAACATCCAGAAAAGATAAAGGAGTCAAAAGATGGTGATGCCTGATGATAGGGTCAATGGGTGGAGCCTGTCATGCTTCTCTGGCTTGTTAGCAGGGAGTGAGGTTTGCTACTTATTGATTGAAGACAATGCAGCCTGAAGTGAGCTCGTTCGTCACTAAATGCAAGTCAACATTGTTCTGAGTTATCTGGGAATGATACATCTCTGTGGATATGCTAGAAGTGAATGACTTGAGGCACAATCCGTTTCTTTGAATCAGATCATGTATCAGATTAGTTTCCACATTTTTTTTGCTGTATTGACATTTTGGTTTCAGCCCTTTGGTTTTATTGTGCTCGCATTGCAGCATGTAATTAGTTACTTTTGTGTTGAATTTATGTTGCAGTTTGGGGTTCGAAATTTTCTATGCTTCTATTGTAATTTTACTCTCCAGTTGGTATTACATTGCCGTGATAAAATTGTACATCTGTTTATCCCTCTGTTTTCTTCCTTCTCGTAGATGTTAACTTGCATACTTATGTACTACATCAGATTAGGATCTGGCTTTAACTCAACCTAGAAATCCACCCAAATCAATCCGTTTCTTTGAATCAGATCATGTATCAGATTAGTTTCCACTTTTTTTTTGCTGTATTGACATTTTGGTTTCAGCTCTTTGGTTTTATTGTGCTCGCATTGCAGCATGTAATTAGTTACTTTTGTGTTGAATTTATGTTGCAGTTTGGGGTTCGAAATTTTCTATGCTTCTATTGTAATTATACTCTTCAGTTGGTATTACATTGCTGTGATAAAATTGTACATCTGTTTATCTCTCTGTTTTCTTCCTTCTCGTAGATGTTAACTTGCATACTTATGTACTACTTCAGATTAGGATCTGGCTTTGACTCAACCTAGAAATCCATCTTTGGGTGGGCATCAGCAACGAATAATTTGGTCTTGCCCATGCACGTCTACATTTCAAGGTCATTATAACCTTGAGAATGTCCCTACTGAAAAGCGTGGATAATCCACCCTTTAACTCATTCGACACTACAGTTGAGCAACCAACGATTAAGATCAATGAAAGAGGGATAGGGCTAAAGCATAAGTTCATCTATTATTGTTATATTTCTGTGAAGCAAGGTTGAAAATGTGCAATAATGGTTAGCAGTGATGCAGCACTTAAAGTAACCATTTGGAGACCAACAATTTCCTTGCATTTTGTCTTCTGCAGGACTGCAGCTCAACTTTGTTGAGTTGGTTTGATCAAGATTATAAGGTATAAAAGTATGATCGACTGTCATTGGAAATATTCACTATCCTAAAATACTGTGCACATTTTACCAAATCAAGTGACTTCCTCTTTCCAAAATTGGAGGAGACTAAGAAGGATTGACTTGAACTTGGTTCGTAAACTAGCATATGAGTTGGACGGGATATCAGGGAGAAGGAGTCATGTGAGTTCATGTGACTTCCTTGTAGGTATCATGGTTCAATAAAAATAAGAATTTCTCAAATGTACACAGTATTTTGGAACGGATGGAGTATAATTTACAACACATATTGTCTTGGGAATGCCATGGAGGCTGTCTCCTTTAAAATGTCTTATAAGTTTATATTCCGAGTTCCTCCCCAGTTATCAAAATTGATTCTATGTCAATATAGAATATATGATGATATATTATATTCCCTCCGTTCCAAAATACTATATATATTTAAGAAAATTCCCATTTTACTAGACTATAAAGTCCACAAGGAAATCACATGACTTCTTCTCCCTTATATCCTGTCCAATTTGTATGATCATTCATGAACAAAGTTTTAGTTAATCCTTCCTCTAATTTTGGAAAGAGGAAGTCACGTAATTTGATAAAATGTATACAATATTTTGAAACAATAATATTTCCATACGTACGTAGTATTTTGGAACGGAGGGAGTAACTCTTATATGCATACGCATGGGAAGGGCCGGTGCAACCACTGCTGCATCTGCTGTCTTCTTCTCATCCTCTCCCTCAACATCAGAAACGGAGAGAGGAGTCAAAAGATGGCGATGTCTGATGATCGAGTCAAAAGGTGGAGGCGGCTATCATCCTTCTGGCTTGTTAGCAGGAAGGAGCGAAATGCTAGTGAACGTTGTTCTTACTTCTTAGTTGTTTTGGGATTGGCACATGTATCTGAAAATTGTATGCGAGAAATGAATGACTTGAGGTACAATCCATTTCTCCGAATCAGTTAATGTATCAGATTAGTCTCCACATTTCTTTTGTACTGAAATTTTAGTTTCAGCTCTTCAGTTTTATTGTGCTCGCATTGCAGTGTGTAGTTAACTTTTCTGTTGAATTTTGTGTTTCTTCATTTTAGAGTTCAAAGTTTTAAGCATCTATTATTGTTTGCACTCTTCAGTAAATATTACACTCTTCTATTATATTTTGATAGACTGTCCTTGACTTATATATACTTTACCCAAAAAATGTTGCATTGGGTCTCTGAATGGCTGTTGAAAAATGTATTATTTCCTCCGAAGGATAATCATATACCGGTCACTACATCTCTAAATTTTGGTAATGTGCTTCAAATCCCTTGGTCAACAATCTGATGAAAATTATTGTCTCCCATCAGTTACTGATTCATGTATCTGTTCTTTTAGTCTTATGCATTTTTTCTTGGGAGGAAGCGTAAGTAGATCTAATTCCTTGTTTACTAGTCTGATGAGCTGCATACCCTCTCATATGAAGAGCTTTTACATAAAACGCCAGCGCCGCCCAGCAGCCATTGGAGTGAAATCCAACGGCTGCCAACCCATGCGAGCACTGGCAGCGTCCAGCTCCCTTCCATATGGATGTCTTCCGCTTCTTCCAAACATAAGTTGCTTTATGCTCTGCCCTCCCACATGTAGCATTTTAACGAAAATTTAGTACAAGCCCATGATACAAGAATTCTGACTTCGCGCAACTAGGTTAAGTTTTCTAATTGTATAACATCACCTCAGTCTTTTCACATTAATTTTTAAACAATTGCCACTATCTGCATTATGTCGATGGCTTGTGGCTTATGATGCACATTCTATGGCTTATGGCTTATGATGCTCAGTGTTTTGTTCATTGTTATTTCTGGGCTCTTATCTGTTACTTCAAGTTTTGAAATGGGAAAAAGGCAAGCTTTTAGGATTTTTCGTTGATGAATTAGTTCTAAGAGTTGATTGTTTGCAAATGTACTTAGCAGATGGCTCTAGCTGACTGCGACCGATTCCTCGCAACAGAGATCAGCTGTAATTTTCTTCTTGGCTAATCAAGATCAGCTGAAAATGATTTGAGATACAGTTATTACATGTACTTCAGTGGCATTTTTTTGTTTTTCTTTTTGGCTGTTTCCATTTTGTCTTTGCTAATGTAAAAATTGATTTGTTTTGTATCAATTAGAAATTTTCTAGGTGTGTGACTTCTGAACAGCCAAGATGAGATATTTGTCTCTGTCCAAGATTAGGCCGTTTGGGGCGTGAAAAAGACAAAACATCTGGAGTGGATTTTGGACATCTACTGTAGCATCCATGTTTTTTCCATATCCAACCTGAAACACGTCCTGAGCTGTTTCAGCTGGATATGGAAAAAATCTGGATGCTACAGTGTAGCAAAATATCCTGTATTTTGCTTTTAATCACGCCCCAAACGGCCTACTCAATGGTGTTCGGAGGAACAAAGACTTTGGCCTTTGATAAAGACCTTTATGTGAAAAATCACTTCTTTTTGCTAGAAATGGCCAAAGACAGCAAACAATCTTAATAATGGGAACATTCTTGAGCAATCTCCAAGTACAAGATTGCAACCCTGTCTCCGTCGATCTGGTGTTTGCCATGGAGACTGCCTTTGCCGTTGCTTAGTTTGTTTATATATCTTACTTGTACCTTTGGATTATCTATTTGTACATTGTGTTGTAAGTCGGTACAGCTAGCCTACCTTTAGGCACGTTATTGTAGGTCTCTTTGATGCGGTCAAGGGAGAGACTTTTCAGCACCTCAGTTTTCGTCAGAATCACTGCATGGTCATGAGAACCCAAAGCTTTTTTAGAATTGCTCATTAATACCACACTATTCTCATTCAGAATCTTGTTAAGCGAACTCCACTCTCAAAGGATCCTGACGGTTAGGGCTGCACCAAAAACTCTGACCCAACCCGGATGGAACTAACCCAACATTGACAAAAACCCAGACCTGACCCAACCCGGATGGAACTAACCCAACATTGACCCGGGTCGGGTCGGGTTGGGTCCTATCTCGGGTAGGCTCGGTTCTAAGGTTTTAAAATCCGGGTGCTATCTCGGGTCGGGTTGGGTTTTGCTTTAAAATACCCAAGAACCGAGATACCCAAGATATATCATTTAAATCTCTTATTTTTTAATACATATAAATTTTTTATTATTATTATAATTATATAAATTATTTTATTAAAGATTTTTATAATTATATTAATTATTTTATTAAAATCTCGAGTTTTATCTCGGGTTCTCGGGTAGGGTCGGATATTGCAGATTTTATCTCGGGTTGGGTCGGGTTTAGCAAAACCTGATCCTACCCGACCCGAGATGCAACCCTACTGACGGTAGGACCCTAGTTGATCCCTATCATGAGACTGAACTCAATGAAACATTGACACCAACTATTTAGTGGAATGCCACTGTCAAATAGTGAGATTTTTGTCGGCCTGCAACTATCTAATAGAATGCCAGTGTCAAATAGTAAAATTTTTGTCAGTCTCATAGACCGTCAATATGTAAGATTGGGGTCTTATTAAGCATGCTAGAAAATATGGTTTTTCCTAACCTTATTTTTGAAAGTGGGTGTTACTAAGAAATCTTGGGTGATGAAAAGTATCACCCTACGGTAAACCCCCACACCCCAACATGCCAACCCTACCTTTAGGGCTGCACTAAAAATTTGGACCCGACTCAACCCGGATGGAACCGAACCGACATTGACCCGGGTCGGGTCTTATCCAGGTCAGGTCGGGTTTGGCTTTAAAATACTCAAGAACCAAGATACCTGAGATATACAATTTAAATCCCTTATTTTTTAATATATATATATATAATTTTTTATTATTATAATTATATAAATTATTTTATTAAAAAATTTTATAATTATATTAATTATTTTATTAAAATCTCAGTTTCTATCTCGGGTTCTTGGATATTGCGACTTTTATCTCGGTTTAAGATTCTTGGGTCTTATCTTAAGGTCGGATTTAGGATTCTTGGGTCCTATCTTGGATATGGTCGGTATAGCAAAACCCAACCCTACCCGACTCAAGATGCAGCCCTACCTACCTTCCCTCATAAAGTGTGGAAGACTACAGTGAGATGTGATCCATCCTCACCCACAGTTCTGAGCAAACAGAAATGGAGGATATCATATCTTCCAGGTAGACAAAAAAATGTTTCCCATAAAGTGCCACATGCCATAATCTGCCCCGTACAAAAAAAACAGAGTTTGTACTAACTCACTCTATCTAGCCCACTCCTTCACACGGTCGGTGGGTCTACACCGTTTTGTGTATAGGTGGGGTGAGCTGCCTTGACCATGGGGTGGTAAACCACTCATCGTTATGGGCTCTTCTTTCGCAGTTTTTTACCGCGAGGGGAACAAACAGAGCTATGTACCGTTGGACCCGTCTTTTTACGCAACAACACAAACTTCATAGCACGGAGGAAGTAATTTATTAATGGGCTAGGTGACCTTTTTCATTAGGGCGAGAAGACAAACATTAATTTCAAAGGTGGAAAATGCAGGGATTCTCTCGGTTAGACAATATGTGAGTGGCTAATCACAAGTCAACATGCATTAAAAAGTATTGGTTTCTATGTATTAAAAATGGGAAAAGTTTTAGACAATATGTGAGTGGCTAATCACAAGTCAACATGCATTAAAAAGTATTGGTTTCTATGTATTAAAAAAATGGGAAAAGTTTAATTGAGATTGCTCTCATATAGTTTATACGAGGCCAGTTTATGTCATAGCCGTTAGATCGATCTAACGGCTACAAGAGTGAGTGATGGTTCACACTCACTTATCCACTGATTTAAATAACACCGTCAAATCAGAATTCAACTACCTAAAAGATTGGCCTCATGCTCCTTATATGAGAACGATTTCATATAAACCGATCTCATTAAAAATAGAGGTGTTCATAGTCGTTCGTATTCGTGTTCGTGTCCGTATCCATCCATAATTTAAAAGACAATTCATATGGACGACAGAGGGGACGTCTTAATAAGCTGCCACGGACACATTAACCTTTTAGGAACTCTAAGTTCTTATTATATTTTTATGTTCGTTAACATATTTTTATGAATTATAGATGTTAAATTAAATGTTAAACAGACATGTGAGAATATGTTTTATTCCACGGACGTCCGTTGTCCTTGAGGACAATGGCGGATGGATACGGACAGTCGCGGACAGACACAGGCTAGATAATAATAAGGAATAAGGTTGCGAATAGACTCGGGCAACCATCTGTCTGCCTGTGTCAATCCAAATCTACATCTGTGAACACCCCTAATTAAAATTATCTTAATAACCAATGCCTTTAATACATGGAAATCTGTGATTGACTACTCAGAAGTGAGGGCCTCAATTTGAATCCAAAGTGAGTGATCATGTGCTCCCTTACGCAATAAGAACAAACTTTTTATCCTAGACCAAAAAGTAACGAAGTATTGTCTTCCCACATGAAAAATGCCAAGTAAACAGAGCAGAAAGATTTCCCTGTTGTTTTTGGGAGAAGCCCAATCATGAAATGCAAGAGCTGGAGTTGCATGCAGTGTTCACTGCTAAGCAGAGCTGGTGGGAGGTTCCACAAATGCGAGGATCTCTTCATCTCTTTCAAATCTGTCCATCTCCTCCCCATTCAAAACCACCCAAACTTCTATTCCATCTCCCTCTTTCCTATCCACCAGAATCCCAGCATTCTTGAATCCAACCGGACCAGGACTCACCCACTCCGGCTCCCTCCACCCAAAATCCACCCCGTACACCCTAAACCTGCACCAGCTGGTGAATATGCACAACTCAATCTCCTTCCCTGCATGCTTCTCCATGGCACTCGTCAGAGATTCCACCGCCTTTTCATACCCTTTTGGACCCTGCAATTCGCTCAGAAAGTCGCCATCGATCTTCTTGAAGGCATTTCTCAGCTGCAGCTCTAGACAGCCTTGCGTATCCGAGCATATCTCTCCCTCCGGCAGCCCCGATGTGGCCGCCGTGAGCCAGAAATTACCGAAGGTGTCGTCCGGCAGCGGCGGGTCCATC
Source organism: Houttuynia cordata (assembly GCA_039654745.1). Taxonomy (NCBI): domain Eukaryota; kingdom Viridiplantae; phylum Streptophyta; class Magnoliopsida; order Piperales; family Saururaceae; genus Houttuynia; species Houttuynia cordata. The sequence continues at coordinate 16,242,585 of CM077506.1, forward strand.
CGTGGCCGCAAGTTCACTGCATGCATTACGATGAAAATTCTCTCGTCCGATGTGGGTCTTGTCTCTCCGGTGACCCTCGCCATGCACCGGCAAACCAGAGCAGAAAGCGCCTCCACGCGAGTTGGACGGCCGCCGTTAGCTTGCTTCTGCCGGAGGGCCTCGATGTTCGACTCGGTGAATCCGAAGCTCTTCATGATGAGATTCGGCACTTCCGGGAGCTGCCCGGACTGCCGGGGTGGCCCAGGTCTCTGCGGAAAGAGTGCAGCGTGGAGGTCGACAAGGGGCTCGGGAGCCGGGATGATGGGGTCTCGGGCGGCAGAAGCCCAGCTGTTGAGGAAGGTGACAAGTGAGGCCATGTCGCCGACCAAGTGCGAGAGGGCGACGCCGAGGGCCAGCCCTCCGCAGTCGAAGAAGTTGGCCTGGACGGCGAGGAGAACGTCTTCTGCAACTGACTCGGTGCAATTGCTTTGGCGTGGGACGAGTCGACTCAGCACATCTTTGTCGGGCTTCCGAAGAACGTCCTCCAGCCGGCAGTGGACTCTGGACTCGTTAAACTCAACTCCATGGTCATTGCAGTCGATCCAACTTTCATCTGCAAACCTTCCGGCCAGCGGGTAGAACCGGACTAGAATTTGTCTGAGAGATGTCTTTAGCAGGCGAGATATTTCGGTGGGTATGTTGGGGCCGGGGTAGTAGTAGATGAGGGTGATGAACATTTGAGGAACAAGCTGGTCTAGTAAGGAGAGGTTGAAGGTACGCAGGTGAGGAGGGGTGGGAGAAGCTGGTTTGATGATCTCTGAGCTGGTGATGTCTACCTCCATTAGCATCTTGCTTGTTTCGAGTGGGGGCCGTGTTGAGAAGAAGCTGGGCATTTTTTTGTCGATGAAGAAGAACGTTGAGGCGCTAAAACGACGAGTCGATCGGTAATATCTAGCCTCTTCTAAGTAGGGCAAATCCCTTGTGCAATTAAGAATGGCATCATATACAATCGATGGCTACTATGACTCCAAAACCCAAGTGGTATCCGTAACGTATATGTATACTCGTATCTCCGTCAACCTCATAAGTTACTCTTACCGTTCATGCTTCTCTTTTTCTAAGTCCTCATAGACTTTCCTCATGTACTGTTCTCTTCTTTTCTAGATTCTTGCTCAGCCATGGTCCCGTTCTTCCGCATTGCCTTCCTCTGACTTTATCAATCATCAACTCTTTCCGTCCTTTTCTCCTTTAGCATCAAGGTGTAATTGGGAAAAGTTGAAGTCAATGACAGCTATAGCGGGGAAAGATGTGCATATTTTTTAGTTTGACAATCTTGTGTATTCAATGATGGCGGCCAACAATGTCTTTGCACCATATCTTTTGCGGAACAAGTTAATTGAGGCTTGATCATGATTAGTAGCTTCAAGAGTTTGAACGACTATCCTTAATTGTTCTGGACTTCACCAATTTGTATAGAAAATGACGTAGTTGGTTTCTTTTGATGAACACCAGAAATTGTAATTATTTTGCCAAATACTCGCGCCTTCACAGATTAAGAGTCTATTGCAGTATTTAAAAGTGAACTAATTTAGGTTATTTTGGAAAACCAAATCGAACTATTAAAGTGTAATGAGGGAGTAATAAACAATCGTTGTAACCAACTTTTTATTACTAAATTTCGGCTGAATAGTATGCTTTAAATTCCATTGTAAGTATTAAACGAAATTAGTTCCTTGACAATGATTTCTTTTATTCTTTCATTGTTACTGTTACACGTTTTTTTAATGACAAGGGCTGTTCGAGTTCAAAGGTCCCAACTAGCAGAGGCAGGGTAACAAGCCTCTAAGAGCACCATTTTTCTCCGCAATGCCCTCAGAAACATACAAAGGCTACTCATCATACTTACTGGGTGGGCAAATTGGAATCTACCCTGAGTAAGTGGCCAAAGGTGCGGGGGTTCGAACTTAGATTATTATAGTTATCTTCGTTTGGAGCGATGTTGAAGTAGAGCTAGCTCCATTCCGATGAGCTGCAAGCCATATCATATGTCTCTTGCTCTTTCCACATCCAAGTCCGACATGTAACAATAGCCCACGGTCTGGTTTTACAAGTTTTCTGATGTTGAGAAATGAGAGTCCGGATCTGCTGGTGAAGTGAAGTTTCATCGGCCATCATATGAAATTGATGGTGTACACGGAAACTTGTAAAACTAGACCGGACGCATATTTGACCTAGCACACATTATACCTGTGTGCACCGTCGATTCCGTAAGATCGACGCCTCGCTTATGAAGCTTCACTAGCATATCCGGTTCGGAGAAATGATATACCATTTCTAGTGAAATACAAGCCACAGGTCCTTTCTGAAAAAAGAAGAAGTCATAAAGCCCTCGTAAGTCGTACCACATTTTGTCCCAATAAGTTGAGGTTGGAGACATGGGGTGCGTTTGGAAACTAATTTTCTGAAGAAAAAAATTAATTCCTTTCAGCCTGATTTTCCTGATGGGCGTTTGGTTACTGATTTTTCTGATGAGAACTGCTGATGGTGATTGCTGAAAAAAATCACTTATTTTCACTTATCAGCTGTTAGTGCGTTTGTTTACTGATTTGCTCAATTTTCACTCCTGATGGTGAAAACTGATAAAAATTAGCAAATCACTTTTGAAAGAGGTGAAGATGTTGATTCTCATTCGAATGAGCATCAGCCTGAAAATTTTTTCTTCGTCATCTCCACCATTGCCACCGCCCACGGCTGGCACCACCCACCACTGCCCACCGCCCATCACCATTGTCGGCCACCGCCCACCATAGAATGTCGTATCGGATATCGGTAAAATATCGGTCAGCCAAAGAGACGAAATATCAGAGATATCATGTAAAAAAATATCGATCGTCGAAAACTAGTTTTTATCGTATATTTTCACAATCTAACTTCTAAAATGAGTTATACTAATTTAGACAAAGCATAGATTTCAAAATATGCATATTAGGATGGGAAACAAACCTTTTTCCCTTTTTTTTAAAAAAAATCAATTTTTTTAAAAAAATGCCGATATATCGGTCCGAAACAGATATATTGGAGATATATTGGCAATATTTGGAAAAAATTTGAAAATCGATATTATGTGGTATTGATGTATCGGGTGGGGCCCGATACCGATATATCGCCGAGCCGGCATTCCATGCCGCCCACCACCATCGTCGGCCACCGCCCATCGCCGGCCGCCGACCACCACCCATGGCTGCCGCCACTGCCCAACCGTCGCCGTCACAAACCACCGGCCATCCGCTGCCGCCGTTGTCGTCGACCACCACCGTCGTCGTTGCCGGCTACCAGCCACCACCCACCCACCACCACCATCGCCGGCCACTTGCCGCTGGCACCACCCACCACCAATGTCGTCGCCCACGGCCACCACCCGCCGTCGCGTCTAAAATAGAAATTTTTTACCGGCTTTGTCAAACACAAATCACACTTCTTTTTTTAGGGTCTCAAATGCAAGTCACCAATCAAGAGTCAGGCTGATGGTGAAAGACTGAAAATATAATTAATTTCAGGTTCCCAAATGGATTTTTCACAATTAAAAAAATCACCTACAAATCACCTTGATTATTTTCAGCTTAATATTTTTTTTACCTTTCACTATCAGCATGGAAAATCGTCTCGCCGATATATCGGTATCGGGCCTAAACTGATACATCGATACCCTTCAATATCGTTTTTTAAAAAAATTCCAAATATCGGCGATATCGCCGATATATCAGTTTCGGACCGATATATCGGTATTTTTTTAATTAAAAAATATTTTTAAAAAAAAAATTCAAAATTTTTTTTTTTTGAAAAAAAAACTTTTCATGTTTGTTTTCTATCCTAATAGGCATATTTTGAAATTTATTCTTTGTTTAAATTAGTATAACTCATTTTAGAAGTTAGATTGTGAAAATATACGGTAAAAACTAGTTTTTGACTACCGATATTTTTTTACACAATATCTCCGATATTTCGTCTCTTTGGTCGACCGATATTTTACCGATATCCGATACGACATTCCATGACTATCAGTCTCTAAAGGCACCCATGGTACCCCTCCTTTGTGTATCCTTCTATTAGGGAATGGGGCCAGAAAATCAGCTCCAGGGACACTAAAATTATAAGGGGCCCATGAGGATTCATTCACCTATAGGAAAAGTGAGTGGGCCACGCGATCCCACCTAGAAGTTTCGAGCCAGGGGCACCATGCCCCCATTTTGTTATTAATTCCATCCAAACTCTCTTTTCGTGACCTCTACTTACATTTCCTTCCAACCTTACAAGTTGAAACCATCGGATTATTAGCACAGCGGTAACCAGGTGACAAATACCCGCCACGACTGTTAGCATTTATTTGCTAACGATTGGCATCATGAGCATTCCGTGACTGGGTTTTGGCTGATGATATATAACTTCTATTTGGATCTCAATGTTTTTTGCTAGACAATCTCATACAAACATCCTACTGAGAGCGAATATTAAGCATCACATCCAAATCGGGGTCAAGATAATAACTAATTCATATGGCCAAATTGCATATAACAAAGACAGTTCATGACTCCATCTTGGTGTATGGCATCAGACAGCCGGCACGACATATAGATTGAGGTTACCTCTTAGTGATTACCTCGAACACAACTTTGGGTATCACGCAGGGGTGGGAAAACCGATGTTTATTGTTCTAAGTATATGTACCTTATCGAGGGATTCCTAGTATAATCAGCCGAGCTGATGAAATAATTCATTCAGAAAGATCATAAACCACAGTAAATAATTGCCGGGCTAGATCTGATTCCGGGATCATCAAACTCGGAGAGGAGAGGCATGTTGAGGAAATATGTTCACATGTTAGGCTCAGTACACTTGGGAAAAGAAATTCAGAGGAAGAAAGCACTGGAAGATGCTTCTGTCTCGGATGATTTCATCTCAATACAGAAGGATTTGTGTGTGCGGATCATTCTCGCAGGTGGGCTGGTGGAGCTGTATCAAGGTGCAGTTACTGCTGGCCGGATCATGGAGAAATACCCCGGAATGACTGTTGCACGGCCGGATATATTCAAACATCCAGATGATTCGCTTGTCAGGCCGGAAGAGGAACTACTTCCAGGTCAGAAGTTTTATTTGGTTCCGATTACTACAGTCCGGAAGCTCAGAAAAAGGTTTCAATCCAAGGAAAGAGATAGGGATGGTGGGGTGACAACCGTGGACTTGGATAACAAGCAGGCTGAGAAAGAAAGCCAGGACACAGGAGAGCAATTCTGTTCTGCAAGGGAATACTATGTATCAAGGGAAAAATGGTCTGACAGTGTGCTTAAGAAAGGTGTGAAAGGGAGAGGTGGAGAGAAGAAAGGTTTTACACCGCCAATTAAGAAGGCAAGAGTTTGGAGAAGAGTTGGGTGGCAACCTAGCCTGGATATTGTCGAAGAGATCTCTCCCTGACTGATACTCCTTTTGCTTGAGAGAAATTTTGCCCTTGGAGTAGGTTTTGCAGTAACTTCTGTTGTCTCATAGTTCTATAGTTTTCTCACATGCTTACTATACTGCTCTTTCAAGTGGGCCTTGAAGTAATGAGTGTTCAAGCATGCCGAATAACTCTTTTTTTCCCTGGTAAACTAAACATGCACGCTGAATAACACTAGCGTGTAATGTATATCTGATTATTTATGGTTTTAATACATAGACACAAATACTTTAAAACGCTATGGATCAGCTTTTTTGAAGTGACAATGGCTGATACTAGCACGAAGGTCATCCTAATTTCTTTGTAGATTTGTCAGGAATAGATTTAATTGATTTGATATGGGTACTTATCTAATATAAATTCAGGATATTTAACTCAAATCCCTCCACAGATTTCTACGTCATCCCTTATGTTTTGAATTAATAAAGAATAATCATACACTTTTTAATGAATTTCCTGTCTTAATATTAGTGAGAAACAGGGATCGCCACATTAAATCCGAACGATGAACTAATCAATGGGTGAAAATTGAGGAAATAAATGGAATTTCACCTTAATTTTTTATGGGAGTAGTCATTTTGGATTTCAGAATGAAATCTTTGACTTTCAGAGTTTGGCGTTAGTCGTTCAGGATTCTCAATGATATATTTACAGTAATTTAGAATACCAAATTTACAATACAGAGTTAGTCAAACAAAAGCTACAGAATTTTAAAAGATTGGAATTTTAAAATGAGGATTTTATAGTTCCACCTCCTGAGGTGGAACTCTAAAATGATCATGCCAATAACCGTTTCATCTTCATCTCCTCCTCTACAGTCCGCCTCCACCAATCCTACACAGACGCCTCCGCCAGCTATCAGTCGTCGCCACCGCCGCCGCCGCTGCTTCTCCTATCGCCAGGTGTTGCCTTCACCAATCTCCAGCACTTGCCTTCGCCACTCCTGGGTCGTCGCTTATGCCAATTACGCATCATCACCTCCGTTGATCCTCAGTTGTCGCCTCTATTTCTTGGTCGTCACTGCCACCGATCATTAGTCCGGGATGACCAACTCGAGGGGGACATTTCGCCGCCTTCATCTTTACAACCAGATATGGCTGCTTGCTTCCCCTTTCACGCCTCAGCTGAGGGACTGCCACTTCACCTCCTGTGACCAACTCGAGCTCCAAATTACCATTAATGGCTGCCTAAACTTCTCGTCACATTGTGAATAAAAATTTGACCTTTCTCAAGCGAAAAACTTCACTTTGAGGCTATCCTCTTGTAGATATTAGATGGCACATTAAAATCCCTAAAATTTTCAGCTTGGTTACATCTAATTCGGGCTTCAATTTCAAGGTTTTTTTAATTTGGTCACATTTCTGCAATTTGGACAAAATTGTCCAATTTCTGTCTGAATTAGTGTTCGAGAAGAAGACTCAGACCCGCTTGGGGACCCAGCTGTTTATTTATTAAATCTTCTCATGTCCATACCCTAATAGAGCCCTTTTAATGTCTGAAAATTTGGAAGCTAAAATTTAACAATCCAAACAATACAATCTTTGGAATTATAGATATTTTCAAGCTTGGTTGGTCAAATCCAGGAATTTGGTAAATAGTCTACAATTCTATGTTCTGAATTCAGCATTCTAGAATCCGGAACGACTAACCCCCTCTTAGGCAAATCAATCCCTAAGGGATATGCCCAATTGTTGCAATTAGTATACCGATTTACAAACTGAGGGGTTGTTGGATAAAAAAACGTCATTATGCTGGAATCTAAATTGGAACAAAATTTATTCCCCTCAATTTTAAAATATTCAGAAATTTAAAAGTTCAATAGAGATAGAAACTTAAGATTGGACCAGTTCCATATTCTTAAATTTTTATAGTAAAGAGTTTTTAAGATTGGACCAAAATTTCATTACAATCTTCATTCTAGCCCGAATTTTATATTCACATCAAAGCCATTATAATATTTCAAAATCAAAGTTAAATATTGTATCTAAATAGCCCTTTACTCTGGTGTACTGATACTAAGCTCCATGCAGTAAAAATATAGCCGCCGGATCCAGATCTGGCGGGCACAAGCACATTGCTAGTAATTAATTTACTATATCACAAGGTAACATAGCTGTGTTACTATTTTGAATCAGTCATAGTTATGTTACAATTATGTTACAAAATAATGCAGTGTCGTGCATATTACTTTGTATTAAGCACTTTGTTATTATATTAGGGTTTACCAATAGGTGTTAGAATATACAATAAATGAATAAAGATTTTTTGTTTCCTAACAGCTAGAGTTTTTGAAAAAACCAGTTATTTAACACAGCTATGGAAGGACCTGGGTTCTAGTATCGCTGAAAGTGTTTATACCCCAATTATGTTTCATGTGCCGCGCTTGGTGGAGCTTGCACGTGAAGAAAGATGTTAGAATATACAATAAATGAATAAAGATTTTTATTTCTGAATTTTTGAGAAAACCAGTTATTTTATAATAGGCCGTAGGAATATGTAGCCTAAGGTGCACACAAACATAGGATTTCTAAGGTTTCTAAGGTACACTTAGATAATTATGTTGCTTGGTAATATAATTAATGTTTTTATTAGATAATGCATCAGCGCACTATGTGCGCCAATGCGATCCAACGTGGAGGCCCACCACAATCAGGAGAGATCCTATTAGCTCGGCGCTATGATCGAGATTATTAAGTAAGTAATATAGCGTATGGCACTACATACGGCTCCGCCCTCACCACACACACCACCTGGCCAAGCAAGACTAGGTTAGTAATACTGTAATACTTGCTTACAACAGTAAGAAAATTTCGGTTACCTAAACAGTGAGTTGGACATGGCCTTGGAACACCTATAGTGTTGAAATGAAGGACAAAGAGGAAGGAGGACATGGCTTTGAATTTCACTTAACCCAGTGACCCGTTAAAAAAGTACTCCCACCGTCCAAAAAATCCTAGCATCATTTGAAAATGAGAAATTTATTGGCCTATAGGGAGCTAGGGAGCCAGGTTTTCTAGGACAGAGGGAGTACATAAATAACTTATACATAAAGTCTATAGCAGGAGTCTTAACCTCATGTCCTCATCATCGGATCCCAACTCCTAAGTCACAATTACTCGCTCCGTCCATAGCAAAAGGGCCACTTCTACAATCATTTTAAACATACTTTAGTACTATATCATATAACTACTTTGGGCCGCCACTGGCCCACTATTGTCATATACCTAAATTCATTTTGTTTGCTATAAATCATATACTCGCCTCCTGTCTTTCTTAATAGATGCAATTGATTTTTAAAATGAACCATCTATTATAAAAGACTCGAGGTAGTACTAAATTCATCATTACAGATAGCTAACCATTCCCTCAAAATAGTTTCTATTGGTTGTCTAGCTCAAAAGCAAAACGATCATTAGCAGATTTGACCAATTAAATACACCCTCTGTCCTGTGTTAGGTGCTTCATCTGAAATAATGTTGATTTTTATAGGATTGTGGAAACCCCACAAATGGGAGGAAGAAGAGGTTCAAAAGCCACTCAAATTGACTAGATGGAGTAGACGGAGGGAGAGAGGCTATGCTTGCTACACTACTTTTTGGTAAAAGATTTCATACCTTAACATCACAGTCTAAAAAGTCTGCAAGGGCACAGTCTAAAAAGTCTGCAAGGGCATTAGCAAACAGCAAGCAAAACTCTCTATGCCTGGTAGAGGCATTTCATCGAGCACCTTAGCATGTGGCCAAACCAGGTACCATTTCCCGTCCTCCTGCTCTTCCTCTTCCTCTTCCTCCTAACCAAGAACGCCTCGGCCGTCGACTTCCTCTTCGACTCTTTCAACCGCAGCGACAACCTCCAGCTCGTTCGCGACTCCTGGCTGGACTCCCCTGTGATTCGTTTCACCAATGACTCCAGCCCGTCTAGCATCGGCCGCGCCATCTACCCCTCCCCGCTGCCTATGCGGTCGAGCACAGGCGCTAATGTGTCCTCCATCAATTCTTTCTCCACCTCGTTCATCTTTTCCATCCTCTCCGAGAGCTCTGACCTCCCTGGTTTCGGGATGGCCTTCTTCCTCTCCAACTTGACCGACCCCCCGGGGCCCCTCTCCGGCCAGTACTTCGGTCTCTTCTTAAACACCACTCGCCAATCCAGGACGCCGCTCCTTGTCGTCGAATTTGATACCGGGCGTAACCCCGAGTTCAATGACCCTGATGATAACCACGTCGGGATCGACATCGACAACATCCTGCCCAGAGTCACCAACACAGCCGGCTATTGGAACGGATCCGAGTTCGTCCCGGTCGTCATGAGGTCCGGCCAGAACATCCGTGCCTGGATCGACTTCAATGGCCAAGATTTACAGATTAACGTCACCATGGCCCCGGTGGGGGTTCCCCGCCCGTCCCGTCCCCTATTGTCCTATGCCGACCCTTCCATCGCTGATTACATCACTGGTGAGATGTTCGTTGGGTTCTCAGCTTCGAAGGTCACCGAGACCGGTGGCACCTGGGGGGAGCAGCAGAGGCTTCTGGCCTGGAGCTTGAGCAACGAGGGTCGCCCGGCCCGGGAACTGACCACTACCAATCTCCCCGTCTTCTTGCCTGAATCCAAATTCGAATCCTCGTCCCCCCTATCAAGGGGGGCCATTGCCGGAATCATCATCGGGGTGCTGGTTTTGGTGGGCTTATGTGCGGGAGCCGTCTACTGGATTTGGTGGCGGAGGTGGCTAGGGAGAAAGGAGGAGGCGGACATGGTGGAGGATTGGGAGCTGGAGTACTGGCCCCATCGATTCTCCTACGAGGAGCTCTCTGCTGCCACCAATGGCTTTGCCAAGGAGCGGCTTTTGGGATTCGGCGGATTCGGCAAGGTCTACAAGGGGGTCCTGCTCAGGCTCAACAGCAGCAGCGGCTCTGAAATCGCAGTAAAATGCATTGCACACGACTCCAAGCAGGGGCTGAGGGAGTTCATGGCAGAGATATCCAGCATGGGGCGGCTGCAGCACAAGAACTTGGTTCCAATGCGCGGGTGGTGCAGGAAGGATAACGAACTGTTGCTTGTGTATGATTACATGCCCAATGGCAGCCTCAATCAACGAATCTTTGACAACCCGGATGAGCTCCTCGGATGGGAGGGCCGGCTGCGCGTGCTGGCCAATGTGGCCGAGGGACTAGTCTACCTCCACCATGGATGGGATCAGGTAAGCTCACTCATCAAACTACCTTCTTATGTTCAGAATTTCGTCAAACACTGGTGGGCACTGCCCTGAGCTACCTAATTGAGACAAACATGTAGATGGTGATTCACCGGGACATAAAGTCAAGCAACATACTGCTGGACGAGCAGATGCGGGGAAAGCTGGGGGACTTCGGGCTAGCGAAGGTGTTCAAGCACGGGAAAGCGCCGGACAGCACGCGGATAGTGGGGACGCTAGGATACATGGCGCCGGAGCTGGCGACGGTGGGGACGCCGACCGCGGCGAGCGACATATACAGCTTCGGAGTGGTGGTGCTGGAGGTGGCAAGCGGGCGGCGGCCAATCCAACCATCGGCCAAGGTCACGGTGCTGGTGGACTTGGTGAGGGAGCTGTACGCGGCGGGCCGGATCGTGGAGGCGGCGGACGAGCGGCTCAAGGGGCAGTATGGGCCGGAGGAGATGGAGAAGGTGCTGAAGCTGGGCCTGACCTGCTGCCACCCGAACCCGGTCCAGCGGCCCAACATGAAGGACGTTGCCGCGGTTCTCCTTGGTGAGGTTGGTGAGCCGGATGCTGAAATTTTGTCGGGTCTCACACATGAGAGTACCACAGAGCCGTCCACGTGATTGGTATTAGGGAAAAGTTTAAATGAGATCGCTCTCATATTGCTTATATGAGGCCACTTTGAATCGTAGTCATTGGATCTTGATCTGACGGCTATAAATATCCATAATCATCTCACCCACTCCTTGATGTGACACACTCACCTACCCATTGATTTGATATTCACCCTCCGATCGGAATCTAACGGCAATAAAGATTGGCCTCATACTCCTTATATGAGAACGATCTCATGTAAACTTATCAATTGGTATTATACCTTTTTTGTTTGGCTAAACAACGATTTTGTTTTTATGAAAGGCGTATTTAGACCTTTTGGGTGAGACTTTTCAGCAATCAGCACACTAACTTCCCTTTCACCAGTCAGGTCTCAGTATGTTTCCTAGCATGGTTAACAAAAAATCAAAAAGCCAGCAGCCGACCTCAAATTACATCCTCTTGTCTTCCTAACGGCCAAAAAAACACGGAAAGAAGTGGACAGCTTAGTTTGAATGAATTTCACCGCTTTCATATACAAAAAGGCTTCATTGGACGGAATGAGCATAATAAGGGGATGTTTGGCTCGCCTTTGAGTTCTAAAGAAAATGATTTTTGACTATGTGCAAAAGGTTTAATCTTTAAAAGAAAAAAAATGATGGATGTGGCATTTTAATTTAAATAATAAATTATAAAAAAATCTTTAGTATTAGCGTGGAAAAAAGCAAAACATCTACCGTGGATGTTTCACTTTCATTATTCATTTCATGTTTTTTTCACTTTCAAATGAAACTCCTCAGGACGTATTTCACAATGAAATTGAAAAAAACAGGAAATAAATACTGAAAATGAAACATCCATGGTAGATGTTTTACTTTTTTCACGCCCCAAATGGCCCCTTAAATAGAGTGTCAAATAGCCTCCAACTCTCATAATATCAGGCACGTCTCGCACACGTGGCCCATGAGCCACGACACCATTAGCCATCAGATGAGATGAGGAAGCTTCGACTCATCACCCCACCCATGATTTGGCACATGTTGTCGCTGTTAAGTGTATGTAAATATAATTGTAATGAGCTTAGCTGTTATCGCTGAGCTGTCATCCTTATCACAGTTAGTTAGGTACGGTCATCTGTAATGTCTATAAATACTTGATGTGCCTTCATTTGATGATTAAGGAAAATATGATTTGATACTTCATTATGGTATCTGCTTTTTCCGTTTTCTTCCGCAAATCTTGCTCGCCATGGATGAAGCTTCAGATTTTTGTCATGAGCAAGGTTTCTACGTCTACAACTGATTTGAGGTTTCTTCTGTATCTTTTCTTTCTCTGTTCTTCCTAGTTTGGATATTCCTCTAATTTTTCTTCTACTGAAAACTCCGCAAATCACGGTGGTTCTACTGTCATTGACTGATTTCGCTGCAAATTTTTGATGGATCAAAACATGGAATCATTGTCTGCGCCAATTAAAATTCTTGTGTCGAATCTGAATTCTCTCATTTTTGTCAAATTGGATTCATCTAATTTCTTGATCTGGCGAGAACAAATGCATAATGTGTTGTCTGCTTATGGTTTGATTGGGTATGTTGATGGATCGATTCCATGTCCTGTCATGCATATAGTTGATTTATCCGGACAAATGGTTCTGAATCCATCTTATACACAATGGCGTATGTACAATCTCCATTTGGTTGCTTGTATTACAGCTACTCTATCTCCTAGTTTGCTTCCACATGTTCTTGGAATCAAATCTGCAAAAGATATGTGGTTCTCTCTTGAGCAAAAATTCACGTCTCTGTCTCGCTCTCATATCATGAATCTAAAACTCCAAATACAGAAGTTGAAGCTTACCTCGACAATGGCTACTTATCTTGACAAATTGAAAGAATTGGCTGATCAGCTCGCAGCTACGTCTACACCTTTGATGGATGAAGATCTTGTTTTACATACTTTGAATGGATTACCTGATTTATATGATCCATTTACTTCATCCATTCGTACTAGATCATCTCCAATTTCTGTTCATGAGCTATGGACTTTGTTGCTAGCTGAAGAAGTGAATATTACTCTTAAGGCTGCTAGTAGTTCATCAGTATCTGTTCATTCAGCTATGAATACAATTTTGGGATTTCCTAGACAGAATGATTCTTATTCAGGATATTTTACCCAGAATGATTCTTATTCAGGATATTTTACCCAGTGAAATCTAGGATTTCCTGGTCAGTTCTTTCAAGACCGTAATCGTAATTCTGGATTTCGAGGTCATGGTAATGCTTCTAATAATCATGGGAGAAGGACGTATCAACATTATAATTACTCAGACTAATGCTCATCCACAGTTCTTCCGCCCTCATAATCAGAACAATGTCTCTCATGTGCCTTGTCAGATTTGTGGTTCATGAATCATCCAGCATTCAAATGTTATCATCGTTATAATTCAGCTTATAATGGCATGCCACCTGCTGGTTCTGATTCTTCTGGAAAGGGTAAAGGCAAAGCTCCAGCAGCCTATTCTACAAATACAAGTACTGATGAAGCATGACTTCACATTCTTCATGGCTACTTGACTCGGGAGCTACTGATCATTTCACTTCTGATCCGAGTCAACTTGACATTCATTCTCCTTATAGTGGTGAGTTTTTGTCTATAAAAAATACTGGTTCTAAAGTATTCCATTCTGAAACATCTCATTTGCATCTTAAATGAGTTCTTCATGTTCCACGTATCTCTCAAAACTTAGTTTCTATTCACAGATTAGCACATGATAATAATTGTTCCATAATTTTTAACTCTGCTAGTGTTGTGATTCAGGACAATCAGTCCAAATAGATACTTTTCCATGGGGCCAGTAAGGATGGCTTATATCCACTCACGGTTCCGCTGTCTTCAACTACTTCTGCACATGTTGCTGGAACAAAATCATCTGTTGTTTGGCATCGACGCTTAGGTCATCCGACTGATGCTACTTTTCAAAATTTTGTCTCTATTTTTAAACTTCACGTGTCTGATAAGAAATTGTTGAGTTGTAATGGGTGTGCTATGAGCAAATCTCATAAACTGAAATTCAACATATGCTACTTCGCGGCCTCTGGAAATTGTACACTCTGATGTGTGGGGACCTGCCCTATCTATTTCTTTTCTAGGATTTCGATACTATGTCATTTTCATTGATGACTTTTCCAGATTTACTTGGTTGTATTCAATGAAATATAAATCAGATGTTTTTCACTGTTTTGTTCATTTTAAAGCAACGGCTGAAAATCTATTTCAATGCAAAATTCTTCGATTTTGGTCTGATAATGGAACATAATTTGTGAATTCTAAGTTTACAAATTTATTTACTAGTTGTGGCATTGTTCATCAACTTTCATGTCCATATACTCCTGAGCAAAATGGAGTCGCCGAAAGAAAACACCGGAATATTATTGAAACTGCTCTTTCTTTGTTACTCACTTCACATTTACCTATCACTTTCTGATCTGAAACTGTGTGTACAACAATTTTTCTTATTAACAGGTTACCCTCTGTTCAATTGAATTCAAGATCTCCATTTCAAGTTCTGTTCAAAACAGAACCTGATTATTCAACACTAAGAGTTTTTGGAAGCAAATATTTTCCTTGGTTACAACCATATACTAATCACAAGTTGGAGTCCCGATCTTCCGTTTGCATTTTTCTTGGGTATTCTTCATCTTCAAAAGGCTATCAATGCTTTGATTTTAAGACAAAAAAATTATATATTTCTAGACATGTGAAATTTTTTTAAGATGAGTTTCCTTATGAAAATATATCTAAGTCTGATTCTTCTTTTAGATCTTTTGATCTTCCTAGAGTACCATTACTTGCTTCTCCCCATTCTCTTTCTCCCACTTCATTGCTTCATACTTTTTCATTAGATAATTCATCTTCTATACCTGTAAATTCTACATCTCCTATATTACAACCTTCTTTTCCTGCACACGTACATTCATCTATTACTTCACCTATTTCAACTGTTTTTGCACCATTAAATTCTACTTTTATTCATCCAATGACTACTCGTAGCAAGAATGGAATCTTTAAACCAAGACATCCAATGTCATTACATCTCACTACACAAGCTACTGTACCCCAAATAGAACCTCTGTCTTTTGCTGCTGCTTCTAAATTCAAAGAATGGAATGCGGCTATGGTTTCTGAAATAACAGCGTTACAACAACAGAAAACTTGGACATTGGTTCCAAAACCTGTTGACAAAAAAATTATTGGTTGTCGCTAGATATACAAGATCAAGCGTCATGTAGATGGTTCAGTTGCTCATTATAAAGCTCGTTTAGTGGCTAAGGGCTATGACCAACAGGAAGGGTTAGATTTTCATGAGACTTTCAGTCCGGTGGTTAAACCTGCAACAATATGGATTGTGCTTAGTTTACTTGTCTCACGGAAATGGAAAATTAAACAACTAGATTTCTCAAATGCTTTTTTGCATGGGTTTATCAATGAAAAAATGTATATGACCCAACCATAGGGGTTTGAAGATAATGTTTCCTAATCATGTTTGTTTGCTACAAAAAGCTTTATATGGTCTTAAACAAGCTCCGAGGGCCTGGTATGACAGATTGTCTTCATTTGTTATATCTCAAGGTTTCAAAGTTTGTTTTACTGACACATCTCTTTTTATTCAACAAAATGGGGATCGTGTTACTATTTTGCTGGTTTATGTTGATGATATTCTAGTCACAGGGAGTGGTTCTATATATATCCAACAATTGATTGGTGATCTTGGCAAAGAATTTGCTATCAAAGATCTTGGAAAAATACACCATTCTCTTGGTTTACAGGTTTCAGAAACTACTGAGGGTTTGTTTGTATCACAATCACAATATGCTCTTGAAATTCTTTCTCGGGCATCTATAGTTGGCTGTAAACCTGCTCCAACTCCCTGTCATTCAAAACAAAAATTGACTAAATTTGATATTGATCTTTTGCCTAATCCTAGTACTTATCGGAGTATCATTGGAGCTTTACAATATTTGACACATACTCGACCAGATATTACATTTGCTGTGAATTCTGCATGTCAATTTATGCATCAGCCATCACAGACTCATCTTTCTGCTGTTAAACGTATCTTGAGATATGTTGCGAGTACAATTAATCATGGCATTCTGGTTAAACCTGAAGACTTCTCAATTACAGCTTTTACATATGCAGATTGGGCAGGAAATGTCTCAAACCGACGTTTAGTTACAGGATATTGTGTATTCATGGGTACTAATCCTATTATATGGCGTTCTCATAAACAGGAAACTGTTGCGAGATCTTCTACTGAGGAAGAGTATCATGCTTTAGCATCAGTTGCTAGTGAGCTCGCCTGGGTTGATATGATTTTTTGCAGTTTGTTCTTGCAAATGGCGTCTATACCAGTCATATGGTGTGATAATCTCTCTGCTATATCTTTGTCTGCAAATCCAGTTTTTCATGCTAGGACTAAGCATGTGGAGGTCGATTACCATTACATTCGTGAATGGGTTCTTGCTAGTGGAGTCCAAGTCCAACACGTTTCAACTATCTATCAAATAGCTGATATTTTTACTAAGTCCCTTCCATCTTATCAGTTTCAGCTTCTTAAAGACAATCTCATGGTGAGCCCTTCACCTGCGATTGAGGGGGGATGTTAAGAGTATGTAAATATAATTGTAATGAGCTGAGCTGTCATCCTTATCACTATTAGTTATGTACGGTCATCTGTAATGTCTATAAATACTTGATGTGCCTTCATTTGATGATTAAGGAAAATATGATTTGATACTTCATTTGTCACGTTGAAATCCAACGGCTTGCTGTATCTCGTTTAATTGTGGTTCGTGGGAGAGGGGTTTTCGAATCAGATTTCTGTCAAAAGAATTGTTTCTTAGAAGTTGGTGGATTCCGGAGAGCCCTAGCTGGTGGATTCCGGCGACTACACTCCTTGCCTATGGATTCAGGTGTTTCATATTCTATTTTGTATGTGTTTTCCATTTGTTAGTCAGTAAGTTGTAATTGTGTTATGGACCTATCATATAGTCTCCTGTAATTGGATTTGAAAGTAGTTTTACGTTCTTTTGATAGCCAACTATACTGTACAGTTGAATGGTGGTGTAATTGCCCTAAAGGTGTTTGTGAAATTGAATATATCACTCTGTTTTTGCTGTTAGGTGAAATTGGCTGCATCAGCGGAGGTGGCGAAAAAGCGAGGAAGACGTGGACAAGGCTGAGGACTGGGAGCTGGAATACTGGCCCCATCATTTCTCTTACGAGGAGCTCTCCGCTGCCACAAACGGCTTTGCTTAGGAGCAGCTATTGGGGCTCGGCGGGTTTGGTAAGGTCTACAAGGGGGTCCTGCTCAGGCCCTGCAGCAGCAGCGAAGGCTCTGAAATTGCCGTAAAATGCATTTCGCATGACACCAAGCAAAGGCTGAAGGAGTTCATGGCGGAGATCTCCATTATCTGCAGCACAAGAATTTGGTGCAAATGCGTGGGTGGTGCAGAAAGGAGATGGAACTGATGCTGGTCTACGATTACATGCCCAATGGCAGCCTCAATTATCGAATTTTTGGCAACCCGGATGACATCCTCGGGTGGAAGGGCCGGCCGTCTTCGCGTGCCGCCTTTGAGTTCTAAAAAAAAAATTATTTTTTACTTTGCGCAAGAGGTTTAGCTTTTAAATAAAAAAATGATGGATATGATATTTTAATTTAAATAGTAAACTATAAAAAAAAATCTTTTATATTCAAATAGAGTGTCAAAACAGCCCCCGAGTCTCATTGGTATCGGACACGTCTTCCACATGTGTCCCTATGAGCCACGACACTATTAGCCATCAGATGAGGTAGGAGGAAGCTTCGAAACATCACCCCACCCATGATTTGACATATGTTGTAGCGTCGAAATCCAACGGCTTGCTGTATCTCGTTTAATTGTGATCACCGAGTCTCATATTCTTTGTCCTTGCTGGATTGTTGTTTTTAGCATAGTACCGATTGTAATGCAAAAAGGTCAAAGGAATATAAAACAGCCTTTAATCCAGTCTTCCTTCCTTCCATTTGGACTCTACGAAAGCGCTCGTGAGGCGCAGCCAAGATTGGCAAAGAAGCAAGCAAGGCGCACTATACCTGGAAGAGGCATTTCATCGAGCAGCTTTAGCATGTGCCCAAATGCGCTACCATTTCCCGTCCTCCTCTTCTTCCTCCTCCTACAGATTGCCTCCGCCGTCGACTTCCTCTTCAACTCCTTCAACAGCAGCGGCCAGCTCCAGCTCGGTCGCGATGCATGGCTGGACTCCTCTGTGATTCGTTTCACCAATGACTCCAGCCAGTCCTCCATCGGTCATGCCTTCTACGCCTCCCCGCTCCAGATGCGGCGGAGGAGTGCCGTCGGTAATTCCTCGTACATCAACTCTTTCTCCACTTCATTCGTCTTCTCCATTGTGTCCGAGGTCCCCGACCTCCCCGGCTTCGGAATGGTCTTCATACTCTCCAAGTATACGGACGTCCCGGGCCTCCTCCCCGGGCAGTACTTTGGTGCCTTCTTGAACGCCACCATCCCCACCGTAACGCCGACTATCGTTGTCGAGTTCGACACTGGGCGCAACCCCGAGTTTAATGACCCAGATGACAACCACGTTGGGATCGACTTCGACGACATTCTGCCCATTGTCACCCACACCGCTGGCTACTGGAGCGGATCAGAGTTCGTCCCGGTCTCGATCAGCTCGGGACAAAACATCCGCGCCTGGATCGACTTCGATGGCCGAAATTTACAGATTAATGTCACCATCGCTCCGGTGGGGGTCCCTCGGCCGTCCCGTCCCCTCGTGTCCTATACCTCCCAGGTCATAACCGACTACATCGATGATGAGATGTTCGTCGGGTTCTCAGCCTCGAAGGTAACCCAATCAGGTGGCACTTGGATGGAGCAGCAGAGGCTTCTGGCCTGGAGTTTGTGCGACGAGGGTGGTCCAGCTCGGGAACTGAACACCACCAATCTCCCCGTCTTCTTGTCTGAATCAAATTCCTCTTCCTCCTTATCAGGCGGGGCAGTTGCCGGAATCATCATCGGGGTGTTGGTTTTGGTGAGCTTATGGGCGGGAGCCGTTTACTGGGTTCGGTGGCGGAGGTGGCTACGGAGCAAGGAAGAGTCAGACAAGGTGGAGGACTCGGAGCTGGATTTCTGGCCACATCATTTCTCCTACGAGGAGCTCTCTACTGCCACCAATGGCTTCGCCAAGGAGCGGCTTTTGGGATTCGGCGGATTTGGCAAGGTTCACAAGGGGGTCCTTCTCAGGCCAAGCAGCAGCAGCAGCGGCTCTGAAGTTGCAGTAAAATGCATTGCACATGACTCCAAGCAAGGGCTGAAAGAATTCAAGGCAGAGATCTCCACCATGGGACGGCTGCAGCACAAGAACTTGGTGCCACTGCGAGGGTGGTGCAGGAGGGAGAACGAACTGATGCTTGTGTACGATTACATGCCCAACGGAAGCCTCAATCACCAAATCTTCGACATCCCGGATGAGCTCCTCGGTTGGGAGGGCCGGTTGCGCGTGCTGACCGATGTCGCCGAGGCACTTTTCTACCTCCACTATGGATGGGATCAGGTAAGTTCACTCATCAAACTACCTTCTTACGCTGCAGAATTTCGTCAAACAGCTGGTGGGCACTGTCCTAAGCTAGCTAATTGAGTGTGGCATTTCGTCGAACATGTAGATGGTGGTCCACCGGGACATAAAGTCGAGCAACATACTGCTGGACGCGGAGATGAGGGCCAAGCTGGGGGACTTCGGGTTGGCTAAGTTGTACCAGCATGGGCAAGCGCCGGACAGCACGCGGATGGTGGGAACATTGGGATACATGGCGCCGGAGCTCGCGAGGGTGGCAGCGCCAACGACGGCGAGCGACATGTATAGCTTCGGGGTGGTGGTGCTTGAGGTGGCGAGCGGGCGGCACGCAATTGAGTCGACGGCGGAGGAGGACACGTTGCTGGTGAACTTGGTTAGGGACCTGCATGCGGCCGGGCGGATTCGGGAGGCAGCCGACGAGCGGCTCAAGGGGCAGTATGGGCTGGAGGTGATGGAGAAGGTGCTGAAGCTGGGCCTTGCTTGCTGCCATCCGGACCCGGCCCAGCGGCCCAATATCAAGGAGGTTGTCGCGGTTCTCCTTGGGGAGATTGGTAGGCCCGCGAGTATCTCACGTGGATGATTTGCCCAAATTCAGCTATGTAATGATGGACTTGGGTTTTTGCAAATGCAGGCTGGTTTCACTGGACGGAGGGAGCATTTTTGTATAAAAATTTAGTTTAGTGTCTTAAAACCTTTTTGCAATGCTTTAGAAATTGGATCAAATGGCAGAACATTGATTCAACAGGCCCCGGCATCTTGTAAGATTTTCTAGAGAACGAGTAAGAGGAGGCGCATGCTCAACAAAGGGGATAGTGGGGTTCGTGGAGCTGAATTGCCGAGAGTGGCAGCACAAACAAGAAGCAAAGTGTGAAGCTTGGGGGTCATGGAGAGGAGCGAGCAGCAGCCGATCAAGTCATGGGAGGAGGGCATGGGACTGGTTTACTCGATGAGGGGGTTATGTATTGCCATACAAAGAGATTTTTCCATATTACATGACCAATATGTCATATTACCTAATTTTTCCTGGCTCATGCCATGTAATAGATTTGGGACATAGTCTTTCTATTTTACCATCCCATCCAATATTTCATGTTTTACCCACCTTAAGCTGCACTCCATTTCACGTAAGTTTCCCCCGCAATGATTATACAATGAGAAAGATCCTTGTCGGAGGCAAAGGCTTGCCAGTTGAGAGATGGTACTGTGTAGAAAGCACAAATATTTTCAACAGCTTTCTCGAGTCAGACAACCTCTTCTACCCGTAAGCAAGCATAAAAAACTAGTTAATGCGGCCCAAAGAAACACTTTCAAAACCTCAGTATTCTATTGCATAGTGGTTTGACATCTCATGATTATTATTTTTTATTCACACATTCTGAGAACAAAGAAAGTTAAAATTTTGCGTCAAGAAGTACTCATGGCCTAGTGTCGAACTACTGTTTGCAAATTCGTCATCCCCACACGAAGGTTTCTCAAAGAATTTGAGATATCCTCATAGGGAGAAAGAGGAAAAAAGTTATATAAGAACGTAAAAAGAAAGGGCAAAGACGGATAAGAAATGAGGGAGATATTGCGAGATTAAATGTTGCCATAAAATCGTGTATTTAAAGTAATCGATCACACAATATCACTTCCATCGTGTAATCAAGTACATAACAGTAGGTCAAAATTCAACGAGTCATATCTTCCATATTTTTTTATCTATTTTTGTCAACTATTTTTACGTTTTTTTCTCTTTTTTCTCTCTACGAGGAAAAAATTACACAACTTTTAGTGTGGATGATAAATTTTTTGTAACTCCTATGTCAATGAATTAAGCATGTAGTGAACACGACTTCATGACAATGAGCACACGATATTTGAATTATAGATATTATGTATTTTTGACAATATTTAATATTTTTTATCTTAAGGGGTGACCGGTAGTAATGGAAAAAGTGGTTAATTATCTACACTATAATGGACTATTTAGAAGTCCTCATGAGTACGTAGGTAGAAAAGTGAAGCTGGTGACCATCGACACACGGGTGAAGTTCTTAGATCTGTTGATTCAAGTTGAACAAAGATTAGGATGTAAGTCTGCAATGGGTAACTATCTCTCAAATATCTAGTTGTATCAGAATCTCAATGCATACTATACATTATGGGGATGATGAAGATCTGAAAACTATCTTGAACATTCACAAGAAAGCAAAGAAGGAAGTGTTGAAGTTATATGTGGAGAGGACTTTCAGTGTAAATAAATAGAGGATATTCTCATCAGATCAACCTGTTCATTTGATATATAATAACTTAAATCATCAGGAGGTGAAAGAAAGAAACAGCAAGGTAATTACACAATATGACATCATCGGTGACATGACTCTACAAGTTATCGTGTATTATATATGCGACTTCGTATCAAGTTAACGATGACACAAGTATAAACAAGTCGTGTGCATGATGACACAACTCAAAATCGCAATTGTAGAATATCATGTAATCACTTACATTTCGTATATTTGTCTACACAATTCATATTGATTGTCACAACCCGAAATCCCATACCTCGATCGGAGTGCGGAAGCCAACCAATAAAATATATTTTAAGGTAGAGATCCCGGGCACGCGACCGAACGGTCGATTTCCCAACTGATTACAATCATCTCAAAAGGACGTGTAACCGATTATGCCCGCAATCAGTGTAATACAATAACAGACATTAATAAATAATATAAAATAAATTTACTTAATAATAATCCATTTAAGAAAGTCAAATAAAATAAACCTATAAGTCTATGACACACAATTGCCAATAATATCATAAGCATCAATAAAAGCAAAGAAAATAACTAAATAGTTTTTAAACTCTTCTCGGCGCCTGCAATCTGCCTTTCCACTACTGCACTTCCTGATCTCAATTTTCATTTGTGCCTGCATCAGAGGATGCATGAGTATTTCATAGAAACTGTCACGCCCCAAATTTCAAAACCTCGAATAATGCGTGGAAGCACTAACTCATTTAAGGTCATGAGACTGAAACCCGGGACGCGACCGAATACTCGATCACACCACTTTCTCATTCCAGAATGCTTAACCAATTTTCGTTATACAAGAATCTTAAATAATAAAACTACTTCGAGTTTAACTACGCTATTACAATAATTCAGTCTTAACAATCAGCAATCATAAATGCAATTCAGCACGCAGGCTGATTAGTTCTCCATGAACAAGAAATTAAAAACGATAAATAAATCCACTGCTATCAACTTTCCACCATCGAGCTCCTTCGCACGTACCTTGTTAGTTCCTTTCCACTTTGAGTCCTACATCGAGAGATGCATGAGTATTTCGAAAGAAATACCCAGTAGGAGCCAAGAAAAACCCACAACATAATAATAATAAAGGAAATGCTGACAACATGGTATAAAGACACGTTTAGAAAGATCAGGTTGAGCAGATACGGAGTTCACTTACCTGGACTATAATCATCATCAAAGACCATCAACGGTCGAGAATAAATAAACATTAACTCAGATCCCAAACGTACAAAGCGTCGGGAGGAAATAATAATGAATACTGACTCCAAACATACAGAGTGTCGGAGATAACAATTTCTGCTCTCTGTTCAGTCCACTTCCCCTATCGACATCAATACCAGATCATCCTAGAGGTTCTATAGAGGAACCCGGCCATGCGTCTAGGGATGCTGGCCCCATCGGTGCTTACGGGCACAATGGGTTGAGACTGCAGACCTTCCGTAATATCATACAGTCTAAAGCGCACGCGTTGCCATCATCGGCTGAACTACAGAGGTTCATATATCATCTGAGATCACAAAGGATCTAGCAATGGCTCGTGAGCATATTATGAATCCAACTAAGAGTGTTCATCAGAACTCCTAGTGGAGAAACAATTTACATAGAACTGAATCAATCTAGAAATATCAAGAGCTCTCTCATCTAGAAACTCAAACATCAATCTTCCAAAATATGACTCACCGAGGAGTAAAGTAACAATCTCATTGATACAATCTGAATTGACTCTCATAGGAGTGAGTACTCAAGAAATACAGTCTGAATTGACTCACATAGGAGTAACCAAAGAATTCTCAATGTTCAATCACAGGATGACTCAAGACTGAGACTCATCAGAAATAACTCATTAAACACCTTCACCATGCATAGCTCCAATCAAGACATCATCGATTCTGACAATATTGAGGATTATATGATGTTGGTATAAGATGGTAGGGTCTAAGAAACTAAACCCTAACCAAGAATCTAAGATTTCAAGTTCGACGCCAAAGATACTATATTGGTAGAACAATGCCCCACGAAGGAATGACTCGGTCTGACATGACTCACTCTCTGGATTGGATCAATTACTAGACGTTACTAACTTCATCTCTCTGGATTTTATATAGTTACTACAATTTATTATTAGGTATATCACATAGGTTTTAATATAAGGTATAGTTTAAACAATCCGGAAATATACTGTTATCTGCACAATAGCTCCATTCTCTGGCTCACCACGGTCTGTACAAAACATATTCTAGTCTGAAATTTTTATGACAGACAGCTACATGTCTCTAGTTTCTAACCAAATTGATGGCATAATTTTCCGAGTTTTCTACATTTAATTATAATTTTTCTATCACAGTCTGTTGGCACAAGACTAAGTCTGGCCGAGATCATTAATTATAAACTTACTTAATCAATACAATCTATTACTCAATTAAACACTTATTAATGCATTCTAGACTTATTACATTATTCTCCTGGGCATTTACTAACTCCCAATTGTTCTGCAATTAATTAGATTCTTAACTACATTGTTAATCCCAAAACTGATTGTACATATTCATACGGTTTAGACATGTAGACTGTAATTAGGACTATTAATTCAGGACATACCCATACTAAATCATGAGATAATTAGGGTACAATAAATCTCAAACTCCAGTAACTCTTTTTCACAAAAATTGTTACTTTAATAATTAGTATCATAAGGTATGTATCATTATGCCAAAACAGTTTTGTACAAATACTTCCCTTTATTGGCCGATATGACCCAAAATAGACAATTAACGTGAGACAAGAAAACTGACGATCCAAAGCTAATCTTGGAGGCTGAAACATCTGAATACCAGTATGCATTAACCACAAGTTTCAAACTTTAAGGATTAATCACAGCATATGATTGAAATCTGGAATCCGGTATGACCCACATGATCATATAACAACGAAACTAAAGAAAGAAGACATCCATATAAGGACATACAATTGTATAACGTCCAACAGAATGTACTCATCTCGACCAAAGCAGCAAGCATACGGTGAGATCTAAGTGGAGCCATGCATGAGAAGTATTTAATTTATTAGGATCGGGTGCAATAGTCATCATGTTCAAAATAATAAATGGTAAACCATTGAATTGAACGACACCAATATCAAACGGATCATCATTCATATAGGTATTCACATCAGTGCTCAAGTATCATATTCATTACGAAATATCACAATTTATAGTATGGAATTGTGAGAAAAAGAGCACCTACCTCGCAAGACAAAAAAATCCGATTTTTCTTTTACGCGAGTTGTCTCCTTCGAATCACTTCTCTTGCTTTCGCGATCCAAGCACTATGGCTCGCACTACCACCACTTAGGTCACTGTAGAAGGCTGAAAGGAGAATGGACGAGACCCCCTTTGCTGGTTTGCACGTCTCTCAAAGTCTCAAAGGGATGGCGGTCTCTCACTTTGCGAGTTTAAATAGCAAGTGTCCTATTCTCCTAGGACACATCTCCACCGTCGATTTTCTCCTAATCCAAAGGCCACGAATGATCACCAAAAACAAGCCTTCCACTTGCCCAAGACGTTCCCCCAAATTAATTCCTCATTTAGTTAGGATTTTCTTTAATTAAGGAGTTTCAAAACTCTAATTCGGTTACACATACTTAAGACTATTTTTCCCAATTTGGATTCAATATTCCACCATTGATTGCTACCTAATCTAAGGCCACGATCTACCCCAAATCAAGGCATGATCTCCCTCTTGAATGCCATCACTGCTTCTAGCAGTTTCCCAATTCCAATGGACGCCCAATTGCCTTGATCATCTCGTCCAAAATTGGTTAGTAAATCTTGGGTAACCTCTTTATTAAACTCTAATTGACTCTTCATACTAATTGACATAACCTATCCCATTTAGTTAGGGGATTAAGTCAAATCAAGTAGTTACTTAAAATATGATTTGTAACTTCCTAATTGAAAACCAATTCCACCATCTTCTCCCATCTCCATACGTGTCACTAATGAGTTTAGTAACTGCCAATTACCGCACTAATCAAGTCCAAAATTTTCTTCCTTTGGATTCCTTAAATTTCCAATTTAAAAGTCCCAATTCTAATCAAATTCAAACCGGGTTTTTAATTCTATTTCAAATCTTTTCAAACCACCAATCATAATTCATCAAATTAAGAGAATTACCTGCTTACCTTGCATAAGATTTTCCCATTTTAATAAATAAAAAATTCCGGGTATTACAGAAACACTCAGTAGGATGTAAAAACCCACTGAATTAAAACAAGCAATATGAAGAGAATAAGAATAACAAAGGATTGTGAACATCCCACAACATCTAAACTGAACCAAGGTCTATACACCTGCAAGGTTAGTGAACAACAATTCCAACTCGCAAGTATAGGAAAAACATCAATAAGGCTCCGAATAAACATATGTGTAAGGAGAGAATAACCATTATATCAAAGGCTCCAGACATCTAAAGTGAAAGGAGTTACAATTTCTGCTCTCTAAACTGGTCGCTCGCAAGTGACGAAAATAATATACAAGAACCACCCTAGGGGTCATCTCTTTGGAACCATGCCATGCGTCTAGGATGCTGGCCCCAACAATGCTTACGGACACGATGGGCGGAGACTGAGGACCTTCCGTAATGTCCACAATCTAACGTACGTAATAGTGCCTCCCTTTGGGCAGTATGGAATCGCAACTTCATAAATATAAGTGACCTCGCAAGATCTAGCAATGGCTTAATTGAGCATACTATAAATCCACCATGGGGAGAGTCTCGCAAGATCTCCAGTGGAAGAAATAATCATGTGAACAATATGAGCAATATATCAAAGGAATAGAGGTCACAACACTCTAAAATCATAAGGTATCTCTTACCAAAATAGACTCTCTCATAGAGTATAAATAGAAGTGTCAAGATCTTTGGCCAACAGATAACTCACTTATTGGAGTAGCATAAAATAACAAGCTTCTCAAAGGCATACAAATCACTCTAGGAATAACAAGACAATCCAAATACTTCGAATAACATTAACTCACCCAAGGAGTACCATACAATCAATACATATCTTTCATGCTCAGCCCTAAATAGGAATTCCTCATACGTGGTGGAATTTTATAATACAAATATCAGAGATAAGAAATCAAAGAATTCTTAGATGATTTGAATTCCAAGTGGAATATCAAACCGACATCAACGCTTTTAAGATAGATAGTTATGAATCACTTGTTCAAAGGATTATCCCTCTTAATTAGATTACTTCTAACCCAATTCTTACTGTGATATTCCATAAGTATATATAGTCCAATTACTGGTATCGACATATTCAACCTTATCATTTCATATTATATGATGTTATTTGTATATTTAGTATTTTCTCACCAAATCAGCTCACTGCCTCCTGCACAACAGTCCTCTTCCGACGGCTACTGTGCTCGGTACAGTAAGACTTAACCTCTGAAATTTTTACTGATAATACCCTCGTGAGTCTAGTTTCTAACCCTACTGATTTTATATTTTTCCGATTTTATTTGAATTTATTATAAATTATTTACTACTGACTGTCAGCACAAAAACAGTTCTGGACGAGATTAAGACTCTTAATTAAACTTGATTATCTCACTTAATATCACATTATAGATGATAATATACCATTAACAGACCATATACTCCCCTCCTAGATCAATTACAAATCCTAGGATTATTTGGAATTAATAAAGTACACACCTTTCTTATGTTCCATTACACACAATACAGTTTTAACCATTAATACATCTCAATTAAGACATTTAATGCAAGACACACATTAAGACACCAAAACTCAACGTGGATCATGGTCAACTAAGCAATATCAGAACTTCTAGTCTCTGGAAAATTAATAAAGCATTAGACTTTAGGTGCGAATTTTCATCTAGAAACGGAACATGAATGCACATATGATTATGATGCATTACGCATAGAAATAATATCACAATTCATTCATCTCACAAGAATCCACACAATACACTAAGGTGCTGAATCAAAACACTTGTCAATATCATATAATCAGAAGAGAGGAAAGGGGAAAAACCATCCTACATAATTCACCGAAGATTTCGCCTTTTTACGCGTTGCTCGTCTCCTTCGCTTTCTCCAAAGCTCCCGCTCCAAGCTCTTGCAAACTCCCACGAGAAGAAGCCTAAAAGGAGGTGGGTAAACATGGGAAGGAGAGGGGGAAAGGTCTCTGGACGTTCTAGGGCTAAGTTTTGCAATAGCACAAGCCAACTCTCTATGGTTTATATAGAGTTGGGGGAGAATCACTTCTTAAACTAATTTTCCATATTATGGACACTTTCCACCAATGAGAAGGCATCAAGATCCTTCTAGAGATCAAGTCCAATTGGGATTTGGTATCTTTCCCATTCAAATCCACCCCAAAAATAAGTTAGAAATCGTAAAACCGAAACCGGCGATCGATCGGCTATACGGCAATCGATCATCGTATGCGTTGTTCTACACTACCGCGTTACAGCCGATCGATCGCAATTATTGCCGATCGATCGCTTTACCCGAAACAAAACAATCAATAATCACAGTAACCATGGAAAATCGTCTCGCCGATATCGCCGATATATCGGTATCGGCCCTAAGTCAATACATCGATACCAATTAGTATCGTTTTTTCAAAAATTTTCACGGCGATACATCGATACCAATTAGTATCGGTATTTTTTGAATTAAAAATTTATTTTTTAAAAAAAAAATGAATTTTTTTTTTAAAAAAACCTTTCATATTTGTTTTATATCATAATATGCATATTTTAAAATTTATTCTTTGTTTAAATTAGTATAACTCATTTTAGAAGTTAGATTGTGAAAATATACAATAAAAACTAGTTTTTGACTACCGATATTTTTTTACACAATATCTCCGATATATCTCCAATATTTCGTCTCTTTGGCCGACCGATATTTTACCGATATCCGATACGATATTCCATGACAGTAACTACGATCGATCGTTTTGGTAAGGTGTCAATCGGTTCAATTTATCGATCGATCGTTTCTTATGGCGATCGATCGCAGTCACGCTCAAACAAAATTCAATTTCTCATATTTTTTTACTCAGAACTCTAAATCGCGCATAGTTGGTGGCGTTGAAAAGCTTTTCTCATCAACTTTAATTCCCATAAGGTAAAACATGACCAAATCAAATATTAAAAGGGTCAAATTTCGGTTTTAAAATACTTACTAATTTTTCGGGTGTTACACTGATATTCTTTTTTCATATCATGCAGTTTGAGAAAAAGTAATAAAATTGTGAAGACATTCATTACCCAAGATGATGGATCTAATACAGTACAAGGAGAAATAAATAAAGAAAATAAATAATTTAAAAATAATAAATAATTTTCAAATAAAGGTATTGATGAAGACAAAAAATTTATTGATACTGACGATCAATGATAAGAAGATGAATGGTTGCTAATTCTACACACACAAACCCCTTGAGCTAGATAGAAAATGTCTAGAAATAGATCCATTTAAGGGGCTGTTTGGGAGGCCATTTCCCACTTCATTTCCCATTATTTCCCACCATTTCCTATTAAAAAGTGTTTAGGAGGCACATTTCATTTTCATTTACCTTTAGTAGGTGAATGATCATAATGATCATTTTCATTCTTTATGTGAATGTCCTCATCAAATGGGTTTTTAAATGGGAATCTTGTGACGAATGACCATATTTACCATTCCATCATTTATTTTTCCCTTTTGAATCCTCAAAACTCATACTTTAATCATCAAATGAAAAAGAAAATTTTTTCCTTTCCTACAATCATTGTATGGCCTCCCAAATAGCCCCTAAGCTGGATATAAATTGTCTAGAAATAGATCCATTTAAGTATGAAGAATTTCAAAACATGGCTCCTATTGGGTCTCTGGTGTCGAGTTGGTTTAAACAGCTTACACGGGGGTCTAAGTTTCTAACTAGAGATGAAGACGTTTTTGTTGGATCCAGCGTCAGGGTTCCATGTTTTTTAAGTACTCTTCCAATTAAAAACAACACCTGATAACCCAGTCCTTTTCCTTCCAACACACTCAAAAGTCTGCCAAGGCCCAACTGCGGCGCTCGTGCGACACTGCCAGGACAAAGCAAAGACGCAAGCTAAGCGTTCAATGTCTGGAAGAGGCATTTCATCGAGCAGCTTAACATGTCGCCAAATACGGTACGATATCCCGTCCTCTTGTTCCTCTTCCTCCTCCTCCAGATTGCCTCCGCCGTTGACTTCCTCTTCAACTCCTTCAACAGCAGCGGCCAGCTCCGGCTCGGTCGCGATGCATGGCTGGACTCCCCTGTGATTCGTTTCACCAATGACTCCAGCCAGTCCTCCATCGGTCATGCCTTCTACGCCTCCCCGCTCCAGATGCGGCGGAGGAGTGCCGTCGGTAATTCCTCGTACATCAACTCTTTCTCCACTTCATTCGTCTTCTCCATTGTGTCCGAGGTCCCCGACCTCCCCGGCTTCGGAATGGTCTTCATACTCTCCAAGTACACGGACGCCCCGGGCCTCCTCCCCGGGCAGTACTTTGGTGCCTTCTTGAACGCCACCATCCCCACCGTAACGCCGACTATCGTTGTCGAGTTCGACACTGGGCGCAACCCCGAGTTTAATGACCCAGATGACAACCACGTTGGGATCGACTTCGACGACATTCTGCCCATTGTCACCCACACCGCCGGCTACTGGAGCGGATCCCAGTTCGTCCCGGTCATCATGAGGTCCGGCCGGAACATCCGTGCCTGGATTGACTTCGATGGCCGAAACTTACAGACGAATATCACCATTGCCCCTTTGGGGATCCCCCGTCCATCGCGTCCCCTTATGTCCTACTCCGACCAGGCTATCGCGAATTACATCGCTGATGAGATGTTCGTCGGATTCTCGGCCTCGAAGGTTACCCAGTCCGGTGGCACCTGGATGGAGAGGCAGAGGCTTCTGGCCTGGAGCTTGAGTGACGAAGGTCATCCGGCTCGGGAACTGAACACCACCGATCTCCCAATCTTTTTGCCTGAATACCATTCGTCGCCCTCCCTCTCCGAACGGACCGTCGCCCTAATCATCTGTGGCGCGCTGGTTTTTGTGGGCTTATGTGCAGGGGCCGTCTTCTGGATTTGGTGGCGGAAGTGGCGAAAAAGCGAGGAAGACGTGGACAAGGTTGAGGACTGGGAGCTGGAATACTGGCCCCATCATTTCTCTTACGAGGAGCTCTCCGCTGCCACAAACGGCTTTGCTAAGGAGCAGCTATTGGGGTTCGGCGGGTTTGGTAAGGTCTACAAGGGGGTCCTGCTCAGGCCCTGCAGCAGCAGCCAAGGCTCTGAAATTGCCGTAAAATGCATTTCGCATGACTCCAAGCAAGGGCTGAAGGAGTTCATGGCGGAGATCTCCAGTATGGGGCGTCTGCAACACAAGAATTTGGTGCAAATGCGTGGGTGGTGCAGAAAGGAGAACGAACTGATGCTGGTCTACGATTACATGCCCAATGGCAGCCTCAATTGTCGAATCTTTGGCAACCCGGATAACATCCTCAGGTGGAAGGGCCGTCTTCGCGTGCTTGCCGATGTGGCCGAGGGACTTTCCTACCTCCACTATGGTTGGGATCAGGTAAGATCGCTCATAATTGCTACCTTCTTATGCTGCAGAATTTCGTCCAACAACTAGATTACAATGTTTTGAGGTAGCTGATTGAGTGTGGCATTGTGTCGAACATGTAGATGGTGCTCCACCGGGACATAAAGTCAAGCAACATCTTGTTGGACAGGGAGATGAGGGCGAAGCTGGGGGACTTCGGGCTGGCGAAGGTGTACCAGCACGGCCAGGCTCCGAGCAGCACGCGGGTGGTGGGGACGCTGGGGTACATGGCGCCGGAGCTGGCGAGAGTGGCAACACCGACGGCGGCGAGCGACGCGTACAGCTTTGGGGTGGTGGTGCTGGAGGTGGCGAGCGGGCGGCGGCCGATCGAGTCCTGGGAGGAGGAGGACATGGTGCTGGTGGACTGGGTGAGGGAGCTGTATGTGGCCGGGCGGATCGTGGAGGCGGCGGACGAGCGGCTGGAGGGGGCCTATGGGCCGGAGGAGATGGAGAAAGTGCTGAAGCTGGGCCTTGCCTGCTGCCATCCGGATCCGGACCAGCGGCCCACCATGAAGGAAGTCGTCGCGGTTCTCCTTGGGGAGGATGGCGGGCCCAATTCAGGTTTTCTGTCAGGTCTCCTCCGCGGGCCGTCTTGAGCTTGTGTTTTGAAAACCGCATCGGCCCGGCCCAACGGACTTGGTCGCATGCAAGGCCAATGATTTCTCTTGGCCTGCCAACGGAGCTAACCACAAAATGGGAAAGGGAGGCGGAGAAGGGAAGGAGGTGGCGATGGTCGAGATGGTGGGTGAGGCCGGAATTGGCGAAAGGGTTGCTTCACCAACAGGGATGTCATCTTGTGAAGCAGTAGTCAATTGGGGTGGCACATTCTAATTGGAGTAACTTTTATTTGGGATAAGCCTATAAACTCATAACCATGGTTTAAAAACACGGAGGCTTTTCGAGCGGGGTCATCCGGGTCCGCTAGGTAGATTAACCCTGTCGACCCCGTTTAACCTGTCCGGTGCCAGTGACCTGATTGACCAGACCGCGCTGGTTTTTTCTCTTTCATCCCGATTCTCTTTTCTCGTCTCCCCGACTGGCCGACTCTCTCTACCTTTAATCCTCATTTCTCTCTTCAATCTCTAATCCCCATCTCCATGTCGATCAGCAATCAGCTCCCCCGCCCCAGGTCTCCATCACTATCTCTCGCCCCTGCTCCCCCACCTCAGCTCTCTCTCGCTATCCTTCGCCCTAACTCCCCAATCCTTGCACTACCTCACTCGGCACCCTAGCTCTCCCTCGGCCAACCCTCAGCTAACCCTCACGCCACCTCCCTCGACCATCTCTTGCCCAAACTCCCCCTCGGC
The DNA here is from genome assembly GCA_039654745.1 of Houttuynia cordata. Classification (NCBI taxonomy): domain Eukaryota; kingdom Viridiplantae; phylum Streptophyta; class Magnoliopsida; order Piperales; family Saururaceae; genus Houttuynia; species Houttuynia cordata. The sequence continues at coordinate 16,275,751 of CM077506.1, forward strand.
CAGCCCTTGCACCACCTCCCTCGCCCAAACTCTCTATCAGCCAGCTCTCACATCACCTCCTTCGCCCTTAGACATTATGGTAGTAAACCTTTAATTTTGAAGATTGATTTTGATCTATTTTCAGATGTTAAACTTGGATCTTTAATGGTAGATTTGGAAACTTTGACTATATTTTAGTTTGGTATGTCAAATTTTGTTATGAGATCTTTGATTCCTAAATGTGTGGAGAAAGGATGAAAGAACTTTTATAATACAATATGAAACTTTGATTATTATTATGGAATGTGAAACATTAATTTTGGGTTTTAAAATTTAGTCATAAAATGTGTAGCTTTATTTTTTGGAATTAAAAATTTACATGTAAAAGACAGTGATGGACATTGGACAATACAGATCTCCAATTGGGATCTAGAATTGACACAATTTATATCCCATTACAAATCTCTCTTATTATCATTTTCTTCCACCTTCCTTCCCTGGTCTATCCTCCCCCTTCATCTTGCATCACCTCTTCAAATACATTATGATCGAAGTCACTTGCTTGGACAGGCCTCTTCGTTGATGTCCTCCTTGCACTCACGAGGAGAAATGTATTTGGAAAAGGATAAATAGTTCACCACCCCACGTTTTAGTTAGCCCTCTGTGTACAAAGGGGGTGAGCTGATTAGACTGCGGGAAGAAATTATTAGGTACGCGCCGTGTACAAGGAAGTTGTGTTCATCACCGATGGGTGATTGACATGATTTTCAATTTATGGGTCCTTCGTGGGCCCTTATGACAAAAAAGGGAGTCATGTGCTCATCACCAATCGGTGATTGACACTACTTCCTTTTTGTCATAAGGGCCCACGAGAGACCCATAAATTAAAAACCGTGTTACACACCCATTGGTGATGAGCACAGCTTTCAGGTACACTGCACGTACCTAATAATTTCTCGTGAACTACTCATCCGCAAGGAATTCCGTATCGGATATCGGTATCGTATCGGTCGGCTTAAGAGACAAAATATCGGAGATATATCGGAAATATATCGGAGATATTTGTAAAAAAATATTGGTAGTCAAAAATTAGTTTTTACCATATAATTTCATAATCTAGCTTCTAAAATGAGTTATATCAATTTAGACAAAGCATAGATTTTAAAATATGCATATTAGGATGGGAAACAAGTGGGAAAGTTAATTTTTTCCCATTTTTTTTAAAAAAAATTTTTTTTTTTTCGAATTTTTTTTCCGAAAATATTATTTTATTATTAAATAGCGATATATCGGTCCGAAACCGATATATCGGTCCGAAACCGATATATCGGCGATATTTGAAAAAAATTCAAAAAACGATATTTGCTTGTCTCGTTTTATCGGGTGGGGCCCGATATCGATATATCGGCGATATATCGGCGATATATCGCCGATATGGAATTCCTTGCTCATCCGTCCAAAAAGAGAAGACTCATGGATAGGTGGCTTTGTGCCGTCTAGGTACTACGTCAGGGTAAACCCTGACCCCACCTGTGATCCTAGTGGTCTTTATTTCATTAATTACTATTAGAAATAATAGATATAGATATAGATTATCTAGATTTGTCTCGATTAGCAGGGGTGGTCCTCACTTGATTATGTTAATGCAACTTGATTTTTTGTTGGTTGCAGTTTGAATGTCTGATAGACCTATTAAATGATGTACCACACATTCTTCCACTATCACGGAAGACTAGACCTAGCATGCGCTTGACCTCCTACCAAGTCTGTGGCCGGAAACTGCTTAGAATGTTCAAACTCCAAGGGCCCGATGACCGCAAGGGCCGGGTAGATTAAAAAAACACGATTTTTTCAAAACAAAAGGGAAAAGTAAATATGAGCCCTCGCTTACAAACATCGGCGTGCACCACCGAGCATTGGTGCTCGTTAATCAAGGGGGGCTGCGGGGGGTTCAAGCCCGCCTAGCTTCTGCATTAACACGCCACCGGATGGACACCTTGGTGCAGATCGCCTTGTTTAAGACTTTTGGAGAAATCACTGAATGCTGGGTTCTGACTTATAAGTAGGCCTTGAACGCAACAGAAGTTACTCAAAAAGGGGAAAAACAACACTACGCATTTCTTCAACAAGTCATGGCAGTCAAAGTACAACTTACCCCAAAACTCCAAAGCAATTTTTCCTACTTTGTCCAAATCATAGACTAGAAAGAGATAAATAACAATGCTCTAAACCGCTGGCTAGATAACTCAATTCTTCTGAAAGCGAAGTTCCAGGCAAGAGCATTTCATTCTCAAATATCAGCTTCCACTTGCTGGATATAGAATTGTAGAGGCAGATAAAGACAACTTGGACCGTCACTGCCAGAGTATCACCTAAATACATATTCAACTTCTAAACTATGAACTAGTCTAGTATTTGCCAAGCTCAATGAGAAAATGATCATTACCAGATCTAGATAAAGGAGTACCGAAAAGCCTTTTAATAACCTCATCCTCTCATTCCTCCAAGAGGAGAAATTATTCGGGTACCCGGCATACTACTCCAAGGCGCCAGGGAGCCGTCGATCTCCAGGATCAACGGCGCATACGCCATGGGCCTGCGCCTAAGTCTTCATTTTTCATTTTTCATTCTTCGTTCTTCAAGTATCATAAGTTTGCAGAGATTCTAGACAGCAAGCAAACCGCTCTATGCCTGGAACAGGCATTTCATCGAACAGCTTAGCATGTGGTCGAACCAGATACCATTCCCCGTCCTCCAGCTCATCCTCATCCTCCTCCTTCTCGGGGACAAAGCCTCCGCCGTGGATTTCCTCTTCAACTCCTTCAACAGCAGCAGCGAGCTCCGACTCGTTCGCGACGCGCGGCTGAATTTCCCCGTGATAAGCTTCACCAATGGCTCCAGTCAGTCGTCTATCGGCCGCGCCTTCTACCCCTCCCCGCTCCGGATGCGGTGGAGGGGCAGCGGCAATGCCTCGTTCGTCAAATCTTTCTCCACCTCGTTTGTCTTCTCCGTCATCCGCGAGACTCCCAGCCTCCCCGGCTTTGGCATCGCTTTCGTCCTCTCTAACTCTACCGCCCCTCCTGGCGCGAACTCGGGACAGTATTTTGGCCTCTTCTCTAACGCCACCGTCCCCTTCGTGGCGCCGCTGTTGGCCGTTGAGTTTGACACCGGGCGCAACACCGAGTTCAATGATCAAGATGACAACCACGTTGGGATCGACCTCAACAGCATCCTGTCCGCTGTCTACAACACCTCTGGTTATTGGAGCGGGTCCCAGTTTGTCTCCGTCTTCATGAGGTCCGGTCAGAACGTCCGCGCCTGGATCGACTTTGATGGCCGGAATTTCCAGATCAATGTCACCGTCGCACCGTTGGGGGTCCCCCGCCCGTCCCGTCCCATCGTATCTTATACCGACCCGGCCATGGCCGACTACATCGCTGACGAGATGTTCGTTGGGTTCTCAGCCTCCAAGGTCACCCAGTCCGATGTCACCTGGGTGGAGCAGCAGAGGCTCCTGGCGTGGAGCTTTAGCGACGAGGGACGCCCTGCCCGGGAACTGAACACTACCAATCTCCCCGTCTTCTTGCCTGAATCGAATTCCAAGTCGTCGTCCCTCTCCGGCGGGGCGATTGCCGGAATCGTCTGCGGGGTCTTGGTTTTGGTGGGCTTATGCGCTGGTGCTGCCTTCTGGATCTGGTGGCGTAGGTGGCGACAGTACGAAGATCTGGACAAGGTGGAGGACTGGGAGCTGGAGTACTGGCCCCATCGGTTCTCCTATGAGGAGCTTTCCACCGCCACCAAGGGCTTCGCCAAGGGGGAGGAGCTGGGCTACGGCGGCTTCGGGAAGGTCTACAAGGGGGTCCTGCCCAGACATAGCAGCGGCAACAGAGGAGGAGAAGTTGCAGTAAAATGCATTGCGCACGACTCCAAACAAGGCCTAAGGGAGTTCATGGCGGAGATCGCCAGCATGGGGCGGCTGCAGCACAAGAATTTGGTGCAAATGCGCGGGTGGTGCAGAAAGGGCAATCAGCTGATGCTCGTCTACGATTACATGCCGAATGGCAGCCTCAATCGCCGAATCTTCGACAACCCAGATGAGCTCCTCGGATGGGAGGGCCGGTTACGCGTGCTGGCCGATGTCGCCGAGGGACTTCTCTACCTCCATTATGGATGGGACCAGGTAAGCTCACTCATCACTCCTACATTTTCACGCTTCAGAATTTCGTCAACCAGCTGGTGGGCACTGTCTTGATGTAGCTGACCGAGTGTGGCATGTTGTCGAACATGTAGATGGTGCTCCACAGGGACATAAAGTCAAGCAACATACTACTAGACGGGGAGATGAAGGGAAGGCTAGGGGACTTCGGGCTGGCGAAGCTATACCAGCACGGGCAGGCGCCAAGCAGCACGCGGGTGGTGGGCACGCTGGGGTACATGGCGCCGGAGCTTGCGAGGGTGGCGGCACCGACAGCGGCGAGCGACGTGTACAGCTACGGGGTGCTGGTGCTAGAGGTGGCGAGCGGGCGGCGGCCGATCGAGTCGTGGGAGGAGGAGGACACGGTGCTGGTGGTCGCGGTGAGGGAGCTGTACGCGGCGGGGCGGATTATCGAGGCGGCGGACGAGCGGCTCAGGGGGGACTATAGTCCGGAGGTGATGGAAAAGGTGCTGAAGCTAGGCCTGGCGTGCTGCCACCCGGACCCGGACAAGCGGCCCACCATGAAGGACGTCGTCGCGGTTCTCATTGGGGAGGGGGGCGGGCCGGAGTCGGGCATTTTGTCCAGTCTCCCTCGCGGCGGCAGCGGCGCTGAACTGTCCGAGTGAGATTGTGTATTTAGATTTTTTTGGTGTTTTGATACTTTTTTTTTAACAAACCTTTTTGCCATGATTAGAAACTAGAAAGTGTTAGGAGTAGAAATTAGAATTAGAAAAAATAGAAGGAAAAGAGCTGTAGGTCTTATTTGGAGCACTTAATGACTTGTCTCAATTGTGTTTTTTTGGACCGGCGGGTTTCAATGGCTGTTTAGTTGTTACATCTCCCACAATGTCTCCCATCTTATACCAACCTGCTATTACACACACTCTTGCAATTTGGAAAAATAGCGCCATGGTTCGTCCTTCCATTTAAGTTTTATTTTCATCTTTTTAGAAAAAATTGAGCGCCATTGTCAACTTGGCCAATTTTTAGAAAAAAATGGCTGTCCTTCCAATGACCCTAAGTTTCTCTTGCTGCTATTGAAATCACTATCCATGTGCTTTAGGCAAAGTAACTTATATTTACTAATTTTCTTTGTAAAAAATTGGTTAAAGAAGTGACGGGTGACACTCTCGAGGGAACAAGTAGGACGAGTATTATACCACCATGGTTCGCCACTTCGCCTTCTCGGTGAGATCTCAGTCTCGGAGCCTCTATAGAGATTTGAGATCCTGTAAAATACATTTTACCTGCTCTCATTGAGATTGTAGCGAAATTGCCAAGATTATGCGAGATAGCCTCTCCTTGGACCCGTCGCCCATCCTCTCCTTCGCCACTGTAACCTCTGTTGCCGCCTCCCCTTCTGAAGTGCCTATGCCTAGGCCGTTGTTGTCCCAGCCGTCGCACATCGCTTCTGCTTTGGCTCTCCTCATCCTCCTCCACCTCCTCCTATTCTTCCTCCACTATTTTCCCCTCTATGAGCTTGTTGCTCTCGACCTCGCAGCCCCCCGCCTCACTAGTGATTGTGCTTAGCAAGTTCCTCTCAGTGTTGCTAGTCGGGCTCTGGCGCCTCTCGCCGGACCGCTTTACTTACTCGACATTGATCTTCGAGATCGTGTTGGCACTGCGAGTCGTACTAGTCGCTTCCCCATTTAGGGAAGATGACTTCTATACCGGGATTTTATATAGGGAAAAGTGTAAATGAGATCGCTCTCATATTGCTTATATGAGGCCACTTTGAATCGTAGCCATTGGATCTTGATCTGACGGCTACAAATATCCATAATGCTCTCACCCACTCCTTGATGTGATACACTTACCTACCCACTGATTTGATATCCACCCTCCGATCGAAATCTAACGGTAATAAAGATTGGCCTCATGCTCCTTATGTGAGAACGATCTCATGTAAACTCATCTCTTTTATATATTGGTTTGGTCCAATAACTTTCCAATTTATTGCTTGGATCAAACTTATCCTGCAAACCTCACCAATTTAATAGGTTATTAACTCCATAAAATTCTAAATCCCTCAATATATGTTATTAAAGATTTCAATAAAGTTTGAACCTCATTGGATATATTTACACCTAGGTTTTTTTTTGGCCTTTATACAATTTTCCCCATTTTGGTTCAGAGTCTAAAACTAGCTTTTAAATTTTTTAAATTTTTTTTGTTAATGTATGTAGATATACTTACAAAATATATGTATTTATAAATTTTTATGTGATCAAAGTCGACCGAGATCATTTTACATGGTCTCAATGAGATCTCCCCAAGAACTGGCCTCTTTAGCTCACCGAGACGAGACCGAGATCCGAAATGGCAAACCATGTCTACCACCCCATGATTTAGGCTTTTAGCCAACCCACTCTTTACATGGTCAGCGGATTTTCACTGTCCGTATACTTTCAAAGTGGATATTCACAATTGGTGCGTTGGGGGTGTCCCGCTAGACCGTAGGGTCACTATTTTGATCCGCATCCTTGGGCCACTATTTTGTGATAGAGACATCATCGGCCATGTAATTATTCTATTTTAGAGGAATTGCATCATCTGTAGAGGATTGTAACTTGGAAAGCTTTTTACCATCCATAAAACTAGAGATAATTTAAAGCTTAATTCGTTTTTCTTAGTAATTAAGCTTCATAGTTGAACAACTTGCATTTAAGTATAAGCCTAGGAGATAAAATCAAATAAATTTGTGATCACTTACTTACAATCCATGAAACTGGTTCCACTTGTATATTGCGCTCAAAGGGCTCTCACGAGTTTTTTCCATATTACCTAGCCAATGAGCTAAGAATTTCATATTACCTGGACTTTTGGCTGAATTATCATATAACCTAGAAATGACACCTCATCTTCCCAAAATACCTTCCTGACTAACCATTATAGATTTACATGCCCAGAGATGTGCTCTACTACAAAAGATTGCAACTTCAGGTGAAGAAATGATTGTGCCCATCAGAGGAGAGGATAAAAGAGTAGCAAAACTGCAAAGTACTCATGGCTTAGCGGTGAAGTATTATTTGCAAATTCATCAACTCCACTAGAAGGTGTTTCAAAGAATTTGATATATCCTCATAGGGAGAATGAAAGGAAAAATAAAGAATAATGAAAAAATAATGGGTGAAAGCGGATAAGAAATGAGAGAGATGACTCTTTGAATTTTGCCGTACATGAATACACAATAAAATTACCCATATACACGATAGCGCTGCCTGGATACACGACATCACTGCTAAATACAATATATAGGAAGTGCTATTGTGTATTCAATTATATGATTTTTAGTGGAGTTGTGTATTTGAATACATGGTTGTAACTTATATATCCATAATTTCTTATTTATTTTTGCCTATTCTCTTTGTGTTCTTTTCTATTTTTTATCCTTTTTCTTCCCATGAGGATTACATATAAATATTGAGAAACTATCTAATGAGGATGATAAATTGGAAAAGATAAGCAACCCACTTTGCAATGAAGAGAAAATAGAAGAAATGAAGCAAAATAATAGCGGCTTCACCAAATGATCTCTCTTTGAAAAATTCATCATCCACTCTGTAAGGTGTCTAAAGAAATTTTGGATAGCAAAATGAATAGGCAAAAACGGATAAGAAATAAAAGCGATACGGCTCATTGAATTTTGCCTTACAAGCATCGAAAGCATGTACACGAATACACGATAGCACTGCCCATATATATGATAGTACTGTCCAAATATACGATAGCGCTTCCAGATACACCAAAGGCAGTGCTATCTTGTATTCAATTAAACAATTTTAAGTGGAGTTGTGTATTTTAATACACGATTATAGGGCAAACTTGAATAAGTTATATCCTTCATTTTTTATCCATTTTTGCCTTTTTTGCGTTCTTCTCTATATTTTATTCTCTTTCCTCCTATGAAGACAACATAAAAATCTTGAGATATCATCTAGTGAGGATGAAAAATTCAAAAAGATGAGCAATCCACTCTACAATGAAGAGAAAATAGAAGAAATGAAGCAAAATAATAACGGCTTTACCAAATGATCCCTCTTTTAAAATTCATCATCCCCTCTTTAAGGTGTCTAAAAAAATCTTGGATATATTGTTGAAAGAAAGGGGAGAAAAATAGAGAAGAACGCAAAATGAATGAGCGAAAATTGATAAGAAATTATAGATATCTGAGTCTTTGAATTTTGCCCTACAAGCACTGAAAGTGTGTATACGAATACATGATAGCATTGTCGATATACACAATAGCATTGTCCAAATAGACGATAGCACTGCCAAATACATAATAGGAAGTACTATTGTGTATTCAATTACATGATTTTTAGTAGAGTTGTATAGTTAAATACATGATTGTAGGGCATACTTGAATAAGTCATATATCCCTCATTTCATATATATTTTTTATTCATTCTTTTTGCATTCTTCCCTATTTTCCTCATCTTTCTTTCCATGAGCATAAGATAAAGATCTTGACCCCAAATTTCTCTTTGCCACTCAGCCACAAGGAGTTGCAGCTCTGCTACTATTTTTTCCCCTTCGATGGCCACAAGCAGCTTTTGAGCACTAATGTGCGATTGTTACAAGTACTTCTTCATCAGGAGGTCGCAATCTTTTGTAGTGAGGTACGTCTCCAGGCGTGTAGCTGGCCACACTACATCTTCCCTTTATTAAGGACATGTAAAACTGTAACGGTTGGTCGAGAGGGTATTTTGAGAAGATTAGGTATTATTTCTAAGTTATATGGTATTTCAACTGAAAGACTAAGTCATATGGAATTCTTGGCTCTTTGGCCAGATAATGTGGAAAAAACTCAACTCTCCTCCCATTAGACCATTTCTGGAACGAATGAAAATGCTAGCTTCTTACGGAAACATTACGCAAAAATACAGCCCTACATGTAGCCCAAATCCACATGGCCTTCTATAAGTAATAATTGGCATACAATATGGGATGTGACCGTGGTTTCATATATTGAAGGATATAAAACCAGGTGCTGCAATTTGGGATTCAAGTGCCTAATTTCACGTGAGTCGGGCACATAGGATCTTTTTTTGATGTGACAAACATAGAGGCTTTTTGTATGTTAAAAAACAAAACAAAACATAGGGGCTTCTCTCATTTGTTTGCTGCTTCACGGTACGAGCAAAGCGGCTTTCTCTCGTCCCATCCCAGTTTCAGGCAGCCCTACATCACTAACATACACAGCCATATATGTGTATGTCAGTGATCTAAGGAAAACTAATGTATAAATATCATTTTCTTTTAAAAAAACGTGCCAAACTGCCGATCAGTTCGAAAGCCGCTTTCCGGTAGCTCCGCTGTCGCACTCCATCCCGTGACCCGACTACCGTTGGCCATTTACACATATGGGCCCCACTCTAACCTCGGCCCACTAAGCTTCCCCAACTCAGCCCGGCCCATTTACACAAACTTTGTTCCGACGAGAAGCAGCAAAATAAAAAACTTTGGGATTTTTGGAGAAATGGCGTGCGAGGAGCTAATTGGGGCCTACCTCGACCTGGCCATCGCCTACCTCCTCCTCTCTGCCTCCGCCGTCGCATTCCTCGCCGCCAACTTCCTCCGTTTCTTCGGCCTCCGCCGGCCCTGCCCCTGCGACGGCCTCTTCGGCGACCCCCATGGCGCCTGCGGCAAGTGCCTTCAGCGCCTCCTTGTCCATGGCCCTGTCGCCAAAGTCTCCGCCGTGCAGCGATCTGTCAAGCCAAGGTTCCCTTTTGATGCTATCTGGGCGCCTGGGGATGATGCCTGGGTTAAATTGCTTACGGATGTTGATGGCGATGAGCGGGTGATGGGGAGGGAGGGGCAGGCCTCGTGCAGTTCCATTGGTGTTGAGAAGTTTGGTGGTTTGGTAGCTGGTCGTCGGCTTGAGGTGGATGGGCGAGTGGTTCTCAGACAGAAGCCGCCTGCAGGACTGCGGCAGCGGAGACGGAAAGATGAGCGTCATGGGTTGTCCTTGCATGTTGGGAAGTGTCGCGACAGAGCTCCGTGTCGTCGAGCTCCGGGGAGGATCAACTGCAATGTGAGTAAAAATTGAAAAATTGGATCCTTCCAGGGGCTTCAGGGAAAGGCAATTTGAGTTACTTGGGTCTATATGTAAAGAATGATATACAAAATTAAGAATTAGTGTTAGTTTTATTACTAATATGGTTCGAACTCACTTGAATTGGAAGAAGGTTTTCAGTTGGCTAAGCGAATATTCGTTTAGTTGGATTTGGTTCATCTCTAACTATTTACTAGGATTAGAGTGACCAATGCCTCTACGTCCCTTTGTCTTTTTATTTGTTTCATGGTTGTGGATAGTTCTTCTAGATATGTTTTCCTTTCGACAACCAGCAGCAATCAGAACTTTGTTTCGGCTCCTTTTGCTGGTACTTTTCTTTGTCTGCCACTGGAGAGAGATTATGGAGAGGTTCATTTTGTTTTTTGCGTATGGATGATAGATTGGTTGCCAATTTGAATTTATGCTAAACAATGTGGTGGGGCGAACTTTTTTCATCCCCCCAAGCGAAAAATAATTGAAAATAGTGACTGAAACCAAGTTTATTTTTATTCCTGTAATGCTCCATGTCTTGCTATCAAATCCATGGGGCTCACAGATTACCAATGCGTTTCTTTAAGGATCTGGCTTATTGGTAGAATACTGATTTCAAAATTATTAATACCGTTATGTGAATTTTTTAGTTGCGACATAATGTTGTTGTTGACAATCGCGTATATGAGGTTTCAGGCATGCACCGCACCCATTGTGAATCAATTAAACGTGCGGGTGATGAGAAGGCTGTAGACGAGGATTTATATCTCGTTGAAGAAAAGATACATAAATCAGAGTCTTGTGAGACTGGTTTTGATACCAACCTGTCTAAAAAGATAACAAACTTGGAGCAGGCACTTAAAAAGGAGCATGCTGCACGTGCTGCTCTCTACCTTGAGCTAGAGCGGGAGAGAAATGCAGCTGCAACTGATGAGGCAATGGGGATGATCCTTCGGCTCCAAAAGGAGAAGGCTTCAATTGAAATGGAAGCTCGACAATTTCGAAGTATGATTGAAGAAAAATTTGCTTATGATGAAGAAGAGATTAATATTTTAAAAGAAATCCTGGTGAGGAGGGAAAGAGAGAAGCTTGTTTTGGAGAAGGAACTTGAGGGTTATCGTCAAATGATGGTTCCTGCTGGAGGAAAAGCAGATATGTCACTTAGACCATCTGACAAGAGGGACACTGACATTGGTGATTTGGGAGGAGGTTTAGGACAAAAGCTATGTTCTTCACTTGATAATGCAGATGATCTAACATTTATTTTGCAGCACATCAGTGAATCCATAGAAAAGAAGGAAACAATCAAAGACCTTAGAATATGTATGGACAACAGTCCTTCTGGAAGGAAACAAGGTGGGTTTCACATTTTGCCGAAGGATGCTGTTCAACCGGCCATTGGTGAAGGTATTGAAAGTGGTGATTGAAACCATCTAGACAAATTAGGAGATATATCGTGTAGCTTGGGCTTTCAAGAAAAGAGCATCGTATCAACAAATGAGCACCCGAGTGGCCCTCAGTCAAATAGAGAGTTAAGAACATGTAACTCGAAGCTGAATCAAGAACCTATTCTGGATGCTGAAACTTCTCCTTGGGTTCATGAAGCAACAGCTAACAGGTCGGAGCCTGAAAACTCTGCACAAGTTGGTGGTTTTGGAAATGGTTACCCTCGAACTTCCCAAGCTGAGATGGAGTTTAAGTGTGCTCGATGTGCATGTTGTTGATGACAACTTGTAGGTTCCTGACAAGGAAAATGGAGACATAAAAGGGTCATCATTGATGCACAGCAGATCGAATGGATCAAACAAATGGGTAGACATTGAAGAAAACATTCACAGAAGCAACTTGGATACAACGAGTGGCATGCCAGTGCCAGACAAGCTGCAAAGAAGAGCATCAGTTTCAGCCTTCAGCAGAAGTTCTTACGCTGTTGATCATGAAAAATTAAAAATTGAAACAGAAGTTGGGTGGCTCACAGAAAGGTTGAAGCTCGTGCAGCAAGGAAGGGAGAAGCTTAATATTCCTATTGATACCAAGGAAAAGCAAAAGCTTTAGGAATTTTAACTCTTGGAGGAAATATCTTCTCAGCTTCAGGACATACGGTCCCTAAGTTTGACTGGACCAAATGCTCGCCGGGTTTCATTATTTCCTTCATCCTCTAAGGTATGAAGTTCAGTACCTAATAATTAACATGCTTTCTCCTAGTTCGTAGGTCATATTCTAGATCCTACACGTTAGTTAGACTTCTGGATAGTTATGATCTTAAATTTACCAGTAAACACTGAGTGTTTGTAATGTTTTAAAATTTAGACAAAGTAGCTAATTCAAAAAAAATTGATCCTACTTTTCTGCTTAGCTGGACATAGTCTACCACAGATTGTTTATGTTGTGTTGATTTTTTCCCTAAAATATGCCGTGTGGAGAGGTTTGGCAAGCTTCCTACCAATTTATTGATAATTAAAAAATGCAGGGAAGGGTGAGGGGAGGAGGGAGGTGGGTGTAGGCCATAATCCTTGTCCTGACAAGCTTCGAAACATTTAATATTTAATTGAATGTCTAAAATGTCATTGTTTGTTTGAAATTAATTGTTTTCATTACTAATAGTTGGCCAAGTACATTTGGTTTCTATGCTATTTTTTCCTTAAATAACATTGATTTCATCTATATCAGGAGTGAGTGAATGAATGAGATTCCCTATCACATTCTCTATTACATATTGTTGTTGTCAATGGTTAACCAAAGCCATCTGATTGTCCCCACTTTAGAGGGTTGCGGCGTAAAAAAATTCCACTGTGTTTCGTTGCATGAATTTTGTATTGTCATTTTGATTATCATAGGAGCCAAACGTAATATAGAATCAATGCTAGGTAGTTGGGATAGGAGTCATACTTGATTTTGATAGAAACGATGCGTGGATTTTGTATTGCCGACCCCAGATAGTTGGGATAAGGCGTACGCGGATGATGATGAATGAAGAAGCAAAAAGCTTTTCACTTGCTTTGCTAGGAATTATATTTCTTGTTAAAATCGTACACGCATTCTGTAGTGAGAATGGACATCAGATGGACATTTAGGAAAACAGAAACTATAAAAGAAATTGAAGATGGATGGCTACGCAATGATGTATTGCGATGAAAAATAAGAGGGTGAAGACAGTTGCCATTTACTCTACCTTCAGAAAAAGTATAAGCCCCCAAATTTCCTAATTTCATGATCCTTTCAGGAAGCGCGTCTAGTAGCTTATCAACGGCAGTAGTTTGTTTTATCAATAGTTTTACCAGAAATGCATTCTTCAGCTTCTTTTCAGCCTTAACGTTTCAAGTGACATTTTCTGAATTATAAAGTTTCGGCCTGTTTGGGCAGGTATTCATGGGAGGGATCAGTATCCTCCCACGAGTTGCAATTTCTCTTTCCTCATGAACTGTTCAAATTTGTGAGTTGAAAAATGCTCCAACCTCTCACAGAATGCAACACTCATAGTATGGTACCGATGAAAGTGTGGGCACCATCCCTGCCCATGCCTGGGACCATCAATGTGAGCATGATGTGAGCATAACATTCTGAGTAATCACTCTTGGTATCTGTATGTATATTAAGACATATATCAACTTGTTTGTCAACCGGCTCATGCTCATTACCACAATGTCAAAGGCTTTTCTCAAACGTAATACATTTTTAGAAAATATTTTTTAACTTATGATAAAAAACAGTATAAATCTTAGGTTTAAGAATTTCAGTAATTTTTTAGGGTATTGGCAAGCTGAGCTTGTATTAATGGATTTCTAGCCGGGCTTAAAAGGTTGATGTAATAAATGACATCAAGTTTTGCCTTTGCTACATTCAACTGGTACCAATTTGAAATTGTAGTAATTTGTGAAACCAATCAAGCACAAGTTACTGTATTTGCACATTGCTATTATATCATACTATGAAATGGGTAAATAAGTGGCATGAGTTTTGATATAAAGCACTGGGCGTTGCCAGTGCCCAGACTGGCAGCCCGTAGAAGCCCTTGATTAAAATCCAAGGGCTGCTGTTTAACACTGGAAATGGACAGCAACCCCTATGATATCAATCCAAGGGCTGCCAGCCCCCAGTGCCCTATATCGAAATTGTAAGAGGCATTACATATAAAGTGCTCTAATAGTTCAAATCCATTTGAAAATGGTGTGAAATATGCGTCTTTATGTCTAAATTCTAAATTGGCAGCTGGTTCTTATCTGTTCCGAAGTGAATTTTTGTGCTATGATTCTTGCAAGTTGCTTCTTTGTGTCGAGCATCTTTGATGCTCTCATCTGGTATTTTCAATGTCCATTTTCTTCTTCTTCTCAGTATGTCAACAAATGATAGCTTCTAGTAATAATGCATGTTTGTATTAGGAAAAAAGGTAATAATGCATGCAGATGTTACTGGCTTGCATGACGATTTCAGTGTGCTAAATAGTATTTCTACATATATTCATGAAAGTGGAGAAAAATAAAACAAGAAGTATTTTTTCCTAAAAACGAAAAGTAAAGAAAAGCATACCTTTTTTTCTCTTTCTTCTATCCTGCATCTGTTATTTCCCTGTATTTTCTTCCAATACTCTTCCAGATGTTAGGTATAAGTGAGAGGGTGTGTGTGTGTGTTTGTGTTGTTTAGTACTTCCTTCCCCTTCCTCTTCTTTGTCCTTCTCTGGCTTCAGATAAGCCTTTTCAATTGAAGCTGAGATGCTACAGAGAAGATTTTTCATGTGAGGCTGAAATTTCATTCTATTTCGTTTTCCATCGTAGGAAGTGCTCATGTTGTTTAACCACTAGTGTTTGACTGCTGACTGGTATGAGTCGTATGGAATGATGAGGCTATCTATGCTGGAATGAAACACATTAAAGTCGTCCATTTTTATTTTCCAATGTGACTTGACAATACAAAACCCTTCTGTGGTCAGTTTGAGACAGGCAATATGAAATATTGTTACAGATAAGGAACCGGGGAAATATCACTAGTAAGGAGAAACACTTCTGCTCACAAATGTAAACAAAAGAAGTTTTTGTGTTTGTAGTTGGTATGAAGTCTTAGTCAAAATTTACTCATGAGTGGCATCCGAACATTTGGTTTCTCTGTTTGTCACTCCTTTCATTCACCCACTTCCCCCTCCCACCCACCACAGGTTTGTCCTTAGTTAACCTTGAGCTCAGTGGTTTCTTTAGTAGTCTGTCACTTGCTCGGGCTTTTTTGTGTTGTCTTTAACAGACTGGTCTATGGTAATAGTCGCAGATCATTAATATGAAAACTTAACATGTGCTTGTTAACTTGGATGCAGTTTTTTGATATTATAATGTTCTCACCTTGCAATTATAGGATTTGACTTGCTGAATGGAACTATTTATTTGCAGCCTGTTTTCTTAGAATCATCGTTGACTATGAACCTCTAGTTGGATAGTTGAAGTCTTGTTTCATCGTCAGTTTACTAGTATTGCATTTTTTGAGTAGCTTGGCTCCCATTCTATTTAAATGAAGCTATCTGCTTGCAGGCCTCATCTAAGAAACGACGATGTCGCAGTGTGTCACTTCATGAAAGTACAGATTGACAATCGATGTATTATTGATGCACGTCCGTTGACGCAGACAAGCTAAAGCCTCCTAGCCTTTGCACGTCAATGCAAAACACGTTTTCTGACAATCCTGCTTTGTACTTGAGACCCATGAGCAGCACTGCACTGGTGACAAACTAGGAGAAGCGTCTAGATGTTCCTTTTTTGCAGCCATACAGCCTGATGGGTACATTCTGTGGCTGGCCTTTTTTAGATATAAAGGCCTGAGGTAAGCTCTGTGGTGCTCATTTGGAGACTGCTGCACCTAATTTATGCGTTACTTGTATGAATCGAATAAATAGTGTGTCAATGTTCAAGTTCTTAAAATCTAGAAAGTCACGAAGCTTTTTTTAAAAAATCCAGTCCTTGTTTCCAGTTAAACTACCTTCCGCGAACCATCCTTCAATTAAAATAAGTGCTGTTGTGATAAGTATATCATTGTGCATCACATGTATAAGACTCTTTTGTACGACTTTTAACCACCTTCTTGGGTATTGCCCTTGGTACATTAGTAACTGACGTCGGTACATGTGTGATTTATCTTGCCCCTCTTTAGTAGGACGTTGTTTACATTATAGGATCCCATCTTCTTTGATTAATTAAAAGTCTTGACTATAAAAACATATCCAATGCTCTTTATTAAACAAGGTTTTAAAAACCGGACCGGTGGTCATCGACTAGAATTCTTGGTGGGTAGGTCCAACTTGGGTAAACCCGGTTGTTGATGTCATTAAAAAAGAGGGGGGCTCTACGTGGTGGTGCCACCGGAGGGGGCTGGCTTGAGGGGGGCAGATAGGGGTGGAGGTTGGCTCGAGGGGGGGCTGGCCCGAGGGGGCCTAGCTCGACGTGGCGGCGCCAGGGGGGTGGCTCTTGCCTCCCTCTGTGAGACGACGGTAGCTCCCTCTGGCCCAACGGGGCTCGGGGGGGGGGGGCAACAATTGCAGGGGAAGGGGGGTAAAACCCGGACCGGTCGGTTGGGTCACCGGTTTGACCTGCTGAATGGAACTGACCCGGCTCGAAAAGCCGACCAATTGCCGATTGGGTCCGGTTTTTAAAACACTGCTATTAAAGCGTTATCTGATCTTCAGAACGTCGACTATTTATATCTCGCCGTTTGGATCGTGAACGAGCCCTTAAAATATACGTAGTTATATAAACTGTATGAGAGGTTTGGACGGTATTCTAGTTGCAAGCCAGTAAACAACCAGAAGGATTAGAAAAGATTCAATCACCCATAGATTATGTTTATGAACTTTGTAAAAAAAATCCCGGACTTGAGGGAGGAAACTCTAAGCATTGTAGAAAAAGCTTATCATTATTAGTGTTGATCTCAACAAGAAGAGCTCAGAGATAACTGGAAAGCAAAATCTCTCTTACAGAACCAATGCAAGCCGGGACCACTTCCAACATTCCATATGCAGCCTCCATGTCCTCCTTGCACAGTGGCGCCGGTTCATTGAGGTCAAGAACCAGCCCACTCTGGCCTCGCTGGGCTCTCACGCTTCTGCCCCAGTGGCACCTCTTGTGCCCACCAAGCGCCTGCCCGGTCCGGAACACCCGATGACAAACTGTGCACTCATGTACGTGCGTCGACGGGCCCCCACTACACTCCCTCTTCCTCCTCTTCGGTGGTCTATCACCGGCCAGCATTAGAAGAAAGACAGCAGTATCGTTGTCGGGGCCTGAAACCGGGGCTCTCCCCGTCAGTGGCCGTCCAGGGTGGGTCCTCATATGCCCAAAGAGCGCCTTTTGGGAAGTAAATTGCTTGCTGCAGTGGGAACACTGAACCAGTTCCCTGTTCTGAGTTCCAAATGTGGGAGCTTCTTCAGTCTTCATTCTAATTTTTCTAGTGCACACCTTTGAGGTGTATGGAAGTGGGATTAACTACTTGTAGTACCTGATCTCCAGCTTCTCATTGCCATATATATAGCATAATGTCAAGAAGTAGCCTTTGACATTGGACTCTTTCTAAGGGTGGCTTTTTGACTCATATTCCACTGAGCCGACTCATATTCCATAAAACAAGTTCTTGTTTGAGTCAACCTACTGTTTTAACTTGCTAATGGTTGAGAGTTCCCACTGATTTGCTTCTCCGGCTTCTCAATCTAAGCAAGACAGTATACTGTAGTCCCTCATGCCATAATCAATATGACGTTAGCTTCATTTTAGTTTGCTGAGGCCACTCAAGTCCCCTCCTTTGCCAGAGATTTACAGAGAAAAGTAAGGTATGCAATGAAATTATCAGACTTTGACTAGACTTTCATGGAATAGATCATCTTTAGATAGGTCCTCAGTGGTTGACGTAAAAGAGTGGCTGTCTCTGATCCAACACACATCACCAGACCTGATTTTCTTATCTTACTACCATTTCTACACACTGCTCAGGCCAATGGTGGGGAACTGAAAGGACCTGTGAGTGGAGGTCTACTCCCCCACGGAGACTTGCCATTTTTTTTTGCATGGACGTTCAAAACCTAAATCATGCTATTTTTGGAGATGTCAAACCCCTCTCACTCAGCTGGTTTTGTTCTCCCTGTTTCATCATTTCTCATTTTTTCAATCTCTCGTAGTGCATTACACCTCTGCACATGCAATGGTCAGACCTCCCTCGAGTCTTTGATCCCCTCAAAAGATCTTCCATTTCAAAGTTTAGGAATTAGGAATGGTTTTTTTTTTCAAAATTAGGAATTAGGAATGGTTAACCATTTAATGATTTATATGGTCCATGTTATGGACGTGAGTGCCTCTTTGCCTTAATTCAATTAACTGTAAAAACGCTTCTAATTTGAGATTTCTGATTGCCTCAAGAATCCTCTGATGGCCTTGGTATCAAAAGTAGACCTTTTTTAGAAAACCAATCACCTGACCTGATATAACCATATATGGTTTCTATTTAGTATGACTTAGACTTGCTAAATAATCGTTATGAAAACTGATTGTATTAAGGAAACTTAATACCAGTTCAAGAAGAAATGAAGAGCTATAGTTATAACAATAGGTCTAATCCTTGATGAATTAACATTAGGGAAAAGGTTAATTCTAAATAGAGCTCCAAAGAGGTAGCGTGGCTAGCATCAACTCGTGTATCATGATAACAACTTGGCCCTGCTTATGGAAAAAATTCTCTCAGTTATAATATATAATAACTAAATAAAAAGTTGGATTCGCTTGAGCATCCGGGAAACTTGGTTATTTTACGTGGTATCATGTCATGGGTTCAAGTATCGTTGGTGGCTTCATACCTAAATAAATAAGATTTCAGTTTCCTTATAGCTCAAGCTTTTAGGAAACTTGGTATCATGTCCTGGTATCGCTGTATCAGGAGGTCCTAGGCTCAAGGTTCTTTGAATGCATTGATACCCCAATTATATTCTACGTGCCACGCTTGGTGGACACGTGAGGGACAATATTGGAACATAAAATAAATAAATAAGATCTTGGTTTCAAGCTTTTGAAAAACTTAGTTACCTCACATTCACCATTGTAGTCAAAAGATGTGCTGGAAGTTGGTGTTTAACAAAGTGTTCTTTCTTCCTTAAGTATTTTGCCCAAAAGGGCTTTCATTTCATTCTTCCATTTACTTTATTAATAGTTCCATTTTCAAGTTACATAGTAATCCAGCAGACCTTGTACCATAGAAATTTTTTGTGCAAAAAATCGGGTGTTAGTGGGATGGCCATGACATTGCTTCTTGAACCCTCTAAATGTTGGCCACTCACCATGGATTATCCCTAGAATTACCGGTGAGTATGATGGGTGGACTTTGAACATGCCGAAGGAAAAGGATACAGTGCTTAAGAGGTCGGTTGCACCCTTCTAGTGGGATCCTGATGATTAAGACACCCCTAGTTATTAAAGAAAAATCTTGCAGCGTAAAAAAAGATTTAGTGGCAGGCATGCCACCCACACATGGGTTCATGGATGAGGCCTGACATGCATCACAAGGAAGCCTTCTCTAGCCCCTAGGCACACCTCTTATAGTAGTGCATTGTCGGACTGACTGTAAGAGGATGTGGATCAAACAGACCTTATGGACATGAAGTTCAGGATTGATTATGCTCAGGAGCAGATACTTCCTCCATCCAATTGAGCATGTATGCATTTAAAAAAACACATGTCCATCATCACATGGCCGACTTTGCTCCCTCACAACCAAAAACACTGAACAAGGGGGAACTTTGCTTTTACTGTATGAGCCTTATAGAGCAACGAATTTTACTTATTTTCAAATGCGAATAGGCTCCATTGAGGGGTAGATGTATAACTTCCTCTTTCATTGTCCAAAGTTGAAAAAAAATTCCTTAATATTCTATTTCATCATCATACGCCTTATCTCAGCTATATGGGGATGGCGGCATGGATTATATACTATGTTTGGCTCTTATCAAAATCAAAATAGTACACATCCATACAAAGAAACATAGTGGCAAGTTATTACGTCGGATGCCCTTTTTTATGTAACCCTCTAAAGAGGGGACTATGACAAGAAGATTCAACGTCATCATATACCTTTCCATATATGTGGATTAGCTTCATGACATGATGGTTGCATATGAATTATTAATATAGCCATCTTCCATCTCAAAGCTATTAACAATGAAAATCAGTCTCCTTTTACATTCTATTTCATGTTTTCTTTCTCATAGTAATTACTGGATGGAGCGAAAAAGATTAGTGAAGGAAGTAAAAAGGTTGGTAGATTGGCTTCCTTTTAAGAAATAATTACGCTTTGTGCATGCCAGTCCATGGGGACTAAAATAGTTAAAATTTGCTTGGGAAAGTAGTCCTTTTAACCCTAAAGACCAAAATACCTTTATGGCCTATCAAGAGAAGATGTAGCCATTTTCATTCTTCCTCTCTCTCTCTCATTTTCCTCCGTTTGCTCTCCGCCATTACCCTGCATCATGTGCTCCACACCATCAACCTTTGAGCCTCCTGCATCATGTATGTTGTACCATGAAGCTTCTCAAAGCTTTGTTTACTCCATTAATGGCCACTCAAAAGCTTTATTTTTCTATTGTGTACAGACTATTTCATACCTTCCAAATTCCAAAAATAATTTTGGAAGTACCCATTTGTAGATCTTGAAGATAGGAACAAAAGTGCTTTTATCTTTGACTTTGATTGATGTTGTTTCGGGCTTCGATTTGAGTGATTTCTCTCAACTGGGCATTTTTCAAAAATCTGAACAAATTTGTTAAGGAAGACAGTTCAAACCCATAAAGAGAAACAGATTTGAACTCGATTGCGTGTTTATTAATATGCCACAACTCCATCACAACTAGCATAAACTCTGTCACAACATGATTCACAACCTATATTCATTCTTTTTGAACTTCGCATGCATACAACATATAAAGTCACAACTAAATTCTCAACAACTAATACTATCACATCTAAATATGACAAACCTTAGTTTACCTACCCCAACCAAACATCACAACTGAATATAAATAGTGACATAAACATCATAACAAAAAAATAAAAGCATCTCACAACTAAGAATAAACGGTCACATAGCACATCACAACATAAAGAAATTGTAAGTCAGAACATAAAAATAATATCTGATCAAGTTTAAACTGAGAATAAAAATATATCACATCTGATCGTTTGAATACAAAGTAATTTATAAAGGGAAAAGTTTAAATGAGATCGCTCTCATATAGCTTATATGAGGCCACTTTGAATCGTAGCCCTTCGATCTTGATCTAACGGCTACGTATAGCCATAATGATCTCACCCACTCCTTGATGTGACACACTCACCTATCCACTGATTTGATATCCACCCTCCGATCAGAATCTAATGGCAATAAAGATTGGCCTCATGCTCCTTATATGAGAACGATCTCATGTAAACTCATCTCATTTATAAACCAATAATTTTAAATACCAACTTAGTCAAAACTAACATCATAAACCTTCACAATAGAAAAAACCAACTCTAAAGAATTTGTGTATTTGTCTCAAATCTTGGAAACAATGAATTAGATGACCCACTTTTAAAAACTCTTAACGTTGAACCTTTGAAGGATATCCCCTACAGGAATCTTGAGAAAATATTAACATATATGCATCATAGTGATCAATGTTTTCTTGCGTCTCAGAAGTTATAACCATTTTGATCTTTCATCCATCCCATGTCCATATTTGAAATCCATGTGCATAACATATTTGGCATGTCTCCTCATAATAAGCAAGAAAATATAGATTTCATGTGAGATGTTTCTAATCTTCATATTGTCATATATGTAGGCAATTTTCTGATCAATCCTAAATTCAATAAAACATTTGTGCCCACACTTGAGAACTGGAACCATCCACTTTGTGCATTTAATGCATTCTAATCACTTGGGCCTCTCAATCCCGCATTGACCTCCCTATACCAATTTTTCTCGGGATACAGCCCTTCAATATACTTATTCGGATCGATCTGTTGCAGCCTCCAAGTCTCATGCTCTTCTCTGTGTTGGAATTCCTTTAACTCGCCACCTTGCCTTCGATTTTTGCTGATTATGCCCTTGCAAAAGGAGGTTGGAATTTGTTCCTATAATTGATTTATCTTATTTCTTACTGTTTGCATGCACAAGCAAAAAAGAAGTTCCCCTTCTACATTATAAAATTAAAAAATGAGTTAAAAAGAAGTTAACATTGAATTACAACCTACTTAGATTAATCATCACAACTGAAACTTAAATATATCTCAACTTATATATAACAATCATCACAACCTAGCGAAAATAATATAGTTTGGAATTCATTTTCTACATCACAACCTATTTGTAAAAGTCATCACAACATAAGCTATAATATATCACAACCTATATTAATGTAATATCATAACATATTCTCTAATCAACAATCACAACATATCTAAAATAATATTTAAAATTCAGTCTATAAATCATAAACTAGAATGTTTAAATAACAACATGTATATTAGGCAATCACAACCTATGAAAATAATATCTTTGCAATACACACATCATAACAAGTACAAGAAAAATAATGTAATATCATATTAATGTAATATCATAACATATTCTCCAATCAACAATCACAACATATCTAAAATAATATTTAAAATTCAGTCTATAAATCATAAACTAGAATGTTTAAATAACAACATGTATATTAGGCAATCACAACCTATGAAAATAATATCTTTGCAATACACACATCATAACAAGTACAAGAAAAATAAACTTACCATGAGAATCCCCAGGTCAGGAATCAAGTGGAGGTGACCGAGGGTGGAATTAGTGCAATGAAGATGACCAAGGGTTGCTTCCTAGGTGGCCTTCTTGCTTCTCACTCAACGTCAGCGGATGCTAAGAATACGATTGAAATTTCTCGTCCATACTGGGATACGATTGACCTTCTTCATAACCACTAAGAGTAAACATCACACCAATCCTATAACAACAATTAATAAAATACAACAGAACTGCTTCATTATCACAAACTAGGCTATCACAACCTATAAATATAACCTCACATCTAAATATATAATTCATACCAACCTACATATATAACATTATAATTTAATCAAATACCTATCACAACTAAATATATGATATATACCAACCTACATATACAACATCACAACTAAATCAAATATCTATCATAAGCAAATATATGATCCATACTAACCTAAAGACATAACATTATAACTAAACCAAAGATTTATCACAACTAAATATAAGATATACATCGGCCTACAAATATAACATCACAAGTAAATCAAAGATCTATCACAACTAAATTTATGATCTCTCACGGCCTATATATGGTGTATCACAACCAATATACAATGAATTACCTTGAGTATTAACAATATTGGCTTATATATGGGTGGCTTCTCGGCTGCATTCTTGTCTAAGCCACGGGATATTTTTTTAACTTAGCCTCCGAGTCAGTGTCGAGTCCCTATTGTGGTGCCTTAACTCGTGCCCACCTCTTATCAGCCTCCTCCAGTGGTGCATTTTCGTTTCCCTTCTTTTTTTTTGTGGCTTTTTGTTGGCCTCAAATGTCGTCTGTCACTTACAGGTCCAAGGTGAACAAGTCCAAGGTTTTCTCCTCCTCTGTCAAGATAATCTCCAGCTACACCCTCAATAGCCACGACATCAACAACCTCGTTCGAGTTTGGGGCAACACTAAGTATTCATTTCTTTAACTTGTGTTTATGGTCATTTTTATCATCCGTTTTGGTTGCCACCCAAATTTTTTATACTTAGACACTGTTAATTCGAAGAACCAAACTTATATATGTCAAACATTGCAATCAATCGTGATGGCATAACATGGACCACTAAAGTAGCAATTGGTAATGCATTCAAAATCTACAACATAGCTGTAAAACAGTTCCACAACCAAACAAGTTGAATTGATCTTTCTTATTCTCTCAGTCCTCATAGGTGTTAATAATGTCATTCTAATGCACAATATAAACATCCTTTGTCTAAGAATATGCAGAAAAGGTTGCTAAGTTAGGTTTATTCATCATTTCCCAAAACATAATGTCTATTGGGTCACTTGGCCTCAAGAAGAGGAACATTGCAATGTGATATAGCAAGGCCAACCTGACATTTTTTGTAACTTGTAACTTCTTGTTCCCAAACTTCTCTTGTATATCCTTGCAATGATTTTATTACCCTTTTTCGGGAACATATTCTTAAAGTAGCTCTTGGTGTGGTGAGAGGATTTACTTGCTCAATTGCCTCCTCCGTACAATGACAACCCCATATAATACTCACGTCCATAGGCTTAAGGCTCACTGACTGCCCACCAATCGTAAGTATTATACCACTCTCACTCCTGACAAATATGTGGTTGACTATTCTATGACACGTCATCAAAGAAGACACAAAACAAGTTTTCATGAGCTACTTATACACAATTCCTTTAGCTCTTGTATGATGCCGAGGGGCTTTGAAGTTGAACACCTATACTCAACTCTGTCAATCTATATAATGTAATGCAATATTAATCATGCATCCAAGAACATATGCATTATTATGTATGATTATAGGGCACACATTAAGCATAACCAAACACAATCAGGTCCACCATAACCCATCATAATGACTTCATAGTCTCAACATAACCATGTAACACATGTATCCCAACCCTTCCAAATAACCTTCACAACTATAGTAAAAGCATCACAAACCCTTTAAACTGTGCCCATCACAAGTCCCACTACAACCCCAATGACTCTAAGCACCACAACCCAGTAACTCTAAGCATCACAACTAATAATGTATATTATAGCATAACGATCATAACCATCTAAACATACAGACACATCGCAACCTAGAGAACATATCGCAACTATTACGCAAGCATCACAGCCATGAAATGGCACAACTGACGCCGTTCCGTGTGTCCGGAGTGTGTTCCAACCGTCCAAGGGCAACTTTGCCTTTTTGAAGTTCAGAGTGCTTGGGAATGCGTGCGGGACCAAACTGGTAACAAATTTCAGACCATTGGGACCAAAGTAGATACAATATTATCAACTTTAGAGTATTTTGGTCAAACTTTACTAGGTAATTTCTCTATGAAATTGACCCTCCTTTTAAGTATCACTTTTGTCAAATGTGTAAAATTGATAGCTGTTTTTGAAGTAGAAAAAGTGTGTACAATTGATAGGGGACAGATAGAGAATTGAATGACGTACAATTAATTCATCCAACAAAACTCATAAGCTGACATGGAGGATGCACCCCAAAAAAACAAAGATATACATGGAGGGTTTTGAGAGATATGGGCCGTATGGCACGAATGGACCCTAAACATCCAAATGGGCCATTCCCTCATTTTCGTGTCAGCATTGAAGGGTTTTGTGAGATAACAGTCGATGGACGTTTATTAATTTCGCAACTTATTAATGAATTTAAACTCCCCCTCAGATGGGTATAGGGTTATAGCTTAACTTACCCTTTAAATGCAGTGGATGAGCATTTTTATGTGTCTAAAGGAATCAGGGATATGATGATCTAAAAGGGGCACAGGCAAAACAAGCATCTCACGGGAGGGTGGGCCCACTGGTCTGACCAATCTCTAGTTTAAAAATGATAATAACAATAAACTTCTTTTTCGTTTCCGAGTTCACGCTTCCCTTCATGGGAAAGGTTTACCTCTCTATCAAGCCAGCCAACAACATAATTATCAGATTTGGGACAATTTAAATTTGATGCGTGAAACCTTCATCCTGATGAGTCTCTTACTAGATTAACCCAAAACAATCAAACCCTATTGCATCTCAACAATATTTCTTCCCACATGAGCGGTTGTTGAAACTTGAAAGTTCAGAAGTAGATACAAAAGCAAATTAAATCGTTTAAAGCAACAAGACAAGCAAGTGCCACCGCCCCATAACATTGAAACATAATAACGACAGCAACTACTCTTGGTCACTGTGTAAGTTGCCCACGTTCTATTGACCCTTTCATTTGGCTATTACATTCAGTTTTTGTATTACATTCTACCTCCTCCTTTCAAAAATTTCAAATCCCCCAAAGCTTCGTCATTTGCACACTAAAAACAAGGAAGAACACAGAATTTGGTTGTGTACTTTGTAAAGAACAAGACAATAACAAGTTGACAGAAGATAAATCAGATACTGGAACTTGGAAATATTCTTTTCCGAGCATCTGCATGCAAAGCTAAAATAACTTTGACAAGGCCACCTTCACGTGGGTTTCCAGCGACATTGTGGCTGCTTACTGGTAACAACGAATCAAACTTACATGCAGTCAAATTCGAATTCTCCTTACTTCAGCAGCTATCCTGATGAACCGAATAAAAGATTTGTGTTTGTCTGTTTGTTTCTATGTCATTATGTATCCTGACTCTTCTTATAGGATGCTTGCTGTTTATCTTCATCTTCGGCCTCTTGCAGCTTAGACTTAATTTTTTTTGGCAACACTCTTGCAGCAGGTTATACTTATATAGTGGACTCATTTTATATCTTCTAGTTTTTTACACAAATATTGGTTAGTGTTCTTCCAATTTTGGGGAGCCTTTCCGTACACAAGTGATCAAGGAGTCAGGACACTCTATCTATCTATCTATTGTTAGCCTTCTGTTTATAGTCTTTGTCCTGTATTTCTTCTTGTATAAATAAAAAGAGGATTAGATCAAAGGGAGCTTCATCTCGAATAATCTGGATTGAAAATCGATGCCTGCGATACTCGATGCACGCCAACGAGCGTGAGCATATAAATAGGACTCAAATAACATAAACATGCTAAAAAGAAGGAAACACTGAGTTGAGAGAAACATGAACAGACACAAGAAGTTTTATCAGAAAAAAAAAAGACACGATAAGAATGTTTATCTCATGTATCAATTAATTTAAGATATGCAAATCTCAAGCTTCTCAAGTTAATTTTTTTCTTTGAAGTAAACTTCTCTCAAATTAGGGACCGGCCAAAATAATGGAACAGTAAAAATGCCAGGGCTCAAAGTGGGGACTGTCCACTGGACCAGTGATAGAAAGGCCCATGTCAAATCAAATTGGGTTTGCACTTGCACCTTCTTGAGAGGAACAGCGAATGTGGGGGACAATAATACATGAGAATTCTGCAGCAGTTTTTTAACACGCAGAGCCAGAGGAGACAATGGAAGAGACAAAACACTGTTGTGAAGATCAAGATATTATCTTCTCTTCCTCCTCCATCTCCTCAATTCCGACATGGCCCTCAGTCAGAGTGCAAACGCTAGAACAGCCAGACACCATGCAAATTCTTTCAACATCCGCATGAAAATATGTTTCTTTTATTAGAATGGTGCTTATTATTTATATGTTTTTTGGGTAAGTACTGATGATAATTGTACATGAATAAGAGATTAGGAGGAAGATAATTCGCAATTCTTGTTATTTATTTACTTTAATGACTCCTGTTTTCCATTGGGGATTCCAGTGGAAGGGACGCTACGAGAATTGCGAATTTAACATAGTAACCATTTAAGTAAAAAGGAATGCAACCACTAAGCTTAAAGTATTTGTCCAAGGAAAAAATTCCACTGCACAAGGGAAATGTTAATATGCTCTGGGTTTCATATCAAAAAATACTAGTGAAAGTGCACATGCTATTGCATTTGATTGATATCTAATATACAAATTAAATGTGTTACTTAATGGGAGAAGGTGAGCACGTTACCTTCATCAACATATACTAAGCACATGAGAAGGCAAGTTTTGTTGGATTTTAGAACAATGGCTATTTAGCATAAATGTGAAGCTAATTGAAAGAAAGTAATCGAGTGGAAATGTGAAATTATGTGGAAGAAGGTAAAATTTTGTATTGCAGACATATATCCTAGCAATCATTTGGCAAAAGTATGATACCATCCAATATGAAGAACTTATCATCAACTATTATTATCCAAAGCACAATATTTCTTATTATACAAACTTTGAAATAAAACAAAAAAACTTGAGAGAAGCAGACCAGGTTTTGCTATTTTATAACAAAAAATACCTTATGTTGCATCATGACGATAATGAAAATTTTGTGATGATTATTAGTACTTAATAGCAAATATTTCCCTTATATGTTGTGCATTAGTGTGAGAAAATTATGTTGTATGGGTTTAGATGGACCTAGCTTATCATATACTCCTTCCATCCAAAAAACATGACTGCATTGAAAATGAGTTAAATTTATTGGCCTCTAGGCACAACATTTTTAAAAGCCTAACTGCCAACTTGTTATGTTTTTTTGACAAACCTTCCAACTTGAATGCAAAATCTAATTACTTTAATGTTGGATCCATAATCAAATAAAAAAAATGTTGGACCCATAATTTTTCAAATGCAGCCAAGTTTTTTTTTGGACGGAGGGACTAAATTATTAGCGAAAAATTTAACACTAAAAAGAGAGTTAACTGCAATTAGAGACAATAAGCATTGTCCCTGGTGGATATACTAACTGAGAACATGTATCACAATTGTATAAAAAAAAGTAGAACATGTTACATAATCAATAAGTTATGAGATAAGGAGTTCAAAACATTATAAGCATCTAAACTTGCACAAGAAACTCGAGTGAAAAGCAGTTTAACTGATACAAAATTAGCAAGTATTTTGAGGCTCACAATTGCAAAGATGTTGGATCTAAACTTGCACACAAATATGTACACTGAAACAAAAGATAATCTCCCATATGGTGCTATTTTATGTCATGAGTACTTATCTATGTTGCAAAGATGTCGCGACACTTGAGTATTGACAAGTCTCTCTGCTACCTAGTTGTAGTATATATACCAAAGCTCAGCGATAAAAAAGAAAACCCAGCCCTATGCTACTACTAATTGTAAGATGATTAGTTCGCCACCCCACGGTTAGCCAGCCCACCACATTATACGGTCGGTGGGTATCGACCGTCCGTGTATTTTCCATGGGTGGATATCTGTGTATAGGAGGGTGTAGGGTGGTGAACTCCTCACCCCAATTATCTTGCCCCATTTTCTAGTGTGTTTTAGGGGCTGACAATATTTTGAGCTTACTAGTAAGTGCCCCTAAAAAGCAAGGAGGGTAGGAGAGATATGGCCTGCTCTGTCTTGTTGGGTACGTATGGGGAAGAAGGAAGGGAGGGTAAGGTGGAGGGGGCCAGTTAGCCACCCCAGTCGCTCACTAGGAGACAAGAGGCCCGTGAATGCATCTAGGAAACATGTGACTGAAGGTTCGGTCCTTTAAATGCCAATGCCAACACACTTGCTTTTGGCCTCTTTCTTCCCCATCTTTACACTCCATCATTGCCTGCTTTCCCGTGAAATTTCGCCTCTTTTCGTCGCCTGATTGAAGTGATTGAACTCTTTACCCCAACAAAAAAACTTATTGAACTCTACTCCCACCATTACCCAATTAAAATTAAAAGGAAAAAGGACTGCACTCCTGCATGGCAATATTTTTAGATAAACTTAAACATGGATCGTTTTTTACGGAAAATAATATTTATACATCAGTTTTCCTAGGATTATCACTGTCCTTTTTTTATACAAGAGAAAAGTATCATTTCAGTCCAATTCTTTTTGCTACCAATCATTTCATTCCAATTGGCCCTTTAGTACGGATTAAATCATCTTAGTACGGATTAAATCATCAAATTTCTCGTGAATAAACAGTTAAGAATCAAGTATTAGTAACGTACATAGCACATTAGCTCTAGTGTCTGATAAAGTGATATACGTGAACCTAATAGATTAATGCAGTTATTTGGGTCGGTTTTGACACTAAAGACTTGTTAGGACAAAAATTCAGCAAAAAGAATTTTAAAAGAAGACCCGGGTGCAGCCAAATGCATGGACCTAATAGATTAAAAATGCTTACTATTTCCTTTCAACATCACAAGTGCCTAACATATTCATACCAAAAAAATTGCTTATGGAAATATTAGCTTGTGCAGTACATATTTTGCATATAGCAGGTGCATTGCAATTCGCGAGCAGTCAGATCAAAATCCAATGAACCCGTATTTTAGGGCACGGGTGTGCAATCTAGAAAACAACCTGCACCAATTATCTAAAAAAAATAAACCAACTTGTACCCTGTTTTAAGATACCACATTATCGAAATCGTGCAGCCCCAAAGCAACCGCGCTTTATGTGCATATGTTCAGAAAAGTAAAGTATTATGCCCATATAAACCCTAACTCTTCAAGATATGAATTTATGACTACCAAAAAGAACATATTGAACCTATAATGATTGGAGCAAGATGAACCCCGCTTAGATTTGAATTTCTAATTTTGCCGAGCACCCAAGGGGACACAGTCTAGCACTCATAACCACACACGGAGAAGGGAATCTGGTCGGAAAGTGGATTCCAGACCACTGCTCATCTAGGCCGTCCAATTTGATTCCTGACCATGGGCCCCACGCTCCTCTAATCTGATCAAACTCTAGTCAATCCTGCTCTGAAACCGGCGGGAATTTTGCCAAACTGAGAATGTCATATATAATTTCACCATTTTTCCAAGATTAAAAAAAAAGGAAAGCAAGTCAAATAGTCTTCATAATAAAAAAAAACATCAAAATACCCAAAATAGACAACATGACAAAGCACACCAGCCTCCCCACCCACCAGACATGCTCCTGACCCTTATAGTAATTTCACGTTTACCAGCAACCCCAAGAGTCCTTCGTATTTCCAAATTGGCTATCTTTCTGATAATTCTCTCCTCAGTCCCTGACCTCCAGTGCAGCAGCCATGGCGTCCGAGAAAGCAAAACCCAAACTCTGAAGCCATTTCATGAGAAACAGACCAAATGGGTCCTCTTCTTTCCTCCTTGCTCTTCCTCTCCGCCATTTTCATGGCTTCTTTCCACCCCTCCGCCTCCGCTGACGACAACTTATCTCTTCAGCTCAACGACGACGTGCTCGGCCTCATCGTCTTCAAGTCCGGCCTCCAGGACCCGTCCGATTCACTGTCCTCCTGGAGCGAGGATGATGAAACTCCCTGCTCGTGGACTTATGTTCAATGTGACGCGGTCACCGCTCGCGTCACCCGTCTCTCCCTCGATGGACTAGGCCTCTCGGGCAAGATCGGTCGAGGCTTGGAGAAGCTTACTAGCTTGAGAGACTTGTCGTTAGCTCGTAACAGATTCTCCGGTGACATTACGCCGGAGCTTACACTTATCCCCTAGCCTGAGGCGGTTGAATCTGAGCCGGAACGCCTTCTCCGGGAGGATTCCTTCTCAGCTCGGCGACTCGACCACACTCGCCTTTCTCGACCTGTCCGATAACTCGCTCTCTGGTGCGGTCCCGGACCGGCTCTTCTCCCGCTGCGACTCTCTCCGGTTCGTCTCCCTCGCTTGCAACTCCCTCGAGGGCCCAATTCCGAGCTCCTTCTTCAAGTGCTGGGAGTTGGGAGGCCTCAACCTCTCAAACAACCATTTCTCCGGCAATCCAGATTTCATTAATGGAATCTGGTCACTGAAGAGACTCAGAATGCTGGATCTCTCCCACAATTCCTTCTCCGGTCCGGTTCCTGCTGGAATTGCACTCCTGCACAACCTCAAGGTGCTACACCTGGCGGACAACCGGTTCGAGGGAGCCGTCCCGGCCGACATCGGCTTGTGTCCACACCTAAATAGTTTGGATCTGAGCAACAATCTGTTTGGCGGCGAGTTACCCGTCTCGCTCCGGCAACTCGTCTCGCTCTCCTTCTTCAGTTTGTCCAAGAACAAGATAATGGGTGAATTCCCTTCATGGATTGGAAACTTGAGTAGCCTCCAATACTTGGATTTTTCATATAATCAGCTCACGGGTAGCCTCCCTGCTTCATTGGGTGATCTCAGATTGCTGAATTCTCTTATTGTTTCATCAAACAGTCTGACCGGGCAGCTGCCTGAATCACTCGCCCACTGTACGGGCCTTTCAGAGATTAGATTGGAAAAGAATGGTTTGAATGGGAGTATTCCAGCAAAACTGTTTGATCTTGGTCTGAGAGAGATCGACCTGTCCTCCAATGGATTCAGCGAGTTGATCCCGCCCGGCTCGTCGCGGCTGTTTGAGTCTCTTGTTCACTTGGATCTGTCTTATAATGATCTCACTGGGGTGATTCCTCCTGAGATGGGTCTTTACTTTAATCTCAACTACTTGAATCTCTCATGGAACAATCTCCATGCTAGGCTGCCTCCTGAGTTGGGCCTGTTCAGGAATCTATCAGTGTTGGATCTCCGCAACAGTGGGATTTATGGCTCAATCCCAGAAGATCTTTGCGAGAGCGGTAGCTTAACTGCTCTTCAATTGGATGGCAATTCTCTCAGTGGTCCCATTCCAGAAGAGATAGGCAACTGCTCTTCTCTTTACTTACTGTAAGTTGTTCATACTTTCTTTCTCCATTACAATAACTTTTAGCGACGCCTTTTTAACCTTTTTGTTAGAACACCCATGCTTGTGTGATCATACGAGCACTAGTGTGATCTTATCAGAACACTCTGCTGTTAAGCGTACTTGGTCGAAATTATACTAGGATGAGTGACCTCCACGGAAGTTAGTACTAGGATGAGTGACCTTTGGGGAAGGTCTTGTGTTTCACCCTATTTTACACAGTTCATAGATAAAACGTTGCAAAAACCTGAATGTGTGGTGGCGTATATATCTTGCAGGACGTTGTCGTATAACAGCTTGAACGAGTCCATCCCGGAGGCTATGTCAAAACTCAAGAGGCTAAAAATCCTCAAGCTAGAGCACAACAGCCTGACCGGAGAGATACCACAAGAGTTAGGAAGCTTGGACGATCTTCTCGCCGTGAACATATCCTACAACAAGCTCATCGGCCAGCTTCCCACCGGCAGCATATTCCCCAGCCTGGACGAGAGCTCACTGCAAGGCAACCTCGGCCTGTGCTCTCACCTCCTGACCGGGCCATGCAAGATGAACGTCCCGAAGCCGCTCGTCCTCGACCCGAATGCATACTTCAAGGGCAGAAATGGAGGCGGCATGGTCTCACCATCCGATGACAACAACTCGAAAGAATACCGGCACCGGAAGTTCCTCAGCGTATCCGCCATTATCGCAATCTCGGCCGCCACCATAATAGTAATGGGAGTGCTGGTCGTCAGCCTGATGAATGCCTCAGCACGTAAGAGAATTGCCTTCATTGAGACGACCATGGAGAGCATGTGCTCGAGCTCGCCGAGGTCCGGCTGTGCGGTCACCGCCGGAAGGTTAGTTCTCTTCAGCCATAGTGATACTAGGTACGAAGATTGGGTGGACCATGCAGAGACGGTGCTGAGCAAGGCCACTGAGATTGGTAGAGGGGTCATGGGGACAGTGTACAAGGCTTCTCTAGGGGAGGAGGGCAGGTTGGTGGTGGCCATCAAGAGGCTCATAACATCAAATATAATTCAGTACCAAGATGACTTTGATAGAGAGGTCAGGATCTTAGGCAAGGTTAGGCACCCTAATGTGATGTGCCTCAAAGGTTACTACTGGACACCACAGCTCCAGCTTCTGATCACTGATTATGCACCCAATGGGAGCTTACACTCACAGCTGCATGAGAGAGATCCATCAATGCCACCATTGTCATGGGCCAACAGGTTCAAAATAGCCCTGGGGACAGCCAAGGGCCTGACCCATCTACATCAGTCTCGCCCACAGATCATACATTATGGGCTCAAGCCGAGCAACATTTTGTTGGATGAGTGTTACAATGCTAAGGTGTCTGATTTTGGGCTGGCCAGGCTATTGCCCAAGCTGGACAAGCATGTGCTGAGCAGCAGGTTTCAGACTGCCCTGGGGTATGTTGCACCGGAACTGGCATGCCAGAGCCTGAGAATCAATGAGAAGTGTGATATATATGGGTATGGGGTGATGATACTGGAGCTGGTGACTGGGAGGAGACCGGTGGAGTATGGGGAGGATGATGTGGTGATATTGACAGACCATGTGAGGACCTTGTTGGAGCAAGGGAGTGCTTTGGACTGTGTGGACCCCAGGTTGAGGGAGTACCCTGAGGAGGAGGTGATGCCGGTGCTCAAGCTAGGCCTGGTGTGCACCTCTCAGATACCTTCCAGCAGGCCGTCCATGGCGGAGGTGGTCCAGATACTGCAGGTTATAAAGACCCCTGTACCGGAAAGGATCGAAGCCTTTTAAGAGTTTAAGGCTGCACCGTCTCAGAGAAAAGTGGTTTTAACTCCGTTTCTTGTTTGTGTTGCACCTGTATCCTCTTTTTCTTTTGTTGCCTTTTTCGAGTAACAAGTATCGCATTGAATTTCTTTTTAACCTTCAATCAGGCTTACTTTCTTCTGTTTTCAGATTTTGGATAGGAAAATGATATTTGGCAATTGTCACTGCCCGGGTAGGAAAATGATATCATTTGGATATTATGGATGAACTTAAATAGATGTGATAAGTGGAAAATAGTTGGTTCTTAGCTTGTTTAATTGAGTTTTGGCTTAGTCTTGACTATGGCAGTCTCTTTTTATAGCATACCCATCCCACTAAATTCTGCTGGTAGCATTTGCACCAGCCATTAGAAAATTGCATATTGTTTTAATGAAAAAGTTGATGCCCTGCATAACCAATAAATTAATGACAAGAACATATGACCATGACATGCAATTGTCATCGGCATCTGAGAACCAAATATCAGTACTTATAAAACATGCAAATGAGGCGGATCAAACGCATTATGCAATATGGAAGTTCTACGAGAGACATGGAATGCAGGGTAGATTCAGAAAGGTGAGCACATATAGATCATCAAATAGAGCCATACATCATGGTGGATGACCGACTCTAGACTGTATACTGCTGACTGTTCATTCTGTACAATTCACTACCGAAAAGGGTTGGCTAATCCTGCAGAATTTCCCATGGTCAAAAATAGGAATTCAGATATTCATATGCGTGGATCTTGCTATATTGGAGCAAACTGGCATACGTTCGATCCCAGACCCCAATGAAGATCGACTCGTCATCTGGGCTCATTGAAACTCCTGATATTTCACCAAAGAAGTCAATCTCTTGACGTTTATTGTAGCCTCCCTGTGTGTCATATATATGAACAAAATCTGCAGGTTCGGCTACAGCCATAAACTTCCCATCTGAGGAATAGCGGATTGTTCGGACCGCACCCAAATTTCCTCTTAAAATTGCAATGGATGAGGAGAGTTTTCTAACATCCCAGACCCGACAGGTCTTGTCCTGGTTGCCTGTTGCAAAAGTTCGCCCATCTGGGTGCCACGCTGAAGCAAAAGAATAGTCTTGATGACCTACCAGACTTGCAACAGTCTGCTTCACACAAATACCAAACTATGCATTAAGGTTGAATCCCTTTATCATTTTACCAGAATATCCATATAAATTAAATTAAAGGTATCTAATATTACTCAAGTAGAGAAAGCATTAACTTCCAGAACATACCTTTCCATTATGGGAATCAACAAGCAATCCATCCAAGTTGTCACCCACAACCGTGAGAAGCTTACCATCAGGGCTTATTGACGTATGCTGCAAAAACCAGTAGAAGCTTATTTTTTGAGAACGCAGAGCCAAGTATATGCTGATTAGATAATAAGACCTTAAGCACTCACATTAACAGGCCATTGAAACCGCAAATGATTCAAAATCTGAAATCTCTCTACATCATATTGTCGTATACCAGAGTCATTATTAGATGCCATGAAGTGGGCTGCACCACTGCAGAATATCAATTACTTCAGTAGTCAATATATTGTACTCTAATCACTCTTTTTTATGCAATAAAAAATAAACAATACCTCGCACTTTTGTATATATCAACAGAATTTGTGATCCCATTGTCTTCAAATGTTGTCCTAGCACAGAAGCTGACACCTCTCCGGTCCAATGACTACAGATTTCAATGAAGAATTGAACATCAACCAACCATACTAAGTAATATGCCACATATAAAAGCGTAAGATAGTGGCTACAGACTTGATGACTTTTAAGCATGATTCTTACGAGGTTACCACATATGCCAAATAACATGCAAAATAAAACGTAAGTAGATTATGTAAGATTATAACCATGTAAAGACATCCATGGTATAAAATGCACTGCCACGAGCAAGTTTGACTTCAGATACATTATCACAAAGAAATTTGGCTTTACATTTCAGTCAATGCAGAAAGTGTGCTTGTACTAATTAAAAGGTCACCTTGCAAATGAGTTCTCCTTGGAAGCCCCCAGCTACAAGTAGGTTGCCCTTGACAGCAAGAGTACTTATTTGCGTTTGTGTGAAACCTTCTAATAAGCTTCCCGGGTGTTTCTAAAAATGCATAAAGAGTACAAGAGTTATCGCAGTTCTAGAAGGTAAAAGCTCATGAACCTAATAAATCGTAGCACAAAGTGTATAAAAAACAAAAGCAGTCATGGACAAGTTACAAGAAGCAAATTATCAGAAAAAATATCGTTACAAGAAACTAATACAGTATAGGAGTACTACATATGTAAAGAGGATGAAAGAATAATACTTCAACTGGTGCCACATGCCCGGAAAAGTTGAGGACCTCAGACAAGTTGCAAGATAGTGCTGACCAATGCATAACCGAGTAGTTTGACATTAAGTAGACATCATGCTTTGATGTGGCCCACACTAAATTTCGTAACTGCATAAAACGTTAAGTGTTAAGCACTAACTCTTTATTCATTCTGACCACATTAATGATATATCTATCTTCTGCACCGAGCAAAGGAACATATAGAAAAACATATATCCTATACCAATACGCTGACGTTGTATGAGTTACACAGTTACATTGCATAGGTTAATGGAAAACCAGTCGCAAATCTTTGCTTGCTCTGTTCAAAGAAGAATGCTCACAACAAAAGCAGCTTCTAAGACAATCATATGCATCAATTAACTAAGCCTATCTGTCATTGCTGGTTTTGCTACTCAACCCATTGATGAACAAGGCAACATAGAGGCTCATATTTGCAGTAAAAATGTAACGGATTGACTTTTCCAGTAAAAAGTATATACGGCCCTAATTCCAGAGCTTTATCTACCATTTAGGCTCTGTGAACTGTAAAAAATGAATCAAACAAAATGTTACCGTAGTTCTCTTGATTATTCCTATAATAATGAAACAACATGGGTTGAGATGGTCATCATACAGATTTTGCTTACAATACTAGTTTCAAAATATCTCATGATTAGTGGCAAAGAGATGTTCTTTCTCACCACAATTGCATTGTAAATAACAATGACTACCATTATGCTACAATTTTTGAAGTTTTCTTTAGCAGAGTGAGCTTCTACCTCCAACTCATAGCATCATGCGTATTCGGAACACAACTGATGAAATAATTTTTCTCATCTTATTTTTGAAACAGAATTTTATCCGACAATCATAGCATTGTCAATAAAAAGATTTCACAAAGTTGAAATTGCGTATTATTGGTTATGCCAAGCAATTACAATCAGAGAAAATGGCATCGTATAGTGATAACAGTACCAAAATACAGGTCCCAATGCGTGTATTTAATCAATCGAACTGGAAAAAAATTCCACCAGAACAGCCATGGTAAATAACTCTTTTATAAGTGACAGACTTAAAATCTATCCAAAAGAATTGCAATTGTATGTTTTTCTTCTGATAATTGCGTAATACTTACAAGCATAAACTATCTATCACCGCACGCACCTGGAAATGAAGGATTGTGGGTTTCACCAATCTCGTATTGTGCCGGAATTCATAATAGTTCCCTCCCTTTTCCACTTTCTTACATTCCTATATCAAAAGAAACGAAGACATCATATTTTACAGGATATACACCCAGCTCAAAGAACCCGCATCCAATTTCTTTTTTCTTTTGAAACATAAAATCAAGGAATACCTTATCTACCACCTCGCCTGATGAAGGTATATTCTCATAATTCTTGTACTGTTCGAGCCGCGTCTGCCTATACTTCTCCCTGGTTATATTCAGCCGGTCCCATGGAATCCCCTGGATGTCCTTGCCCCTCCTCGCTTGCGCCGAGGAAGTATCCGTTACTCTTGTGAGCTGAATCCAATTCCAACATCAGGAGAACGAAACATGCATACAAATTTAATCCAAAGTAAGAAATACTTGGAAAAAGAAAACCACTAGTTTGGAGCAAACAATGGTAACTTGACTGACCAAATCATAGTCATTTTGATCAGCTTCGGCCCTCTCCCTGCCATAGAACTCATCGCCCACTTCGCCGTCGACAACGCTAGCCATGTCCCCTTCCTCAGCCATGTAATCGACCTCATCAATCTGGGTATGAAAGGGCATCGCTTTTCACCCTCTGAGCTGCGGCAAACACAAAAATGAAAAACCAATGTCAAAGATTTCCCTTTTGATACCTCAATCAGCCATGTTTTCACTTCATTTAAAGAAAACAAACAAAAATTCAAGCAAAGAAATCAAACAAACATGCTGGGTCCTTCCAAGTGCAAATAAGCATGATGGCTCACCCAACACCATTTTCTCCGATATAAATCCGAACTCTACCAGGAAAAGTTCAACAAAAGCAGTGATGTTTGATTAACGCAGCTCAACTCCTCCAACTGAACATATTAGTATACACAGAGAACGAAAAACAAGCAAAGAAGACAGGAAAGACCTCAATACAAGACGAGCAAAATCTGGAAGAAAATCTAAAATCCCCACTGAAAAGCAATCTGTTCGGTGAAGATGGGCAGGCTTGTGCTATGGTTTGCTGCTCCAGAGGTTGAGTAAGAGGCTGCTTTGGGCCGTGAAGGCGGTGGGAAGAAGACGAGAATGGCAGAGCAGAGGGGTCGGTGCAGAGGGGCAACAAGTGTGCAGCTCAAGAACATGTAGAGTATGTTATAAGCTAGTGTGAGGCTTATATTAGATAAAATTATCTACTTAATAATTAGTAGAAAAAGTAAGAGATATCAAAAGTAAGAGAGATCAAGGAAACCAAAGAGGATCATGAATTGATGAGACGACAGGTAGGGGACTGCAACCCACCAGACTGAATGATTGATTATTCCTTTTTCTTTCTTCGGGAAAGATGAAACAGAGTTATTACTTGGGCAGTGATAACCGTACAGCAGATTCTTACACATTTTTCATACACATCTGTTGTGTATAAAAATGAGTGGGTCAGCTGATGTGGGGTTCACCCACTCATTTCCATGCACATCAGCTCTGTGTATGGAAATGTGTAAGAATCTGCTGTACAAATATCATTTCCCTTATTACTTTGTTAATATCTTAAAAAGAGGGGTTTACATGAGATCATTCTCATATGAGGAGCATAAGTCCAATTCTTATAGCCGTTGGATTCCGATTGGAGGATGGATATTAAATCAGTGATAGATGTGTCATAGGGAGTGGGTGAGATGACTATCCATACACATCAGCTGTGTATGGAAATGTGTAAGAATCTGCTGTACAAATATCATTTCCCTTATTACTTTGTTAATATCTTAAAAAGAGGGGTTTACATGAGATCATTCTCATATGAGGAGCATAAGTCCAATTCTTATAGCCGTTGGATTCCGATTGGAGGATGGATATTAAATCAGTGATAGATGTGTCATAGGGAGTGGGTGAGATGACTATATATATATATAGCCGTTAGATCAAAATCAAAGGGTTACGATTCAAAATAGCCTCATATAATTTATATGAGAGCGATCTCATTTAAACTTTTCCCTATCTTAAATCTTTGTTTGTTTTTAGAGTTCCTGCTTTTTTACCATGGCCAATCTTACGTGTGTGGTAAAAGGAAATCAAACGTGGGGCTCGTAACATTTACGGGGCACGTGAGGTGGCTGTGAAAATAAAATATGAGAAGAACTAGAAGTAGGTTTTCATGTTTTTAAGTATAATAAAAAGGAAAAGAAACACACCTACGTCGGGTGTGTTTGGAAGCTGAAATATTTCTTTCACCTATTAGGCGTTAGGGAGAAAATTTTCACACTGATTTATAAACGGTGAAATATATATTTAAGAACTGAAAATAAATCTTTTATTTAGAAATAAATATTCGTCAGCTTCGGGTATCGTATAATCGATTATACGATAGTTTTTTAATGAGACAAACTTCAACGATGCATTTGTTACTCATTTCTGATCTACTTTGCTCTATTTTTTAATTCTTCTTCATTTTTAGTGCACTTTCTTATAATGATGATATCATAAAGACGTTGAGTCATTACCTACTATTTATCATAGATTTTGTAGAATTTTTTTAATAAAATATCAAGGACATTAGGATATTATGTTGATCACATCGGCATAAAAAATAAGGAATAACAAAAAATAAATAGTTAAAAACGGACTAAAAATGAGGAAGATACGAACTATTGAAGTTTGTCTCATTTTAATGGGTGATTACACGATCCAGTGTGCTATCGTGTAATCGATTACACGATAGCACACTGTATAGTGTAATTGATTACCCGATAATTCATTGTAACGTGTAATCGATTCCACGATAGCCAAACTATCGTGTAATCCAACGCATGATAGCCTATCGTGTAATCCAACGCACGATAGCCTAGTTATCGTGTGTTGGATTACACGATAGCTCAACTATTGTGTAATCGATTACACGATAACTTTTTTAATATGTCAAACTTCAATGATGCGTTTCTTACTCATTTTTTATTCGTTTTGGCCCATTTTTTTTATTTTTCTTCGTTTTTAGTGTTTTTTCTTATAATTATGAAAAAAATGTCTGAAAACGGACTAAAAATTAGGGAGATATGACGCGCGGGGGGGGGTGGGAGGGCTCCCTCGGCTCAACGGTGCGGCGGGGCAAACATCTAGGTGATCGGCTTTGGACGACTCAATGGGGCAATGGGCTCTCTCGGCTTAACGGGGCAGTGTTGGGGTGGGGGGACTCACCGGGGGAACAAACCTCTGAGAGAGAGCTGATTTTTTCTCGTTGAAGAGGCGTGACGATCGATTCGTAGTGAGAATTAGTTTTTCAGGGGTAAAAGGTGAAAATTTTCACTGTCACTGACCACTTTTCACCCTTTCAGCTTCCAAACACTTTTCACCTTGATAGGTGAAAATTTTCACCTTTTTAGGCCTGAAAGATGGGTTTTTCATGCCTATAACTAACTTTTGTTTCTTATGGGGCGATAGCAAGCTAGGAACCTCTTAGGTGTCCTCTCCCCTTGGTTTGGTTTAAGAGGGCTAATTTGCTAATTAACACGAAAAACGTTGCTGAAAAATAATAAATCAACAAAATTATGTGACACCTTGTGTGTGTTGAGACCATCTGGGCCGTCATATATTGATCCAACGACAAGATTTAGAGGTTGTTTGGAGAGTGAAACAATCAAAATTCTCCATCTGTTCCGTGTCAATTCACATGAAGTTGGTTTTGGGTTAATGGGCTATTTGGATAATAAAATAAATAAAATTCTCTATTAATTCATTATCAATTCACCTGAAGGTGGTTTGATAGAGAAGTTAAAAATTCATCTGAAATGCATTCACTAGAAGAAAGTTTGGGTAGAGAAATTGAAATTTCACTTGAAAGAGGGAATTTAACCAAACTTTCACCAAATTTATTTGAATTTAAGTGAAAATGGTGAAGTCTAGACGACCTTCATCAAATTCACCACCTTCATGATCACTGTTATGTGGCATATTCACGGGGAGTGGTCATATCAAATTCACCAGGTGAATTTAATTATCCCCTTCTTTAGGGGTTGTTTGAATAGTAAAATTGAAAAGAAATTGAAATAAGATTCATCTAAATTTGAGAAAAATGAAAAATTCCATTGGATAGACAAAGTGGTGAGAATATGAATGTGTAATGATTGATATGGAAAAAATTAATATTTGCGGCTGACATGAAAATAGGGAAGAATTAGGTGAGAGTCCTTCGGATGAAATTTCAGGCGAAAGCAATGAAGAATTGAAGTTTCATGTGAAATTTCAATTATTTTCCTTTTCACTATCCAAACTCACTTTTGGAAAGTCAAAGAATTGAACTTTCATGAGAATTTTTAATTCTTCTATGATCCTCTGTCTAAACTTATTTTTAGTGAATTGATAAATAATTGATAGTGAATGGAGGATGCATCTCCGTATCCAAATAACCCCTAAATAGAGAAGTTGAAAATTCACATGAAATGTATTAACCAGAAGTAGGTTTGGATAGAGAAATTAAAATTTTACTTAAAAGAGGAAGTATTCATTAACTTCACCAGAATTCACCTAAAAATGTTGAATATGGTCGAGAGGACTTGGACCAAATTCACAACATTCGTAGTCACTGTCTGTTGTATATTCACGGGAATGATTACATCATATTAAGCTG
Source organism: Houttuynia cordata (assembly GCA_039654745.1). NCBI lineage: Eukaryota > Viridiplantae > Streptophyta > Magnoliopsida > Piperales > Saururaceae > Houttuynia > Houttuynia cordata. The sequence continues at coordinate 16,318,313 of CM077506.1, forward strand.
GTGAATTTACTTCTTGAAAAATTCACTATCTAAATAACCCGTTAATACATGGGATAGGCAAGTTTTTAGTCACTGCCTGCTCTGCCATCAGTTCTCGATAGCTGTTTCAACAGCTCAAATAATCGCATAGTAACTTTTAAAAATTATTTATAGGACAATTATATAAAGTAAAACTAGGATGAAGAAGTAACGGCGTGTGTGTCAGGTGATTGTTACATGTTGAATTGAGATCCGCTTATGCACATTAATTAAGGGGGCATGCAAGTAATTCAAACCCGCCTAGCCCCGTAGGGTGCATTGGAAACTGATTTTCTGAAGAAAAAAATAGTTCTTTTTAGCCTGATTTTCCTGATTGGCATTTGGTTACTATTTTTCCTTATAGGAGTTGCTGATGGTGATAGGTGAAAACAATCACCTAATTTTACCTATCAGCTGTTAGTGCGTTTAGTTATTGATTTGCTCAATTTTCACTCTTGATGGTAAAAACTAAAAAAAAATCGGCAAATCACCCCTGAAAGAGGTGAAAATATTGATTCTCATTCGAATGAACATCAACCTGAAATTTTTTTCCTCGTCACCTCTACTATCAACGTCACCACCACCCACGCCCGGCATCGCCCACTACCACTGCCCACCGCCACCCATCGCCCAACCGCCGCCGACCACCACCATCGCCGGCCATCTCTCACCCGCCACCACCACCACCACCACTGCCGTCGTCGGCACCACCCACCACCAACGCCGCCGCCCATGGCCGGCCACCGGCCACCACTGTCAAAAATAGAAATTTTTTTACCGGCTTTGCAAAACACAAATCACACCTGATTTTTTTAGGTTCCGAAACACAAGTCACCAATCAAGAGTCAGGCTGATGGTGAAAGACTAAAAATATGTTTAATTTCAGGTTCCCAAACGGATTTTCCACAATTAGAAAAATCACCTACAAATCGCCTTGATTATTTTTAGCCTAAATTTTTTTTGTACCTTTCACTATCAGTTTCCAAGCTCATTGTTATATCTCGATCTGATGACCTCACGATGATACGATGCAGATATTGTGCGTTAGCATTGGAGTATTGGACTTTTTTTCGGCATCCGACTAACTCTTATTATTAGAGGACAGTTTGCATGAGATAGATAGTTGTCAAGGAGCATGAGACTAATCTTTTGGGTCATTGGATTCTGATCCGAGGGTGAGTATCAAATTAGTGGGTAAGTGAATGTGTCAAATTAGTAAGTATATAAATTCCTTATAGCTATTTGTAGTCGTCAGATCAAAATCCAACGTCTACAAATGAAATTAGCCTCATAAGTGAAATGAGAGCAATCTTATTTAGACTTTTTTCCTTATTATGTATTATAATTCTGTACGTTTAAATTATTTGTAAGTCCATTGCTTTTAAAGTCCCTTTAATATGCACCCCATGCGTGCACATTTGCGTGTGTTGGTCTTCTGGACCGCACAATTGCAATCGTACAGCCTACTTGGAAAATGCACACCGAGATATCAATTTGGTGCAATCTGACATGGTATTTGTGGCATGTTTCCTTTTGTTTTTTCCATATTACCTCGTGCCAACTTTCATTTTCCTATATTTTGTAGTTTTTCCCGTGAAATCTCATATAACCTGGAATCGGCACCTAAAGTACTGAAAATGCCTTCTTTTACGTTTTTCATGCATTTTGCATCTCAAATACTTCATTCTTCCCAAAATTAGCGATTTACGGAAGCATCCAGTTAAGGAAGAAGACATTCCGGCGGCGAAGGTCCGTCCATCATCACGGTTCAAATCATCCTCGGCGCCGTCCAACCCGAAAAAAATAAAATTTCATGTCGGGAAAACTGCAAAATCAGCAGAAAAGACAAGAAAAAATCGATGATGAAGGGGTTTTGATGTAAGAGCAGCGGAAAAACCCTCCCAACTACAAAAATTAATATCTAGATGTAAAGAAACACATATAAAAGCCACCCATTAGTGCTTGACCGCTTATGGACATCAAATAAGAGGATAAAAATGGGCAAAAATATGAAATATTCGTCAGCGGGTGACAAGTTATATTTATATTCTTTTTGTGATCCTAATGAAATGGAAGAGGAGGAAAAATATGGAAGAACGCAAAAAAATGAGAAAAAACGGATAAAAAATGAGCGAGTTATGACATTTTGAAAAATGCAATAAAATCATGTTGTCAAAGAAACGACTCAAATTGAATTTAAGTCATGTCTTCGAGAACATAGTTTTACATATCTTTCTGTGATCCTAATGAAATTGAAGAGGAGGGAAAATAAGGAAGAATGCAAAAAAATGGGCAAAAACCGATAAAAAATGAACGAGTTATGATATTTTGAAGAATGCAGTAAAATCGTGTCGTTGAAGACACGACTTGAATTTTAGTCGTGTCTTCGACAACACAATTTTACTGTAATTTTTAAAATGTCATAACTCGCTCATTTTTTATCCGTTTTTGCCCATTTTTTTATTCTTCCTCATTTTTTCTCCTCTTCCACCTCATTAAGATATATTAAGACAATAAATTAAGAAAAAATAAGAAGAAAAAAGAAAGTTGAAGCTTTTCGGCGAAGCTCCGGATGTCGAAAAGCATCCACTTTCCTCTTTCTTCTTACTTTTCCTTACTTTCTCATCCTAATATATCTTCATGAGGTGGAAGAGGAGGAAAAATAAGGAAGAATACAAAAAAAAGGGCAAAAATGGATAAAAAATGAGCGAGTTATGGCATTTTGAAGAATGCAGTAAAATCGTGTCGTAGAAGACAGGACTTGAATTTAAGTCATGTCTTCGACAACACAATTTTATATATCTTTCTATTGCTCAACTACTTATAGACATCAAATAAAAGGATAAAAATGGCAAAAGCATGAAATACTCGTCAGCGAGTGACAAGTTCAATTTATATATCTTTCTATGATCCTAATGAAATAGAAGAAGAGGAAAAATAAGGAAGAACGCAAAAAAATGAGCAAAAACAGACAAAAAATGAGCGAGTTATGACATTTTGAAGAATGCAGTAAAATCATGTAGTCGAAGACACGACTTGAATATTAGTCGTGTCTTCAACAATACGATTTTATATATCTTTTTGTGATCCTAATGAAATAGAAGAGGAGGAAAAATAAGGAAGAACGCAAAAAAATGAGAAAAAATGGATAAAAATAAGCGAGTTATGACATTTTGAAGAATGTAGTAAAATCGTGTTGTCGAATACAGGACTTGAATTTGAGTCATGTCTTCGACAACACGATTTTACTGCATTTTTTAAAATGTCATAACTCGCTCGTTTCTATTTTTGCCCATTTTTTGTGTTTTTCCTTATTTTTCCTCATCTTCCATTTCATTAGGATCACAGAAAAATATATAAAATCATGTTGTTGAAGACTCGACTCAAATTCAAGTCATGTCTTTGGCGATACGATTTTACTGCATTCTTTAAAATATCATAACTCGTTCATTTTTTATCCGTTTTTGCCCATTTTTTGCGTTCTTTCTTATTTTCCCTCCTCTTCCATTTCATTAAGATCACAAAAAGATATATAAAATCATGTTGTCGAAGACACGACTCATATTCAAGTCGTGTCTTCGACAATACGATTTTACTGCATTCTTCAAAATGTCATAACTTGTTCATTTTTTTATCCATTTTTGCTATTTTTTTTCTTTCTTTCTTATTTTTCCTCCTCTTCTATTTCATTAGGATCATAGCAAGATATATAAATTAAACTTGTCACTCGCTGACGAGTATTTCATGCTTTTGCCTATTTTTATCCTCTTATTTGATGTCTATAAGCGGTCGAGCACTAATAGGCGGCTTTTATATGTGTTTCTTTACATGTAGATCTTAATTTTTGTAGTTGGAAGGGCTTCCCTGCTACTCTTACATCAAAATCCCTTCATTATAGATTTTTTCTCGTCTTTTTTGTTGATTTTGCAATTTTTCCGGCATGAAATTTTATTTTTTCTAGGTTGGACGGCGCCAGCGGTGATTTGAACCGCGATGATGGATGGACCTTCGCCGCCGGAATGTCTTCTTCCCTAACTGGATGCTTCCATAAATCGCCAATTTTAGGAAGAATGAAACATTTTGGGTTATATTTGGGAAGAAGGGTATTTTTGATAGTTTTTAGGTCATATGGAAGAAAGAAAACGATTCCAGTAATATGGGAAAACGAAAGTTGATGTCAGGTAATATGTAAAAAGCACTTAGCTGTGAGTATGTTGTGTGAGCCTGATGCGATTTGTGGCATGATACAATGCTCTAAGAGGCAGGATGCCCTCTCCCTTATAGTCAGATCCCTTAAAAGATAAAAAACACGAGAAGGGGGGAACAATGTTTTTTGTATGGACCTTACAATCTAATAAATTTAACTCATTCTGCTATGCATACTAGATTCATTGGATGGAGGAAGCAGTAAATAGGCAAATTTCTTGTAGTGAACAGTACATTTCTACAAGTGATCAACTACACCTGCATATTCCAATATATTTTTGCAAGTGATCAACTAGACCTGCATATTACAATATGTTATTGCAAGTGTTCAACTACATCTGCATATTTTTGTTGACTACAAGCCAAATGGAAAGAAACACCTTGAATAAAAATCCCATACACCAGTGTAATCTTCCAAACGGAGAGAAACATCTATGGTAATAATGGAAAAAGTTTAAATGAGATCGCTCTCATGTAGTTTATATGATGCCACTTTAAATCGTAGTCATTGGATCTTAATCTGATGGCTACAAATAGTTATAATATCTCACCTACTCTTTGACATGACACACTCACTTACCCACTGATTTGATATCCATCTTCCGATTAGAATCCAACGGCTATAAAAATTGGCGTCATGCTCCTTATATCAGAACGATCTCATGTAAACCCTTCTCCGTAGCAGTCCCATGAGTCAAACTTGCATCGTGGCATCACATCGAGAAAAAAACTTCATCTTGGCGTGTACCGTAAAGAAAGACTTGCATCATGGCCCTCGCTGGTCGGTTGCCAACCCTGCGGATAACGTTGAAGCTAATGAAACCACAAAAACTGAAGATGTCACAGTAATGAATAAGTTTCTTAGTCACAATATAGCAACTAATAATTAACTACAGAAATCAAGATAAGAAAGTGGAATAAAACAGGGGAACACTTGGAGGATAATTATGCATTGAATTCAAGGAGGTCCTATCACTTTCACCATCTTCTCAAAAAGTTGTGTATGGTCCATGTGAGCTCATGAGTGGAGGCTGCCCATGTAATGAGCAATTCAGCATCTAGAAGATTTAGGGTTTTTCAACTTTTCACAGCTGGGTTGAAAGTCTGAATCTGTGGTCACAGTTGGTCGCTAAATTTGGAACTTTGGAAGGGCCACCCTTTCTAGAAGAAAGCTCATGTGTCAGCACATCCCCTTGTTGATTAACAGCAACTTCGTCTTAATACATGATATGTGTGGAATTTATAGAACTCTTCTTATTATAGACGAGGACACATCCGACAAGTCTTGTGTATCTAAAGTAGATGTTGGGTTCTACTAATATTATAGTAGATACTAATAAATTGCCCACTTGAGGGCCTTTTGTGGTAAAAAATCCTCTAAAGTTAGCTATTAGATACTCTTTCCGTCCGCAATTAGTACTTAGGGGCCGTTTGGGGCGTGATTATTGCAAAAATATCCAGACTGAATTTTGGATATCTACTGTAGCATCCATGTGGATTTTTACATCCAGTTGAAATACGTCCTAAGGTGTTTCAGCTGGATATATAAAATATTCAGATGCTACAGTGTAGCAAAACATCTCATCTGGATGTTTTGCTTTTAATCACGCCCCAAACTGCCCCTTACATTGATTTTTTAACTAGTTTTATTTCCAAACACCAAAACCCATATATTAATTCTGAACGTTGGGACTACTTGAATACTTCTTGCTACACTTTCTCTCCATCCGAAATTATTAAGGATTTTCGGAATGAATTAAAATTAATTCATTTAAATTTTTTTTAAAGTAAAATAATTCCAGACGAGGGAGTAAAACAATTGCTTTAAGGAAGGTGATAATGACATGAAATCACATGGAAACGGCATCCGAATTTTAATATCAAGACAACCGAATTTGGTTGTTGGTGGTGGTGCAATGCAACTCTGGCGCACTGATTCTCTTCATTTGACAATTTAAAAAGAGTGGTAACCTTAAATTTGTCCCTTTGTTAATTACTCGAGTGATGCGATTTCATAAAAAACCTAAACCATTCACATAAGGAGTTGCCTGTTTTTAGTTTGTGATGTGCTTGCTTCCACTTCACCTCAAAGGATATATTAATACATTTAACAAAGCAATGCTCTTGACTCTTACCTTGTGGATCTTGCTTCCTTTTTCTGGTTGTACCTTACCTTAGAAAGGATATAATATTGTTTGATAAGCACAGCTCCACTTGAGGAAATCATCTAGATATCTTGCATGCTTTATAATTGGGCAAGAGACTAAAAAATGTAACCAATGTTTCCATTGGTCATGCTTGTGGAACATTCATCATGGGATCTGTAGAGAGATCTGACCAAAATAGTCAAACTCAGTTCGAACCACCACTTCGTTGTTGGCCTTTATACCAATTTCACAACAGCAGGATACGGTTTAAGATGCTGATTGCCGTGGATCTTCTAGTTTGGTACTCAGACAACCCTTGTTATTGAAAGAAAAAGGTTAAACTTTAGACACATAGATAGGAGCAAAGTAGTTGCTATGTGGCAGCATAAGGGCAACACAATTCAAAGAAGGAAGGAGAAGCAAAATGCATAAAAGTCTTAAATTTAGAAAAACAGTGCAAGTCTAGATCAAGATATGGAAGACACGTATCATAAATATAAACCTGAAAATTTTAGGCCATAATCTTGAGCATTGCTTATGGCAACATATTCTTGTAGCCTCATTGCTCAAGGCGCCTCATTAGTCGATAGCATTGACGTACACCTGCTCTTGACCCTTACCTTGTGGATCTTGGTAGGGCTGCACCAAAAACTTGGAACCAACCCGACATTGACTCGGGTCGGGTTTTTTCTTGGGTATGGTCGGTTCTAAGATTTAAAAACCTGGTTCTATCTCGGGTCAGGTCGGGTTTGGCTTTAAAATACCCAAGAACCAACCCTACCCGAAATATACAATTTAAATCCTTTATTTTTAATATATATAATAATAATTATTATTATTTTATTAAAGATTTTTATAATTATATTAATTATTTATTAAAATCCTGATTCCTATCTCGGGTTCTTGAGTATTGCGGGTTTTATCTCAGGTAGGGTTGGGTTTAGGAATCTCGGGTCTTATCTCAGGCAGGGTTGGGTTTAAGTAACTCAGGCCCTATCTCGGGTAGGGTCAGGTATAACAGAACCCGACCCTACCCGACCCAAGATGCAACCCTAGATCTTGCTTCCTTTTTTCTTGTTGTACCTTAGTAAGGGTATAATATTGTTTCATAAGCACAGCTCCACTTGAGGGACATCATCTGGGTTCAACTGGGGGCTCTGGTTCATCTCGAGGTGGGGCTGCCCCGTCGAGGTAGAGCCCCCCGCCGGGGGCTCTGCTTCGAGGCAAACCAGAGGCGGGGTGGGGGGGCCCTCTGGTGGCAGAGCCACCCCCCACCTCCGGCCACTGCAGGAGGGAGCCGCCCCCCTCCTTTTTTTAAAAAAAAGTTTGCGATGGCATCATCACCAGGTCAACCTGGGTTGACCCCCGATTGAACCCAGTTGGACCTACCCGGCAGAAATTCCGGGTCGGTCACTAGTCTGGTTTTTAAAACCTTGGTTGGCCTATATACCAATTTCACAAGTGCATACGATAGGTGGGTCGTGGGACTTGTATATGCCTAGGGGATTAGCAGCAATATATGGTGCTTTAAGATGTTGGTTGTCGTGGCCCTTCTAGTCTGGTTCTAAGGACTCAGACAACCCTTGTTATCGAAAGAAAACGGTTGAATTTGTCATCTTCGACACATAGATAGGAGCAAAGTAGCTGATAATGTGAGCAGCATGGGCAACACAATTCAAAGAAAGAAGAAGCAAAAAGCATCAAAGTCTTAAATCTAGAAAAAGCGGTGCAAGTCAAGACCAGGATATGGAAGACACGTATCATAAACATAAACCTGAAAATTTTAGGCCGTAATATTCTTGTAGCCTCTTGTGACTACACGTTCTTTTCTTCTGTTTCTCCTTAGTCTTGCATTTGAAACAGTGTGAAATTTATCGGCAAGGCCCATACGTAAAACAGAGTTTCCCCCACTCTCTTCCGTGATAAGAATTTATTCTCATTTTGTAGCACATGCAATTTAATTATTAAAATGAAAGAGTTAGCGCCTCATTGCTAAAAGTGCAAGCAACAATTTGTCATAAATATTTACATGCATAAAATGCTCGCTTCGTAGCACTACAAGGGGTGATTACACTTTTTTCTGTAAAAATTCTCTGACTTGATGCCACGCCAGGTGAGTAGGAAGCGCCTACCAAGCAAAACTTTCTTGAATACGTTGTTTGGTCTTTGCAACACTTGCCCTTTAGTGGCAAGGCAAGCCCAAGAAAATATGGGTAGCTTGGTTCCCAGCTCCATCTCGGCCCGCATCGTGCTCTCAAGTAGGTGGTTCCTAGAGCGAATTACTGGGCTGTGTTGGCCCAACCCAAGGGCATTTGGTGAGGAGCTACAATGGCTGACAAGCCAGCTGAAAAGTGGATGTGTGCCCTAGCGTGCGACGGCTTTTCAGCTCTTGCTCGGCTGAGCGGGTGGAACAGCTGCTAGCATAGCTTCGGAAAGCGATATCAGAGTAGAATGCGTTGTGCTCACGTTTTCCTAGCTGGTGTACGTTAATCAAATGATGCAATTGGACTGAGGAGCCATTCCCATCCCAAGAGGTGGGCTGGCAGGGTGGAGCTGGTCTGATAGCCTATAGGCCTCCCTCCATGCATTCTCCGGGAAGAGTGAAGAATGCTAAGTAGACTTATTTATTAATAAGATGGGCCTTCTATTGTAGTAACTAGTTAACTCTCGTGCGTGCCTCAAAAATGCTTTCTATAAATGATTTTCCATACATAGCCTTCAGTGTTAATCTGAGTCACTCTAGTGGATGAGGAACACTTAGAAATTGATGCAGGAAGAAATAGATGATTAAATAAATGCTTCAGTTCAGTCGGCAGGGAAGTTCAGATTGACAAGGATATTTTGGTAACTTCATTGAATTCAGTTGGTTAAATCAGTTAGCAGGATATATGGGTAATTTCACTGGAAAATCAATTAGTTAAGTCAGTTAGCAGATCAGTTCTATTACAATGAACGAATTTCTCGCCCAAAAGAGAGAATTTGAAATATAAATGCCATCTTGTAAAGGGAAAACACTATAAATAGTGCTATTATGAGGGATTGAGGGTTAGTTTTTGGGAGAAGTCTAATATGAAATGCTGCCAAAATGGAGCTGGATTGAATTGTAATTGTTGAGTTGTGTAGTTGTTTTGATAAATACAGAAAACAGAGAAGTTGTAATCGTTTACTGTAATTGCTGAATATCAATACAAGGTTACAATTGCTCAATTGTGGTTGTTACAAATTACAACAAATATCGTTTACAGTTGAAAGATCTCTTCAAATTTAATTTTGTAACTCTCAGTTGAGTCAGATTCTTCAATCTATTTTGTTCTTCCAAATTTGTTGCTGTTGATCAGTTCATCTGCTTTAGAAATCGATTGTGATTTTCCAGCTGTGTCAGAAATAACTTAGGAGCTGTATGATACGACCCAACACTTCAGCAAGAAGAGAGAGTCAAGCGACGAGATGAAAAGAAGAAAAGGGATCGAGAGTTGAGTAAGGAGAGGAAGACGTGCGAAGGTAGGGATCCTCTGCTGGCCTAATGGCGGCTCAGGCAGAGGAGGACGAAGGGGGTGAAGCAAGAAGAAGATTAGATTAGGGTAAACTATTCTCAATAATCCAAACAAGAGAGCTTAAGCTCTTTACATAGACTTCCCACACTGTGGGCCTGGGCTAATCCCTCTAGTTGGGCCAGAGGCCTTATTACAAAAGACGTCAAACATATCTGGGCCAGAGGCCAGACATCAGGAAGAATGGGCTACTCCCTTAAACTGGGCCGAAGGCCATTAATACAAAAAGACTAAATACTTAGACTAATAATTGGAACATAACATTCCACTACGCTCCGCTGCTAGCCTTGTCCTCAAGGCGTCCAACCTGGATATTGAGACAAAAACTCGTCCTCATGAATTCAAGACTTTCAGTGGTCTGTCCTTCCAGGCAATGAGAACTTCGGTGATAATGCGGCCTGAACGACGCACTCGGCGTGAATCCACAATCGAGGCTGGAACCAATGGCAAGTCAACTGGCACGGATGGAGGAGGAGGAGTAGGGACCAAACGAGAGGGATCACCCACAACACAATGAAGGCGTGAGATGTGAAAAATCGGATGAACAGTAGAATTGTCTGGAAGCTGCAGGTGGTAAACAACTGGGCCAACGCGCTCCATAACTGGATAAGGCCCATGAAATCGATGAGCCAATTTTACGCTCGCCGGCTGATACAAGGAGGACTGGCGTGCTGGAATAAAGCTGACATAGACCCAGTCACCGACATGAAACTCACGGTCAGAATGGCGCTTGTCATAAATCTGCTTCATACGGTTTTGAGCCAAGGCCAAATTCCCTTTTAATTGCCGTAGAATATCATCGCGAGTTTGCAAGATATAGTCAACTTCACTTACCGATGCACGCTGAGGCACATAATGAAGTAAGGTCGGGGGTGGCCGGCCATAAACAACCTGAAACGGAGAAAATCCGGTAGAAGTATAGTAGGCGGTATTGTAAGACCATTCCACCCAAGGTAGAAACTGAAGCCAGCGCCGAGGATTTTCACCAGCGAAATAACAGAGATACTGTTCCAAACATCGGTTAACAACTTCCGTTTGTCCATCCGTTTGCGGGTGATACGCCAAACTCATGAGTAGGTGAAAACCTTGAAGGGTGAAAAATTCCTGCCAAAACTGTGATATAAACACCCTGTCACGGTCCGACACAATAGTACGAGGCATCCCATGTAGTTTAGCCACATCACAGACATAAATCTCAGCAACGGTCTTGGCTGTATAAGGATGTCCCAAAGCTGAAAAATGAGCATATTTAGAAAGCCGATCAACCACCACCATCACCACGGATTTACCATTCACAACCGGAAGGGCTTCGATGAAATCCATAGATACATCCTCCCAAATGTGTTCCGGAATAGGTAGAGGCTGTAAGAGACCCGAGGGGGTAATAGTAGAGGATTTGGCGCATTGACATACCTCACATTCAGCCACAAATTTCTGCACGGCGCGCTTAATACCGCTCCATAAAAAACACTGAGAGACCCTTTTGTAGGTCCTAAAAGACCCTTCATGTCCTGCCATCGGAGTGGAGTGAAAATGAGTCAAAATAGTATGATGAATGTGATCACAGTGAGGAACCCACAACCGATTCTTCCAATAAATAAAATCATTCTTCAGAACAAAAGAGGAATCATCCGAAGTGTTGGCCTGAAGATGATCCAAGAGAGTCACCGCCAAGGGATCTGCCTGATAGGACTCACGTAAGTTGGCAAGGAAAGGAAAAGTGGGAGCGGACATACCGAGAGAAGAGGCCGCCTCGAATTGGCGAGAGAGAGCATCAGCAATTGTGTTTTCAGAGCCCCGTTTATAAACCAGTGCATAATCATAACCCAATAACTTCGTCACCCAACGCTGCTGTGCAGGAGTGGCAATCCTCTGATCCAGAAAATATTTGAGCGGTTGATGGTCTGTCCGTATAATAAAATGGCGCCCCAACAAATACGGCCTCCATTTGGTCACCGCATGTACAATAGCCAACATTTCTTTCTCATAAGCTAATAGGGACAATGAACGACCTGATAAAGCTTTAAAAGGCGATGGGATGGCCATCCTGAAGCAGTACTGCACCAAGGCCGTGGCCAGACGCGTCAGTCTCCACCACGAAAGGCTGAGAAAAATTAGGAAGGGCCAGCACAGGGGCCTTGCACATCGTAGTCTTTAAAGTGTCAAAGGCCTGCTGGGCAATATCCGACCAAACAAATGCACCCTGTTTGAGGAGGCTGGTCAAGGGGGCGGCCAGGGAGCCATAGTTCGCTACAAATCGGCGATAGTAGCCAGTTAAGCCCAAGAACCCCCGTAGCCCCTTTAATGACGTCGGAATGGATCAATTCAGCATAGCCTCCACCTTGGATGGGTCGGTGGACACATGCCCGTTCGAAATGACATGGCCTAGATAGTCAACCTGAGAACACCCAAACGAACATTTGGACCGTTTAATAAATAATGAGTGGTGGCGAAGTACCTCAAAGACGGAACGAAGATGCTCAATATGTTGCTCCCAGGAGGCGCTATAGACAAGAATATCGTCAAAGAAGACCAACACGAACCGGCGCAAGAATTCCCAAAATATATCATTCATAAGCCCTTGGAATGTGGCGGGAGCATTAGTGAGACCGAATGGCATAACCATGAACTCAAAGTGGTCGTCATGAGTGCGGAAGGCTGTTTTGTGAACGTCCTCCGGATGCATGCGAATCTGATGGTAACCCACGCGTAAGTCTAATTTAGAAAAGACCCGCGCATGAGCTAATTCATCCAGCAATTCTTCAATGACGGGGATGGGATATTTATCTTTGAGAGTAATCGCATTGAGAGCCCTGTAGTCCGCACAAAAGCGCCATGTGCTGTCCTTTTTTCGAACCAACAGAACAGGTGAAGAATATGAACTAGAGCTCGGCCTGATTACCCCCGTCAACAACATATCCTTTACCAGTTTTTCAATTTCGGCTTTTTGGATATGGGGGTACCTTTACGGACGCACATTGGCCGGTGCTGCCCCTGGTATGATAGGAATGTGGTGGTCATGTGATCGCGGGGGCGGCAACTCAGAAGGCTCATGGAAGAGCTCCTCAAAACCCGAAAGAAGGGCGGCCAAGTCAGGGTGGGTCTCTGTAGGAGTAGTGCCCTCCGATGATAATAGTTGCAAGAAAAAACCTTGAGGAGTACCATGTGATAATGAATCCACCGAGAACATAGAATGGAGAGTACCTGGAAGACCGCCCGAAAGCCGGACCGAATGGCCGCCTACGGTAAACTGCATTGTCATGGCGTCAAAGTTCCAAACCACATCTCTGAGATCACGGAGCCACTGCACTCCTAGGACCACATCAGCCCCCTGTGTAGGCAATAAATACAGGTCCAAAAGGAAGGAGTGACCCTGGATAGTTAACTCCACCCGTAGACACATGCCAGCGCTGCGGAGGTTCGAGCCATCGCCAATTTTGACATCAAAGGGAGACGAGGCTTGCAACGAACATCCCAGCCTCATGGCCACCTTATCATTGATAAAGTTATGAGTACTGCCAGAATCGATCAGAACGGAGACCTGTTGCTTCTTGATAGTGCCTTGTACGCGCATCGTCTGAGGCATGTACGCACCCGAAAAGGCATGAAAGGATATCTTAGGGGGACTGGCAGGTGAAAATTCGCCCTCTCTGTCGTCCTCAGGGCCCTCGTCCCATATGCCCTCCAAGGCAAGAAGGGCGCGAGTCTTGCAGCGATGGCCCGGAACAAATCGTTCGTCACAATTGAAGCAGATGCCTTTTGAGCGACGCTCCTCCATTTGGGCTTGGGTCAACCGGCGGATGGCTGGCTGCGACACTGGTGGAGGCTGAGAACCAGCCGGAAGTACCTGAGTGGTTGCCGGCAGGGGTGCTCTCAAGGGGGGCTTCCAAGACCGCCGTTGACGATTGAGGCATTCCTCCGCAATCCTTGCATGCTTAATCACTTCAGCCATAGATGTGCGTGGGTAATGGCGGATGGCGTCTGAGATTTCCAGCTTCAGACCATGCATAAACTTACCCACCAGGGCTTCCTGCGTCCAATATGGGAGACGATTGGCTATGCGCATGAATTCCATTTGATAGGTCCTCACGGTGGATGTCTGCCGCAGGGAGCTGATGAGTTCGTTAAAGTTGGCATACTCTGTAGGGCCGAATTGAATACATAGTTCCCGAGTAAATTGTAGCCAAAAATGACCCGGGTGTTCTTTCTCAAAGTATTGATACCAAATCAAGGCATCTCCATTAAGATGAAAGGAAGTTACCGTCAGTTTGTCATCATCGGCTCGAGTGTCCTGGTAGCGAAAGAATTTTTCGGCCTGATACAACCAGTCCACTGGGTTTTCCTCCCCTGAATACTTGGGAAACTGAAACCGGACTAGCCTTGTCTCCGCGACTGGCCCGGGGCCATGGCACTCGTCTCGCGAGTGTACCTGGTTTGTCCAACTGGATTCAGCCTGGTTATTTTCCCAATCCAAATCACGATCTTCATCTCCGGGACCCCGGCCGGCCTGGGGCTGGTGGGCGAAGGCCGTCAACGTGGCATTATGGCGAACACCATGCAGACCAGAAACCCCGACACCCATTGGATGGTGGTCAGTGTTTGCCGTCTGCGAGCCAAGGAAGGTCGTGTGTTGATCATGGTGACGGCCTGGCATAGGGGTGCCTCGTGCAAAACGGCCACTCAGAGGCGGTGGTAGAACCCCTTTGTCTGGCCGCCCTGTAGGAGGAGGCGCTGCCATGGAGAAAGATAAGCGATCGAAGGACTCACGAAACATGGTCATGTCTTTTTGGTATTGTTGCTGGTTCTGTAGAAGGACTTGAAGAATTTGATCTTGGTTCGCCTTATCCTTCTGGGATTGCTGTAGAAAAGCTTGGAGAAATTGGTCTTGGCGCTCCATTATCTCGCGAAGAGCATCCTCTCGGGGAGGAGGGGGCGGCTCCTCAGTATGGGGGTCCCCTTGCATGGCTGATACAGATGCTGCCTGGGAGTCTGCCTCTGAGCGCTGGTTGCTCCTGGCCATCGCGTCTGGTTCTCGCGATTCCAAAGATCGGTGCTCTGATACCAATGATACGACCCAACACTTCAGCAAGAAGAAAGAGTCAAGCGACGAGATGAAAAGAAGAAAAGGGATCGAGAGTTGAGTAAGGAGAGGAAGACATGCGAAGGTAGGGATCCTCTGCTGGCCTAATGGCGGCTCAGGCAGAGGAGGACGAAGGGGGTGAAGCAAGAAGAAGATTAGATTAGGGTAAACTATTCTCAATAATCCAAACAAGAGAGCCTAAGCTCTTTACATAGACTTCCTACGCTGTGGGCCTGGGCTAATCCCTCTAGTTGGGCCAGAGGCCTTATTACAAAAGACGTCAAACATATCTGGGCCAGAGGCCAGACGACAGGAAGAATGGGCTACTCCCCTAAACTGGGCCGAAGGCCATTAATACAAAAAGACTAAATACTTAGACTAATAATTGGAACATAACAATGTATTTTTGGGCTTCTCTCATTATTGCAACCTTGCCTCAAACATGATTGATGAAGCTAATGCAATGGCGGAAGGTATTAGAAATGACCTTGCGTTTAATTGCTTTCCTTTGATTGTTGAATTGGTTCCCTTTTTTAGTGTGTATGATTCATACTTCATAGCCCAATCTCAATTCGTTGGGCAGTTTCCACCTTTGCTCAAGAGATCACTAATTTATTTCCGAAGACATCTCCATTTGACACATTTTTGGAAAAGCCAATTCGCTTGCAGACTTTGTGGCTAAAAAGAAATCGCTAGGGAAAGGATCCACCTTCTTCGTGTCCGATACTAATTTCCATCTTCTCATGAGCATTCAAATCTTGGACCAAGCAGGAGTCCGCAGCTTGAGATATTAAGATAGTTCATTTTCTTTATTCTCTGTTTTTAGATTATAGGTAAGTAGGGGTGCTCATCCAAAAAAACAAGTGATCGTAGGTAAGTAGTCATGGCCTGCATCTAAATCTCTCAGGGTTTTCTGCGTATGCAGTGATGACAGAAGAAACATAAGTTTCTCCGCTCTTGCCTATCAAATTTACATTAAGGCTCCCTCCTGTCACTTTTAATTTTAATAGATACAATTTTTTTTATAAAATCAAATAATTTAATCCATGTATATCAACCAGGACACTAACATATTTTGCTTGGTTGGCACTCTTCATTAATTGCGTCGTGTGCAGTGATGTCACAAAGGGCCTTGACGTCTTTGACTCAATGTACTGACCACCAAAATTTGATGTCAACACAGGTCCCGCAGGGCCGCAACACATGTTTCTCTTGAACTTATTTCAGTCGACTCACATCGAGCTTTTCTTCCCATGCAGGTTACTTATTCAAGTTTCGTTCCATTTTCCTGACATCCATATCAACATCAAAACAAGTGGTTGTCTGTCTCGCTAGCTGGTTCTATAAATAGCTATATCCACTCAATTCAGTTGCCATACAAACACCAGAGGCACAAACATCATAATCTGATCATTTGAGTGGCAAATGGGTGGCAAAGGTAACAAATCTCATGTTCTGGTCTTCCCCTACCCAGCTCAAGGCCATATCAACCCAATACTCCAGTTTGCAAAGCGACTGGCGTCCAAAGACATCAGAGTCTCTCTAGTCGTCACAATCTTCGTCAACAAGTCCGTCGATACGGACACAAGCTCCATCAATGTGGAGACCATCTCCGATGGCTTCGACGAAGGTGGCCATGACTCAGCTCAGAGTTCAGAGATCTACATCGAAACATTCAAAGCTGTTGGTTCACGGTCACTGTTAGATCTCATTCAGAAACTCAGTGACTTGGCCTACCCGGCTAACTGCCTGGTTTATGACTCGTTCCTTCCTTGGGCTCTAGATGTGGACTGGTTGCAGCTCCATTCCTTACGCTATCCTGTGCAGTTAATTTGATCTATCACAATGTGTTTGAGGGGAGACTCAGCAGCCCACCGAGTGATAAGACAGTATCATTACCCGGGTTGCCCCATCTTGAATCGTCGGAGTTGCCATCTTTTGTTACAACACCGGATTCTGTACTGGGTGCCTTGCAGCTGCTAACGCAGGAGTTCAGCAACATGGACCAGGCTGACTCAGTGCTTTGCAACTCTTTCCATGAGCTGGAGGGCAGATGTAAGTCTGTCTCCCCTCTATCTCTTGTCTAGTATATTACTTTGCTATTTTTAGAAAATATTTTCTTGAAATAGCAGTGAGACAGATGCTGGTAGGTCATTAATTTCCCACCAAACTGGTTTTCATTATGAATTGACTACAAAAATGTAAACCATGTTGATAGCTCTTTCCATGAGCTGGAGGTCATTTCCCACCAAACGGGTTTTCATTATGAATGTACTACAAAAATGTACTACAGTTGAGCTGGATGAGGAAGTTTTGGCAAGTGAAGGCAATTGGGCCAACAGTGCCATCCATGTACTTGGACAACCGTGTTGAAGGGGATAGTGACTATGGCCTGAGCCTGTGGAAGAAAGAGGATGCAGTCTGCAAGAAGTGGCTGCAGGACAAGGAAGCTGGGTCAGTCGTCTATGTTTCCTTTGGAAGCTTAGCCAAGTTGGGCGTGGAACAGATGGAGGAGAGAGCCTGGGCTCTGAAAGCAAGTGACTTTAGTTTTCTGTGGGTTGTGAGAGCGACAGAAGAATGCAAGCTCCCGAATGGATTTGTGGAGGACACAGCTGGGAAAGGGCTGTTTGTGAGGTGGGCCGCGCAGCTGGAAGTGCTGGCCCATGAAGCAGTTGGCGGCTTTGTTACACATTGTGGGTGGAACTCAACACTGGAGGGGCTGAGTTTGGGGGTGCCTATGGTGGGTTTTCCACAGTTGTCTGACCAGCCCACCCATGCCTATGGTGGGTTTTCCACAGGTGTGGGGGTGGGAGTTAGGGCGAGAATTGGTGAGGGTGGGCTTGTGGGGAGAGAGGAGATGAAGAAGTGTATAAAGGAAGTGATGGAGGGAGAGAGAAGGGAAAAGGATGCTTACCAATGCGACGAAATGGAAACAGTTGGTTGTAAAAGCATTGGAGGAAGCTCGGAAGCTCGGATAAGGATATAGAAGAATTTGTGGCTGCTATTGGTCAGTGATGTACTCCCATTAGTTTGCCAGTCATTCTTCTCATTTTTGATTTTGACATTGAAGGAAGGAGGAAGCTCGGATAAGGATATACAACTCTTGTTTAGCATAATCTTGTCATTTGGCAATTGGCATGGTCAATTGACCTATATACAATAATCAAGTTTCCCAAAAGCTTGAGCTATTAGAAATCAGAAATCTTTATATATATACTTGATATTCCAATACCTACATTGTGCAAGCACCTACATAGTGCGGCACAAGGGCGTAGTGGAACCTAGAGATGTAAAATAACCAAGTTTCCCAAGCAGATATGAAACAAAAATCTTTATTTATATTAGATTTTCCGACAAAATATTGAGAGTAGAAAGGGCAAAAGGCATGTTTGTTATGTCTGCAAAATGAAAGTGTTTCCTTTGTCTTAACAATGTAATCAATCAAACATTCATGACCTATTCGGCATAGCTTGTTTCTATGCAATATGGCACAATTTGTTCTCCAGCAAGAACACCTGTAAGACAGCACTAATTCTCCTGAAAATGGGACAAAATTAGATTGGGGTTATTGTAAGCAAAATGAGGATCTAGAGTTGTGTGACTTTTGTATTTTGAGAGAGAGAGAGAGAGAGACCTGCCTATGTTTTCCAAGCAATGTTTTACTTCCAATAGAATAACAGGGGCCTATACAATTGCGTCTTGATAATTCAAATTATTTCTTCGGCCCCTTATTGATTAGAAGATTTAGCTTGTATGTATGAATCACTATTGGTTTGATGCAACTAATATGGAAGTTGTTTCAGTATGTCAAGGATACATATATATGTATCCACGGTAAAGAATGATGGTCAATTTTCTATATATACTCATTGTTATATCTAGTATACAAAGGCAAAGAGATGTATACATGTCGTGTTACTTGGCATTCTGCCATTAATATTTAATTCTGCTTCAATGACCTATCAATTACATCTAGTAATGAATTGGAGAAATCCTTTGAAATCCATTTTAACTTTATTCGAATTGAATTTTCAAGATTTATTAAGGTTGGAAAAAATGTCCTCCTTTTTTTATTCCGATTAAATTTCTAACTCAGTTTCTTAATTTAATCAATTTTTTGGATCTTGAAAGAGGGAAGATTAACCCTTTAACATAGATGCAATTCATTGCTCCTCAAGAGAAAGCTGACACATAGGTGGAATATTTCTTGACCTTTAACTCAGTTTCTTTTACGTTCTAAGTAATATTTCTGATAGAAGACATTTTATTATTAAATTTCACCGAGTACCTTGCCATCCAAAGAAACCAAACGTTGATGAACATAGACAAACGCTGAAGGAGGCAAATGATGGATTTTTAAAGACACTCAAAAGAAATAATGAAACCGGGTATTGAGGTCGTGGTTAGGATTGAAGTGCAAACCATACAACTCATCAAAATATTATTGGGCTTGGCTTGTTATCTGGCGGGTAAATGTTACCTGATCGGACAGCTACGAATATAAGTTAGGTTTATATCTTTACATATTTAATATTGTCCATTAGCTAGTTGACATTTTAGCTCGAGTCTCTAATTGCTTATTAGTGAATGGGAGAAGAGAAAAAGCTTTTTTGGGGGGCGAGGATTATGAGAAAATTAGTAAGGGAAGGATGGGATATTGGAGTAATAAAAGAACAACAATATACATTGTTTCTTGTTTCAGTGAATACGAGTCTACTGGGGTCGAATCTGCCGCGTTCTATCACTCATGAAAAAAACTATACATTGCTTAATTATCTTCAAAAGATGGTTTGTTTTCTCTTTTTTCTTTTGGACTGATTTAAAATTTGTTTTATTAGGGGGACAACATCGCAGTCCTCCTCTTTTGCCGTAACCAGAGTGGCCCTAACCAGAGGGTCCCACCAAGGAGCCTGTCCAGTTCTCCTCTTTTGCCGTCTGCAGTACAAAAAACTCAATTGCTTTAGACATTGAAAGTACACTTTCACTTGCCTTAATTGTGCACCTCTATGTTATTTCCGCCTACACAATAGGTAATTTCCTTTAGCAAAAATCTACAATTTTCTATTTGTATCTAGTTCTTGCTTAGATCATAGAGTACAAAAGGAGCTTCCCCATCTATGCATCTGGAGACAGCCAAGCCAAGAAATCCCATGTTCTACTCTTCCCCTTGCCTGTCCAAGGCCACATCAACCCCATGCTCCAGTTTGCCAAGCGACTAACATCGAGAGGAATCGCCGTTTCTCTCGTCGTCAAGTCACCAAAAGCATGGAAGCCCATACGGGATCCATCAAAGTCGAATACATCTCTGATGGCTTTGATGACGGCTATATCGATGTAGCAGGAAATGCACAGAATTATGTCGAGACGTTCAAAGCTGTTGGGTCGAAGGACCTGTTCGATCTCATTCAGAGGCTGACTGCCTCAAACTGCCCTGTCAACTGCCTTGTGTATGATTCCCATATCCCATGGGCTCTGGATGTGGCCAAAAGTTGTCGCCTAGCGGCTGCATCCTTCTTCACTCCTCATGCAGACTGAAATCGAAACTCAGAGAATAACAATGATTTTGGTCCGAAAATGCTAATTGTATTGATGAAGATATGAGATTATACTTTCGGGTTTTCTGATTACAAAACAGAGGAATACAAAAATGGAAAAACAGAGCAAGAACAGTAAGAAAGAACAGAAGAAATCCTCACTGAATCCACAGTGAAGCGACGTCCAAATCCATGGCATTTGAGATGGATCGAAATCTGACTTTTTGCAGCAATTTTCAATCCCCCAATATCAAGCAGAAGACCCGTATTTATAACAGACAGTTAAGTCTGTTATTTCCCGCCGTTCCATTCAAAATCATACCTAAAATGACCATATTGTCCCTGTCTTTTAAGTTTTTGATGTAATGTCTCATAGAGCTGGCTACATCAGGACTCCTGTGCTTGAGAAAATACAGAATTTGCAGCTAAAGGAGGATAATAAGGACTCAAATCAGTAACATTAAAGGAATTGGAGATATTGAAGCAGGCTAGAAGATCTATAACATATGCATTGGTACCGAGCTTCTTAAGAATATGAAATGGTCCGAATCTGCGAGGAGCTAGTTTGGAATACTGTCCAACTGGAAAATGCTCTTTCCTGAGGTGTATCATCACAAAATCTCCAACTTGAAATTGTTGTTCTCGTTTATGCTTATCAGCATTGGATTTGTACTGATCAGTGATGCAAATGAGCTGTGACTTAACTGATTGATGTATGTTCTATAGCTTAGTTAAAGTCTGCACAACAGAAGAATGCCCACCAGAGAATTTTGAAACGATAGGTAAATCAAGGGGATGATTAGGATTACATCCATATATCACTTGAAAGGGAGAGTATCCAGTTGCTCTACTGACGGAAGAATTATGAGCATATTCAGCATGGGGAAGAAGTATATCCCACTGCTTGGGATTAGGAACAGTAATACTCCTAAGAATGTTCCCAAGAACTCGATTTGTTACCTCAATCTGTCCATCAGTCTGAGGATGGTAGGTAGTACTAAACTGCAACTTGGTGTTTAGACGATGCCAAAGTGTCTTCCAAAAGTGACTGAGAAAACGAGAATCTCGATATGAAGTAATGGAAAGTGGCACTCCATGTAATCGAACCACTTCTCGAAAGAATAATATAGCCACTTTGGTAGCATCTGTAGTTTTGGAACATGGGACAAAATGACTCATCTTAGAAAAACTATCAACTACATCCAGTATTGAGTCGACACCTCTTTTGGTTCTAGGAAGTCCTAAGATAAAGTCCATAGTTAGATCTTCCCAAGGGCCTGCTGGAATTGGTAATGGTGAGTAGAGACCTATGTTGTTGACTGTTCCTTTAGACTGTTGACAAACAATGCAGTGTTTCACCACCTTGATGACATCTCTGCGACAGTGTGGCCAATAGAATTTAGATGAAACAAGTGTGTAGGTCTTATCCTTGCCAAAATGTCCTCCAAGACCTCCCTGATGAAGTTCAAGTGTTAATTTGATTCTAAGAGAACTGTCAGGAATACAAAGAGTGGATCCTTTAAACAGAAAACCATCAAGAATAATGAAATCATTATATCTAGAATTGTGTTGTAGACAGGTCTCCCAAACTGTTTTGAAATATGCATCAGAAGCATATAGTTCCTTGACACATTCGAAGCCAAAGACTTGAACTTGAAGTTGAGTAAGTAATGCATGCTTTCTACTGAGAACATCAGCAACTATATTGGAATGACCAGCTTTGTGTTTGATAATAAAATTGTACTCTTGTAATTCAGTAATCCATTTGGCATGCATCCTGTCCAACTTGGTCTGTCCTTGAAGATATTTTAAAGCTTGATGATCAGTATGAATAATAAACTCCTTGTGAATCAAATAATGGCGCCAATGCTTAAGAGATTGGACCAAGGCAAACAGCTCTAGTTTATAAGTAGACCATTGAGATTGAGAAGAAGACAGCTTTTCACTATAGTATGCAATTGGTCTGCTTTCCTGTGTTAATACTGCTCCAATGCCAAAAGCTGATGCATCACAATCTAATTCAAAGAGTTTTTCAAAATTAGCAGGTGTAGAACTAAGATTTTGTTTTAATATCTCAAAACTTCTCCGAGTATTTTCAGTCCACTGGAATTTTTTTTAAACAGTCAGTGAGTGGTGCTGCAATTAAGCTGAACCCTCGAATGAATCTTCTATAGAAAGAGGCTAACCCCAAGAAACTTCGAAGCTGAGAGACAGTTGTAGGAATAGGCCACTTCTATATTACTGACACTTTATTTTGATCTACCTGAATTCCCATATCAGTAATGATATATCCAAGAAAATTTAGCTTAGTGGTCACAAAACAGCACTTTTGGATATTTAGAAACAGAACATTTTCTTTGAGTACTTCAAAAACTGCTTGTAGATGACTCAAATGATATGAAATATGTCTGCAGTAAACTAAAATAGCATCAAAATATACTACTGCACATTTGCCCAAGAAGGGTTTTAACACCTGATTCATTAATCTCATAAATGTGCTAGGGGCATTAGACACCCTTTTCTAACAGTTCATCACTTCGCTGCTGTAAAATACCATGTTCTCTGGGGCTCATACGATAATGTGGAAGGTTGGGAATTTTGGAACCAGGTATGAAATCTATAGCATGTTGAATATTTCTCATAGGTGGAAGAGAATAAAAATTCTAAGGCATAAGACACTGATATTTTTCAAAAGAGGTTGAACACTGGAAGGAAAAGTTGTGGAAACAGGATTGTCTGAATCAGATGTCAGTACTGTGAGTAAAGCCAACACCAAGTCAACTTGTTTCATAGTTTTTCCAATGTTTTGTAGCAAAATAAAATATTTTGAAGGGAAGACCTGTGACTTACTTCGAGGTGTGAAATCAGAGGAAGAGGACACAAGTAGTTTTTTGGTTTGTGACTGATGTTCAGTACAGTGAACAGGCTTTGTACTGACTGCATTCAATTTAGGTTGTAGAACTATTTTAACTCCCTCATGATAAAAGGTATATGTATTTAATCTACCGTTATGAGTAGCTTCCACATCAAACTGCCAGGGTCTTCCTAACAGTATTTAGCAAGCTGACATATCTAGTACATCAGAGGTAAGAATAATTTTGTAGTGTTTGCCAATAGAAAAAAGAAACTTACAGGTTTCTGTGAATATGATTTGTCCAACATCTTTAATCCAACCTAATGAATATGGTTTTGAATGTTTCTTAGTTGGTAGTTGCAGTTTGTCCACCATAGCTTTAGCTATAATATTTTCAGAGCTTCCACCATCAATGATAACACTACAAATCTTTTGGTTAACTGTTCCTTGAATTCAAAAAATGTTGTGCCTCTGTACTTGAACTTCAGAAACTACTGAACAAATCAGATGTTTGTATCACCATGACCTGTGATTGCTTTTCCCAACTTATACCTTCATCCCCATCTTCTTCAACTATATTTTCCTCAGCAGGAATTGATTGATTGTCTGAATTCAACAGTGCAGTTGTAGTGTTCTTGTGGGGTTGATCTCTTAGAGGACATCTGTTAGATGTATGTCCTGGTTGCTAACATCTATAGCAAAGCCTTGGAGTCGGATAGGAATAAGGGTTTGGCATTGCTGCTGTACTGGAGACAGGAACATTTACTTTGTTTGTGGCAGTGACATTTCCTGGTTTTAAACTTTTGGAAGTACTTTGCTCAATCTCATTTACTTTCTGTCGGTTGCTACTGCCTGAATCATAAGTAGTTCTAGGAAAAGGTTACCCTCTAGATGCAGGTTGAGAAGACAGAGATTCATGTCAAAAAGCTGCTTGTACAGATTCATTAAAAGAATGTAGAGTCTGGTTGGCTAGTTTCAACTGCAGTTCATGCTTTAGTCCACCAGTGAATCTAACAATTTTCTGATCTGATCTGATTCTTGCAGATTATTTCTAGCTGACAATCTCTGAAACTCAGTGAGATAATCAGATACGGATCTGTTTCCTTGTTTACATTCACGCAATTGTCTATATAAAATCTGCTCAAAATCCAAAGGTAAGAACCTACTTCTCATCATGCTTTTCATTCGGGACCAAAAGTGTATAGGATGTTTTCCACTTTGGATTCTACTATTTTGAATTTGTTGCCACCAAGCAGCAGCTCCTCCTTTCAACTTACCGGAAATCAACCTTACCTTGAAATCCTCAGGTACTTCCATACAGGTAAAATAGTTATTGACTTCATAGATTGATCTGTCCACTGTAGATAGGTAATTCCAATTTAGGACGAAATCTATACTGATCAGTATGCATACCTCTTTGGTAAGTAGGAACAGATCGAATAGGATTTGTGGTCATTTTATCTTCTTCTTCACTGGAATAACTATTTCCTATATTTGAAGTGGATCTGTACTGTCAACGAGGACTCATGGAAAAAGGTAGAGAAATTCCACTATTCATCCAAAAATTTCAGGGTGGTGGAGCTCTATTCAGATCTGGATCTCTCGGAACCCCGAAATTTGCATTCAATAATTGCATCTATTGAAGGAGCTGTTGCATCATTTGCAACATCTATTGTTGAACCGTAGCATTTTCACCAGATTCGTCAATCGCCATAGAAGACAATCGAGCTCTGATACCACTTGATGCAGGCTGAATTCGAAACTCAGAGAATAACAATGATTTTGGTCCAAAAATGCTAATTGTATTGATGAAGATCTGAGATTACACTTTGGGGTTTTCTGATTACAAAACAGAGGAATACAAAAACGGAAAAACAGAGCAAGAGCAGTAAGAAAGAACAGAAGAAATCCTCACTGAATCCACAGTGAAGCGACGTCTAAATCCATGGCGTCTGAGATGGATCAAAATATGACTTTTTGCAGCAATTTTCAATCCACCAATATCAACCAGAAGACCCGTATTTATAATTGACAGTTAAGTCTGTTATTTCCCACCGTTCCATTCGAAATCATACCTAAAATGACCATACTATCCCTACCTTTTAAGTTGTGCATAAATGTTTGATGTAATGCCTCAGAGAGCTGGCTACATCAACTCCAGTCTTATGCGGTTGATATCACCTATTACAGTGTGCATGAGGAAGATTGGAAGCTCCCCCCTAGAGCTAAAACCATTTCCTTACCTAGATTACCTCTGCTTGATTCGTCGATTTGCCGTCTTTCATGTTGAATCCTGATCATATGCCTGGAATTTTGCAAGCTATCTTGATCCTGTTTACCAACATGGATGAAGCTGATTTTGTTCCCTCTCCCTATCTCATTCATTCTCTCTTCAGTGTTTATCTTGTCATCTTTAAATGTTATATATTCATCTCTAAGAGTCTCTTTGGAAGGGTGATAGTTGTAACTATCAGGTTGAAAATTTCTCGTAAGCTTGAAAATCAGGGGTTGACAAGGAATTTTAAGGATTCATTCCAAATTGTCAACTATCCAGCCTTAAACATTGATGCTTAATGAAGTGAACATCAGTGTGACGATAATGTTCATCCAATTTTCAATATTTACTTATCATCATTGATTAATTTTTGGGCTGACGAGAATATAGCTTTCACGTTTTATCATCCAAACGCACAATATGTGGGCGATGCCGAATTGAACTTCGCGAGGGCATATTGGAAGCTAAGGCAATTGGACCAACAGTGCCATCGATTGTACCTACACAAGCGAATTGAAAGGGACACGACAGACTTCACCAGTGGAAAGAAAGAGGATGCAGTCTGCAAGGAATGGCTTCAGAATAAGAAAGCAGGATCAGTCATCTATGGGTGCGTTTGGAAACGATAGTGAAAAGTGACAAAAAAAATCAGGCTGAAAATAAAAAAGGTGATTTGTAGGTAATTTTTCTGATTGTAGAAAATCCGTTTGGGAACCTAAAATTAATCATATTTTTAGTCTTTCGCCATCACCCTAACTCTTGATTGGTGACTTGCGTTTGGGAACCTAAAAAAAATCAGGTGTAATTTGTGTTTAGTATAGTCGGTAAAAAATATATGTTTTGCACGGCGGATGGCGGCTGTGGGTGGTGGCATTGGTGGTGGCCGACTACGGTGGCGATGGGCGGTGGCGGGTGGCCGGCGCTGATGGTGGTGTGTGGAGGTGGTCATCGGCGACGGTGGTGGCGACAGCGATGGCCGGCGATGGGCAGTGGGCGGTGCTGGCGGCAGTAGGAGGTGGCCGGCGATGGTGGTGGGCGGTGGGTGGCGGCTGCGGTAGGTGGTGGGTGGTGGGTAGTGCCTGCCGTGGACAGTGGCGATGGTGGAGGTGACGAGGAATAAATTTTCAGGCTGATACTCATTCAAATGAGAATCAGCAAAATCACCTCTTTGAGGGGTGATTTGCTGATTTTTTTTTTCAGTTTTCACCGTCAGGTGTGAAAATTGAGCAAATCCGTAACTAAACACACTATTAGCTGAAAGGTGAAAATAGGTGATTTTTTTCACCTATCACCATCAGCAGCTCCTATCAGTAAAATTAGTAAACAAACGCCAATTAGAAGAATCAGGCCGAATCAGCTTGATTTTTTTTCAGATAATCAGTAAACAAACGCACCCTATGTCTCTTTTGGATGCCGAGCCAAGTTGAGTGTGGAGCAGATGGACGAGATAGCATGGGCGCTCAAAGAAAGGAGAAATTATTGGGTGTAGATACGACACCGCGCTGGTATCCTAGCGTGGTGTCGATCACCAACGAGAGAGGGGCATCTAGGATGGCTATGGCCCCAGCTAAATACACAGACGACGTTAACATATAATCAACGCCGTTTGAAAATTTCGACTTCCCGCTCACCCTTCACCGTTGTCGGCCAATTTCCCCGTTTCAAAACCCGCCTCAGCCCCTTTCCCCTTTCCCTTCCCCCTCACGATCTCCTCCTCGCCTCGCAAAGAGAAGAGGCATGGCTGTGTGTATTGTGGTCTGAAGTAGAGAGAGAGGAAGAAAAGATATGGCTTCGTCTGAGGCAGGAACTGTGATTGCTTGCCATTCACCCGATTCATGGAAAACCCACTTCAAGCAGGCTGAAGAATCCAAGAAACTGGT
Source organism: Houttuynia cordata (assembly GCA_039654745.1). Classification (NCBI taxonomy): domain Eukaryota; kingdom Viridiplantae; phylum Streptophyta; class Magnoliopsida; order Piperales; family Saururaceae; genus Houttuynia; species Houttuynia cordata. Next base: position 16,345,858 of record CM077506.1, read on the forward strand.
ACCCTTTTTCTCCCCATGTCTATATCCTTCTGCTCACAATCCAGACTGATTTGCTTATGTACCTATGGATTTTGTTGTGGGTAGCTTTTGTGGTTCGTGATGGGATCAGGGTGGATTGAAACATTGGGAAATGGGAAGTGGGGTGTGGATGAATATGACAGTTGTTTGTTATTTTTGGGTTGATCGTAAAGTTTATAGCTTTAAGCAGTTTCAAAGGTGAAATTTTTCTTTTTGATAGTTGTTCGTTGTTTATTTGTGTAGGTTGTTTTATCACTTTTGGTTTGTTTAATCCTTTTGAAGTAGGATTAATAATATTTTTTTCTTTGTTTGAGATCTGTAGTTTTTTCTGCCTAGGAATAAGTATTGTTCGTTTGGTATCTTAACTCAAGATAGGAAAATCATGATAATTGGGAAGCGGGGTGTGGATGGTGTAATAGTTGTTTATCTTGATCGGGCTGACCCAAAAGTTGTAGCTTTAAGCCGCAAATACACTATTCTATCGCTAAGATACAAAGTTAGTGATAGAATAATACTTAATCTATCACTTTTTAGCTGAATAAGATGTCGTTGTAACTATGGTAAGTACTCTAGAGACAAGGAAGGAGGATAGTTTACTTGCTATTTATCATATTGTATAGTAATTCTGCCTATCTAAAGCTTGTATTTGTTATTCTATGGATATTGTGTTGGAATAGTGGAACTATAGTGAGGTTTGTTTTGCAACCCTTGATTTTATTATATTTTGGCTTTGGTTAACTAGCAAAAAAAGGACCCGTGTATGTATAAGCTATGGGAAGATATGAACCTTCTATTGATTCTTCTATAGTCATGTCAAACACTTATGTGATTAACTTATCTTTAGATGTTTAACTTCACCAGGAACATCTAAGAAGAGCCTGTAAAGGATCATGAGAAATTGTAAATTTTGTTTGTCATACAATTTTTTTATTTTTTTAAATTTAATTATGGTTGTAATACTAGTAAAGATTTATTATCAGCTCCATGTTTTGCAAAAAAATGTCGTCCATTGGGTTTGTTCTTCTTGAACTGACAACACTTAATTGAATACTAGAATAGGCTGCTGTCCTCGTTGATCAAGTCATAGTGGTAATATCTGAACCATGATTGGCTGACTGCGTCAAGTCCTCTTAATGTCTTAGCTAGTTTATTTTAGATTAAAGAAAGTAATAATTGTTGAAACCTGTGTTGAGAAAACTTTTAAGATGGAAATTCTTAGTTGTATTACTTAAAGAAATAAATGCAAAGCCAATTGTTTTATAATTTTAAATGTGTATTGTAATCGACACATATGCTTATTTGCTTTTTGGGACTTATGGCTATGGTATTGCTTATCATATTCCTTTCACCTTTGCTTTTCTTTATATGCACTAGCAATCTAGCTGCTGATACTTACAAGAACCTTCATGCAAAATTTGTGCAGGCCATATAATGGATGTTCAAGTTGCTGATGTTGTTCCTTTCAAAAGCAAAGTGGTGGCTACTCTTTGGTTTGGCTCAGAAGTCCATTTCATCAGTAAAGCCAAGGGCAGTCTTTTTGAACAACTAGTTTCGACGAAGGAAGAGAGCATGAGGGTTCTCAAGGATTTTATCACCAAGTACAATATCCTTAACGATGTTTTTGCTGAACCGCTTGAAGGCTCTTCCGAAGATGAAACTGAACAATCTGAGAAGGAAATAAATATTTGTCTTAGATATTGCCAGATACAGGGTGGTGGTTGATCGTTTAAAATTAAAACCCTTGCAAGTGCACAAGGCAATTGTACTACGGTGAGTATTAAAGGGTTGTCGAACCTCAGGGACGGATTAATCTTTTACCAAATTTAAGAGAAGAAAGTTGCAGTTTTTGTTTAATCTAAATAAAGCTATGAACTTTAACTACTAAGCTAAGTTTTAATCAATGCAAAGAATTATCAAGGTAATGAATCCACCACTAAACATGCAATTACTACTCTCAATTATTATTAAGCATACATTGACATGATATGGTAATTCATGTTCTTGATCGGACACACGAATTACTAATGAATTCAGTAACGTTCTTGATCGGACACGAAAGTTCATCCACTATTGTGTAATCAATCCTATCCTTGATCGGGCATAGAATCAATCACAACTCTATTATAATGCAATTAATCTTATCCTTGATCGGGCATAAAATCAATCACAATATCTAATTTCATTCATAATCAATCAAGTCTATGATCAAGCACTCAAAAGAAACTCATGAAATCGCATTAAGTATGAATCATAATCAACTTTATAGAATTAAACTATCAAGAGTAGCAATACACATCTAGGGCTTCATCAAGCCTTGAATAAAAGTTTAGTTACACATAGAAAGAGAGAAAAGAAAAGCCTGTTTATGTAGATCCATCGTCATGAATCCTTCTTCATCTTTGTTCCAAAAGACCTCTTCTCTTCCTCCTCTCTAGCCTCCAATAAAGCTCTGGTTCTCCAAGGTAGAATGCCAAAAACGTTCTCCCATAAGGCCTATTTATAAGAGTGAAGAGAAACCACGAAGTCCCCTTCCAAATCTAAGTCGAAATAGGTCTTTTTTCGGTTTTCCGCAGACGGCGATCGATCGCTCTGTATTGACGATCGTTCACTGCCCGATCGATCGTATTTACTGTCTTGCGCGGATCAAAAATTCCAGTAGATACGATCGATCGTTTTGATTCCGATCGATCGTTTTCTTTAATACACTGCTTTTACGGCTCTGGCGATCGATCGCATTGATAGCCAATCGATCATAGTTACTGTTCATGAAATTCAAAATGGCTATAACTCTCTGTCCCGAACTCTGAATTGTGCGTGGTTGGTGGCGTTGGAAAGTTGACTTCTTGAACTTTAACATGAAGCTTGAATCAGTCCAATCCGATATTTGTATATAAAGTTATGATGATTTAACTATTCGAATTTCTTTTCACCTCATTTCTGTGTATTACTCTTGTTTCCTATAAAAACCAAAAACTATATTAAAGTAGTAGAAATTCTAATCAAACACCAGCATAAACATAAGTTTATGAGATAATAAAATACATATTTTATATGTAGATCAGTGGTTACCTTTAAATTGAATTCGGATGGAGTATTAGTTATGTTACCCCTCTCACTAGTGTGCATTGGTTACATTGGGAAGAAAATCCATCTGGTTTTAGTCAATTTTACAGTGTCTAAGATCTTTTTATGTACTCTTGCTATTGGAATTGAATGGATATTAAATCTTATGAGGGCCTAAATTTCCTGTGCATGAGCTCCATCACCCTCAGATCATGATCTGATGCAAAAAAGGAGCTTGTGCTACCTTTTACGTTCTTATCCATTGCCAAATTAGTTTCCCTTTCTCTTAGACGTGGAATGAAAATGAGGTTACGGCTCTTCTTTGTGCATCTACTTATGACTTGTAATTGTATGAGTGCTTATGTAGTGAAAAAAAATTGTATGATCTTGTTAAAAGTACCACTGAGCTGCCTCACTAGCTAGAAGTAGTCCCTCTCCCGTTTTAGGTGCCAGGGCAATGTTTTCAATTTTTCAAAGTTTTTTCAAGAGTTGATGTGACGACAGTAAATTTTATAGTATTTAAAGAGGAATTTCTTTGCTCAAAGGTATGCATTTATTTAAGTTTTCGAAAATCTTTTGAAAATTTAAATTCCCGCCGGAATCGATCGAACGCCGTAAAATTTGTGATTTTTGAATTGATCTTAATCGGAGATTTTATTGGATTATATGATTCATGGTTGGTGTGGCTTGTTGGTTTGGCTTCATTTGACCTAAGAATATCGGATAGGTATGTATGAAGTTTGTGTTATTTTTGGGAATAGAGTTAATTTGAGATTAATAAAAAATGAATTAGATATTACCTAAGTGGGTAAGTGGTGATTAATGGAAATTCTAAAAAAAAAAAACCCTAACCCATTTATGCTTGGGTCGAGTTGGCCATAGTGGAGGTGGTTGAGAGATGGGTTAATGGAAGTGGTTGAAAGATAACACTAATTGACCCCATTAACTCATTTCTTGTTAACCCAAGAGTCACTTTGAAAGTTGGAAATTCTGGAATTTTCTAGTGCATCATGCCTTTGATTTGAGGGGATGATCAAGGGTGGAAAATCAACTAAAAAAATCTATAAATAGGGCCTAGTACGGGGGGGGGATTTTTGGCTTAGGAGCTTAAGCCATTCAAGCATCTCCTAGTCTCTCTCTCTCTCTCTCTCTCTCTCTCTCTCTCTCTCTCTCTCTCTTTTCCGACCGGCGGCAACCCATCTCCGGTGGTTCGTGGCGGTCCAAGCAAGGTCGACCGGCGTGGTGGTGGTGCGACGTTATCGGAGTCAAGAGTGCTCGGGAAGAATTCGGTATCTTCAACCAAGTAGGATGCTTTTTTCCACTACTTTTCTTCTTTGATAAAGATATTGTTGAAATGTATGATTGAATGTTGATGCCTAGAGGATTACCTAGAGTTTATAATGCCGAACCTAGATTGATAATTCCCTCTTGTTTCATGACTCAATAGCATTAGTGTTTCATCTCAATTATTTCTACGTATGTTGTCTAATGAAAGTTAGTTTTGGATATCTATGTTAAATCATGCTCGTATTCCATTCGCATGTGATGATGCTATTCAATGCATACTCATGCTCTTTCTTGAATAAAGATTTGACCTTTGGGCACTTCGGTGCATTTTCGAGTCTTATATTTCATGATCTATACATGTGTTGTTATAGCTATTACTACTTGGAAAAAAAAATATCAACTAAATAGGTAATCGAATATTGTAACTACGAGATTATTCCTTGTAAGATCTTTTCTCTGTGTTTTCAGTTATGGTTCAACTTAATGTCAGTATGTCTCGAATTCTAATGTTGTCCGGGATTATATGCTAGTATCACTTCAATAATGAGATAAGAAAGTAACTTAGTAATCGGGTTGTAAAGTTTATGAAAAAGCTGAATCATAAGCTGAGATTTCAGAACCAATAGGGCTCTGTAAAAATCTTAAGTAATAGTAAATTAAAATCAGAAAAGGCTAATAAGGAGTTACTAAAGTTTATGCAATAGTAAATTAAGTATAACATAAGTTAATTGGTCTCGGCCAGGAGAAATCCTGTGCAGACAGACCTCATTCGAAAAATGATAACTAATTATACAGTAATCATAAAATTAAGATGTTTATCAATCTGAAAAATTGACATATGAGGCTATTCAAGATAAAAATTTCTTAGATTGAATCAATTTGTCCAGAACGCAGTAACCAGATAAAGAGAGCTGTTCTGTTTTGGACAGAACACAGTTTCTGAATTTAAAAGACTTAAAATCTAAATAAACTTAAGGAGTTTAAATTAAAGTTGATATTTAAGACTTAAATCATATATGAAATGATTTATGAGATACTGAGAACAGTAACCCTAAATGTATATTAAGGGTCTTAGAGCCAAATGGAGTGTCCCATAATAATAGCCCTTTGTATTCTTCTCTTGGTCTATTCATGACTCAAGAGTATTCTAACTTGAAGTTGTATTCGATGTCTCTGACGTGGTCTATCTTAGACACGTCATTCAATTATTCTGAGTCGGGGATTATCATTCTAAGGTTAGGAGCAACTATAAAGACGGTGGACATGAACTTTTGAAAAACCTTGTGATGTGTCTCTTTATAGTCGGGTCTCATTTGAGATTCCAGACTATTTCATATTAACACTCTTGGTGAGTCGTTTCGGATATAGTCTGCCATTTGCTTTTCACTCCTATGAAGAGTCGAAATTTAGAAAGTCTTGTTCTAAGCCTTTTGATAATAGGGCTAGTCGTTTCCAAGAATTGTTTCTCCGCTAAGTAATATTTATGAGAGCTCTTAGTCGGAATCATAGTATGCTCATAAGCCATTGCTAGATCTTGCGAGATCTCAGATTTGATGAACCTCTGTAGTTCAGCCGATGACGGCAACCGCGTGCGCTTAGATTGTATGACATTACGGAAGGTCTGCAATCTCCGCCCATTGTGCCCGTAAGTACCGATGGGGCCAGCATCCCTAGACGCATGGCAAGGTTCCTTTGAAGAACCTCTAGGATGTTCTGGTATTGATGAAGATTTGAGAGCAGAAATTGTACTTTGACACTTCAGATGTCCGATGCTTATTACCTTCACTACACTATGAAAGTTGGAGTCTTTGAGTTATTTTTTTTCCTTGACCTTGTGGTGTCTCGGGTGACAGATGGTTTTTGGTAAGTGAACTCAGTCCTCGTTGAATCTGAGTCTGTTAATCTTTACCTATTAGAGTCTTCTTATTTTTTTCCAGTGTGGGTTTTCTGTATCCTACTGGGTATTTCCTATGAAATACTCATGCATCCTCTGATGCAGGAATTAAGGAGGAACAGAAGTGTTAGCATCCAGCGGCGTGGTTTGATGTTGAAGCTTAGAAGACTCGTCTCTTATGTTTTGCTATATTTTGATATTTGAACTTGTGGCCAGCGTGCCAATTGCTTTTTGTTGAACAATTTAAGTGTGTTTCAGATATTGTAATAGATAATCAGATTTTCTTTCAGTTATTCTACCTCTTGTAAGTAAATATTGTTTAAGTCATGACGATCCTGCAAGTCCCATAATATTTAAATGGGATAAGCGTAGACTCGAGTATTCGGTCCGTCCCAGGTTTCCTACCCTATAACCGTCATTGGATTGACGCTTCCGCGTAAATTGGGTCTTGGAAATTTGGGGCGTGACAGTTGAGGATACAACATATAAGTGAAGGAAAATTGAAATTATTTCGCATGAAAGCTAGCTCTTTTCACCCTTGATAATTTATTTGCAAAAGGTTCACTTCTTGCTTTTCTTTTCTTTTTTAATTTGTGAAGAATCAGTGTTTCTTCATGCTCTGTTTATGCTATGCTTATTACAAGGAAAACCATGTAATGAGAGTAATTGTCTCATCCCACATTAGACAAACATAGAAAAGGCTTTAAAAAATTATACATTCCAGGGAGCATAAGCCAATCGAAGTTTAGAGATAACAGACTTGTAGCGTATTCCCTTAAAACATGGTATTACATTTCTTACTTTTATATACAATGTTGTAGTACATTTCTGGATTTCAATAAGGCTGAGCCAATTCAGTACACATTGATAAGGTGAAGTATGCTTCCTCCTTTCCAACAAAAAAGACATTCCAACAAAAAAGAGAGAAAGATTTGTGTCCAACTTTGGCCATGATATTTAAGTATGAGATGTGTGTTCCCTAATAGTGGAGATGTATCATGTTGCAAAAATGTAGGACATGTTGGTGATGAGCTCTTGTTCACTGGCTTGGTTCATCTCCTCACGTTAGTCAATCCCTTCACATAACATTAACAGAAAAAGACTCGTTAGAAAATGCAGAAGCTAAAACTAACTCAAGTATTTACATATGCACAATTGTAAAGTTCAGATCAATCATTATGTGGTATAATAATAAGAAAGCTAGGAGTATGAAATCAGTAACTCAAGCATTTACATATGTTTTCAAAGCTTTAAAACAATAAATCTTTACTAGTATTACAACCATAATTAAAAAATAATAATAAAACAATTGTATGACAAACAAAATTTACAATTTCTCAGGATCCTTTGCAGACTCTTCTTGGATGTTCCCGGTGAAGTTAAACATCTAAAGATAAGTTAATCACATTTATATACCTTCTGCATTCCAAGTGCTTGACATGACTATAGAAGAATCAATAGAAGGTTCATATCTTCCCATAGCTTATACATATACGGGTCCTTTTTTGCAAGTTAACCAAAGTCAAAATATAATTAAAATCAAGGGTTGCAAAACAAACCTCACTATAGTTCCACTGTTCTAACACAATATATCTATAGAATAACAAATACAAGCTTCAGATAGGCGCCCAGGATTACTATACCATATGATAAACATCCACTAAACTATCCTCCTCCCTTGTCTCTAGAGTACTTACCATAGTTACAACAACATCTTATTCAGCTAAACGTAAGTGATACCGACCATAATTGTAAGGACTAATGAGGCGCAAATACACTATTCTTGAGCTAAGATACCAAATCAGCAATACTTATTCCTAGAAAGAAAAATCTGTAGAGATCAAAACAAGAACAGAAGCATTCTTAATCGTACTTCAAAAGGACGAAATCAACACAAAGTGATACAACAATGTACACAAATCAAGAGCAAACAACCATTAAAAACAAAATTCCACATTCCAAACCGCTTAAAGCTACAACTTTTGGGTCAGCTCGATCAAGCTAAACAACTATTATGCTATCCACTCCCCGCTTCCTATTTATCGTGATTTTCCTATCTTGAGCTTAGATACCAAACCAACAATACTTATTCCTAGGCAGAAAAAACTATAGATCTCAAACAAGGAAAAAAATATTCTTAATCCTACTTCAAAAGGATTAAACAAACCAAAAGTGATAAAACAACCTACACAAATGAACAACAAACAACTATCAAAAAGAAAAATTCCACCTTTGAAACTGCTTAAAGCTACAAACTTTACGATCAACCCAGAAATAAGAAACAACTATCATATTCATCCACACCCTACTTCCTATTTCCCAATGTTTCAATCTACCCTGATCCCATCAGGAACCACAGAAGCTACCCACAACAAAATCCATAGGTACATAAGCAGATCAGTCTGGATTGTGAGCAGAAGGATATAGACATGGGGAGAAAAAGGGTACTAGTTTCCTGGATTCTTTAGCCTGCTTGAAGTGGGTATTCCATGAATCGGATGAATGGCAAGCATTCACAGTTCCTGCTCAGACGAAGCCATATCTTTTCTTCCTCTTTCTCTCTCTCTATCTCTACTTCATACCACAATACACACAGCCACGCCTCTTCTCTTTGCGAGGCAAGGAGGAGATCGTGAGGGGGAAGGGAAAGGGGAAAAGGGGCTGAGGCGGGTTTTGAAATGGGGAAATTGGCCAACGACGGTGAAAGGTGAGCGGGAAGTCAAAATTTTTAGACGGCGTGGATTATCTGTTAACGTCGTCTGTGTATTTAGCCGGAGCCCACAGCCATCCTAGATGTCCCTCTCTCATTGGTGATCGACACCACGCTAGGACGCCAGTGCGGTGTCGTATCTACACCCAATAATTTCTCGGCCCATGAGGCGATTGGATGCTTTGTTCCACATTGTGGCTGGAACTCGACCTTGGAGGGGATCAACCTGGGGGTGCCAATGCTTGCTGTTCCACATTGGTCTGACCAGCCAACAAATGCCAAGTACATAGTGGAAGTGTGGAGGGTGGGAGTTAGAGCTAGAGCTAATGAGAAGAATCTAGTAGGAAAACATGACTTGATGAGGTGTATAAGGGAACTGATGGAAGGATAAACAAGGGAAAAGGTGATGGTTAGTGCTTCCGAATGGAATGAGTTGTCTGTGCGAGCACAGGTCGAAGGCGGAAGCTTGGAGAAGGACGTAAACGAATTTGTGGCCGCTATAAAACAAAACAATCAGAGGACCAACAAGCCACGGAATCAAGTAGGACGGAAAGCCTCCGACTAGAGCCACCAGGGACCAGGCATCAATGACCACCAAGTTGAGATCGTTAAACCAGAATCAAGAGAAGGGGAAACAACAGCCATAGAGGGTTGTGAACCGTGAACCGGGGAATGATGAGAAGCTCGACAAATTGGCTCTCAACCATTCCCACATAGACCTCCCTTCACCCCCCACAATCAATCTCATCAAAGAAAGAGGAGAAAAGAGGTCTAGGCAATTTTGTTCCCCTTCCACAGGTGACCAATGTTAAAATGCTGGGAGTTGAAAACATCTTGGAGCTAATCAGTCTCTCTCTGAGACTTACCGAATGCTTGACTATTGGCTTATGCGCAACTTTTTCCTTTTAATTTGTTTGATTAAAAGCCCAGTTGTGCAAAACTTATGAGATGCAGTTATATTAAACCCATCATTTTTTGTCCCTTAGGCCTCATGCTTATTGATAAAGGTATCTATCAAGTCTGAGAAGTCTGGATTTCTCAATATAAATGCTACATCATTGGTTTTTAACATTATTTTGGCATTAAAAAAGGCAAGTCATGTATCAAAAAGAAAATGGCAAGCCACAAAAATGTTTCTAGACATGGTCTCTATTATTCATAATCAACCTCAAAATGCATCCATAAGTTTTGCAGAAGTGGGCTTTTAATCAAACAAATTAAAAGGAAAAAGTTGTGCATAAGCCAATAGTCAAGCATTCGGTAAGTTTCAGAGAGAGACTGATTAGCTCCAAGATGTTTTCAACTCCCAGCATTTTAACATTGGTCGCCTGTGGAAGGGGAACAAAATTGCCTACACCTCTTTTCTTCTCTTTCTTTGATGAGATTGATTGTGGGGGTTAAGGGAGGTCTATGTGGGAATGTTGAGAGCCAATTTGTCGAGCTTCTCATCATTCCTCGGTTCACGGTTCACAACCCTCTTTAGCTGTTGTTTCCCCTTCTCTTGATTCTGGTTTAACGATCTCAACTTGGTGGTCATTGATGCCTGGTCCCTGGTGGCTCTATCGGAGGCTTTCCGTCCTACTTGATTCCGTGGCTTGTTAGTCCTTTGATTGTTTTGTTTGAATAATTGAAAATTTTATTAACTAAATAAGGGAAGAAAAAAAGAATCAGACACTACAGAGCATTTCCAATGAAAAGAAAACTACATAAGCCAAAAACAAATAACTCTAAATAAAAATTACTTAATCTTCCAAAAAATAGTAAGAAAAAAGCAATGATCCACGATTGTTCTTTGAATTCCAAAAGCTCGGATGACATGGCTCCCTAGCTTAATAATGGCTTGAGCTAACACCATAAATGGGACAGATTTACCTTCAAAGATTCTTCTTATTTCTTTCTGTCCAAACAAATGTGACATAGATTGGTAATAAGCACTTTAGAAGAATACCGACATACTTGTTCCAAGATCATTACAACAAAAATGGGCTTTAGAGATGAAAAATCTGTCGCTAAATATACATAATCCGTCGTAAAAGATAATTAGAGACGGATACCGTCAATAGAGAGTATTGTCGATGGATGAGCTGTTGCGACTGTTTTTATATGTCAAAAAAGTGTCTTTAGTGACGGATCAATTCTGTTGACACTATGTTTTTTCGACGTATATTGCCGTCACAAAAGGAAATTTTTGCCGACAACGATATGTAGTGACTGTTTTATCCGTCGGTACACATGTTTAGCGACGGTTTTGTCTCATTTGTGACAGATTTTATCTGTCGGTACAGACTTCCAAAAAAAAAAGGGCTGCTGTGGAGAGAAGGCTTTCCCTTTGTATTGTATAAATTTTGTATAATAAATATAACAATAACTAACCAAGAACATCAGCTTTATTCATCATTAAATTAGTACTTGCATTACATAAACAATCATACAAAAAACTGTTATCTAATGAATTGTGTTCTCTGACAAATAAAAAATAAAAAGAATCATCCCTGTAGCTCAGCCGACGTGCTTGACTCCTCTTAAGTGAAAACATTGTGAACATGGAACAAATCATTGTCCCAAATTATCGACCATTAATTCATCCAACAATTTCATGAACTTGGCTGGTAAGCTTTTGATATGAAGTAAGCAAGTGCAAATATATAAAAGTGAAGAACAGAATAGTTTACAAAACAACAAACTAAATTAAGATCATATTCATCTATTTCAGAAAGAAAGAAGGGTCAATAAACAAGAAGAATGAACAACTTCGAATAGGTAATAGGTAAAGAAGATGATAAACATTAAGTCAAATTTGTAACAGTAACAACATGAGGTTCAATGCCTCTTGCCACCCGTTTACTTGACACCCTATCAATTCCTATCAAATTAGCAAATTACAATAAAGAAAAACAAAACATTGGTAGTGATGCCCATAAACTACTACTTCTTACAGCCATATTTTCAACAGTTTTTTCATGAGCTTTTTTAGCCACACGAAATGCATGTACGTTACTGTAGGCCACATCAAATGCTTCCTTTACAGCTGGTTAAAGCTGCAGTTTAACAAATATATAACTGAAGGATTCCAAAATTTTCTGAAAGGTTGTCAGCCATTTTGCCTACAAAAAAGAACCTAGAGCTTTGTTAGAGATGAAAGGATTGCATAAAATATACAACCACCGAGAAGACTGAAAATACCCACTCTTCAACAGCAGCATCTCCTCAATTCCTCGCATCAACAATAATTGGTTTCACCTAATACGTGAATAAAGGATCTATATATCACTTAAGTTTGCAACCATTGTATAGATTCAAAAACTGTAACCACCATCGAAATAAGGAGAATGTGATCAAACTCATCATACCAAAAATGGAAGAGAAATCAGCGCAAGGACGAGCCTTCAAGCTATTCACTTCAACCTAACAGATTGTGATATAACAAAGAATAATCAGATGAGGTAAACAACGAAAAAAATAGCAATATAACAACTGAGAAGTAGAAGCAACTTGATATCCATATTTCGTGTCAAATACCATGAATGACTGCTGACATCTACTGTGCTCAAGTCAATGCCATTTTGCAACATCGACCTAAACCTCTGAGTTAGTGGAAAGGGTATCTTTGCTGTAAAATGAGAAAAAAAAGCAGCAAGAATCTAAGAAAAATTGCTTCATGACATGCATGCAAGAATCTCAGGAGTAAAATAGGTACTAAACAGCAGATTTGTGTGCAACAATCGAGTCTGCTCCTGAGTAAATAGAGTCAAAGTAGAACAATTTTGTAGTTCTGTTCTCGCAGCACTTATGCGTCTAACGGAATTGCCTTCAGTGAGCTATAAAAAAGAAAAAAGGAGAATGCAACTGACTCAGGAAACTCACAGACAATTCTTTGTTAAACATCAATTACAAACATTCTGTAATTGCTCATCAGGAAAAGAACCAACATCTTGCAACAATATTCAGTCATAAAGAGATCCAAACACACTCCAAAAACAAGAAACATGCCAACTTCCCTCTCAAGCATTTTGTCGAACAACAACTGTGCAATAAAAAAAATCATAAAGTAAACACAAAATCCAGCTGCAATTTAAAGAATGACCCAAAAGAACATGAAATGAGATGATCATAATAACCTAACCCTTTTGAACACAATGTCATGTTCGACAATTTTGTTGAACACCTTTAGTGAACAACCCAAACTATCACATTCTGCAGGAACTGTGACTTCAGCTTTTCCCATGTAAGCTACTACTAGCGTTGGCAATGAAGCCGGAAAGCACTTGTTGGCACTCACAGAAATAATAAATAAATAATTAAGAGAGGAATAAAGAAAAAAGACAGCCTTTCTCAATTTGTTCGCTGAGGAAGCAATAGCCTGATCGAGTGGGTTGGGAGAGGAAGGCGAATGAGAAAGGATTAGAGCGAAGATGAAATTCCTAAACGAGGGGGCTTGGGGTGGGTCTCGGAGGTGGTGGAGACGGAGAGGGAGGATAGGGGTCTTCCACCTCTTCAAGCCGGACACCGACGAATCCAATGTTCACCGCCTCGCAACCTTCGTCAACACGGGATTGAGAGAGGATAGGGGTAGAAGAAAACCCTCTTACCTGGTCGCCTTCCTCCTCCTCCGTGTCCACTGACCCATTCCCCTCCTCACCCTCCACTCACTCACTCCTCGCCCTCCTCTCCGCTGTCGTCTTCTTTAGCCTTCTACTTTCCACCACCGCCAAAATCTGGGACACCCGCTAGTTCTGGCGACCTCGCTCCAGTGGCTCCTCCACTTCTTCCATGGGGAGGGGAAGGTCGATCGAGCGAAATAGGACAAAAAAGTTTGGGGATGGGGTTATTTTTTTAACGACTGATTATTATCTGTCTTAAAAACCGTCGATAATGATGCATTCTTCACGACAGTTGCATTTTTGTCATTAAAAAACTGCGCCACTAATGACAGATATCTTTCTGCCGCTAAAATCCGACGGTAATAATATACTTATTTTGACAAAAAAATTTTTGTTGAAAATAAGTGATCAATAGCGAAGGATTTTTATCTATCGGAAAAAATCCGTCGCTACAGGCCAATTTTGTTGTAGTGGATATAAAATCCGTAATCCAAGAAAGTTCCACTTCGAAGTCCAACACAAGACGAAGAACATTGCATTTAAGTAATATATGTGTCCAAACCAATTTTGAATAAGGATATTCAAAGAAGATGTGACCTGGGGTTTCTTCATGACGCCCACATAGGAAACAAATATTAGCAAGATGGAAACCACGTATTCTCTTGAGTGAGGAGATCATCATTTAAGGCCAATCGAGAAAAGAAGGCATATCTTTTAACCATGTACTTATGCCAAACCAAATTAAAGCAAAGTACAGGAGGGTGATGATGTCTAACAAAATTCTAGGCTGATTTATATGTGAATCTATCTTTCTTCTTAACCCAGTCATAGCTATCCAAATTGTCATGAAGGGACAGAGAATTCAAAACCAAAACAGTCCTTTGATTCTTCAAACCAGACTACTTGTTGGGTTCTTGGTGGGAACTTGCTTGGTGTGATGTTTGGGTGTTATACTCAGTTTAGGTGGACAGGGATGATGATTGTGTTGTAAATCAAATGGAAATCAGTAGTCCGGTGAAGGAGTTCCTTAAGATCATATAGAAGCCTTTTTTTTCTTTTCAATCTAATGATAAGATCATATAGAAGACTACCGGCCCAAGGAGTGATAAAATATGATCCCCCCTTCATATCACTTTGTTAAAGCAGCCACAAATTCTTCAATGTCCTTGTCCGAGCTGCCACCTTCATCCAAGGCATGTGCAGGCAAATCTCTCCATTTCATAGCATTTCTCAACATCTCTCCTCTTCTCTATCCCTCTATTACTTCCTCTATACGCTTCTTCATCTCCTTTCTCCCCCAAAGCCCCTTCTCAATTCTCATCAACCCTGGCTCTAATTCCCACTCCCCACACCTCCTTTATATACTTGGCATTGGTGGGCTGGTAAGAGAACTGTAGAAAACCCACCATAGGAATGAAATGTCGTATCAGATAATATTGGAGATATTGTGTAAAAAAATATCGGTGGTCCAAAACTAGTTTTTACCATATATTTTCACAATCTAACTTCTAAAATGAGTTATACTAATGGTCCATATCATTGTATCGGGTGAGGCCCGATACCGAGATATCGGCGATGCGAGCCTGCATTCCATGACCGTAGGCACCCCCAAGCTCAGCCCCTCCAGTGCAGAGTTCCACCCACAATGTGTGACAAAGCATCCAACTGCTTCATGGACCAGCACCTCCAGTTGTGGGCCCCACCTGACTATTAGCCCCTTCCCTGTGGCCTCCTCTAAGAACCCATCTGGCAGTTTGGAGCTTTTTACGTCTGACCTGGCGCCAAACACGGGTTTCTCATATTACCCGGAATCCTTTTCTTCCTTCCATATGACCCGGAAAGTACCCAAAATGCCATTAGGTTTAGGTATAAGGCACCCACACTTTGGTTTTCCATATTACCCGGAAAGGGAGCGACTACCCGGAGAAGCTGCCGCTAGTCGGAGAAGAAGGCGTTCCGTTCGGCCGCTCCGCCCATATCATCGCCGGCGCCGGCGCCGTCGAACTCCGAAAAGGTCATCTTCGTGGCAACAAGCGGGAAAACGAGCGGGAAAGATCGGGTATTGGAAAACAACTTCAACGGAGGCAAGGTACATCGAAAAACTGGTAGGTGAAGTTAAAATACAACGATTTCTATCATGAAAGTTGGTTCCAGAGAAGAAAGCTGAAAACTTAGGAAGTTTTCAACTGTTGTTACAGTCGTGTCGTCGACAACACGACTGTAACAATAGTCGTGTTTGATGAAACACGACTCATAGACGTTGCACTCATATACGGTTTTCAATATATCGTGTCTCACGGATTTTTAACTTATATCGGTTTTTTAATGGCAGGTACGGATGGAGAAGATAGTTCTTTGTTTACACTACGATGGAGTTTTGACGAATTCTGGTAAGTACGTGGGCGGGATACGGAAGCTCCTGCCTATAGATACACGAGTAAAGTACTTGAAACTGTTGCAGCTAGTGGAAGAAAGATTACCGCTTAAGTCTACACCTGGTACATTAACTTTGTCATATCGTGTTGACTCTGAAGAATACACATTTCTCCTTGAAGACGATAAAGACGTGGAGTCAATATTTATACTTCACAAGAGCAAGCAAGGCACAAATGGACTACTCCGCCTGTACGTGGAGTGGACTTCTACGGGCAATAACATGGAGACATCGACTCTCAATAAGGAAATAAATGCCAATGCGAATAACAGCCCGACCGAGAGGCTACCAGAGGCAGAAGTGATGCCGGGCAGTAACACACCGCCGGAGAGGCTACCAGAGGCAGAAGTGATGCCGGGCAGTAACACACCGCCGGAGAGGCCGTCCAGCCCGGGCAATAAGACACCTGCATCAGCAGTCGAAGGAGGAAGAGATGGAGACAATGCGAGGTGAGACTTCTAAGGCGCGGATACAGGCAACTGGTGTGCTATTATAGTCGACTATAATAGTACACGACTAAAAGTTTTATCGTGCCGTATTGAACACGACTATATACCTAGTCGTGTTCAATCGTAGACGACTATAAATCAATTCGTGTTGCATAAAACAATACCTCATAGTACGTGCTATCGTTTTGTCAAGTCCATTCATACATGTTTTTTCCCGCAGTGTCGGAGATGGAGAAGAAGGTGAAGATGAAGAAGAAGATGAAGATGAAGATTCCAGTCCAGATGAAGAAGAATTGTTGGATGAAGATGAATTACCGTGGTCTGCAGATAAGTGGGATGAGCCTCTTACAGTACCACATTTCAGCCAGCCATATCACACGGGAACATCAACTTCTAGAGGTCCAACGGCAAGAGACACAGGTAAAGGGAAATCTGTCACGTCGGAGGACGATGACTATCTCAATATTGAGGGTGATGGTGGTTGGGATTGGGGTACCTATTCTGCACAGGCCGGTCCTTCAAAACATTGTGAAGAGGAGACGATGTTGACCGGAAGTTTGCAAGCAGAAGACTACGAGGCACAACTTAGCTTAGGGGCTAGATTCGAAAGCGTCAAGCAGTTCGAGATGGTTCTAACTGATCTGGCAATCAAGAGGAAGTTCATGTTCAAAGTAGCGGATGAGAGCAAGGACACATTCGCTGCAAGTTGAAGGTTTCGGGGTGCAAGTGGTACATACGAGCGTCGAACAGACTTGATGGAGTCAGCGTAACAAGGAGGGAAGAACGGCATACATGTGACACTTCTCTAAGTTCGAAAGATCATCCATTGGCTTCTCACCTCTGGATTGCGAGGAAGTGTCATGGCCTCCATAAGGATTCAAACTCCATAAAAATCTCAAATATCCAACAATACATTGAGAAGCACTGGGGCGTCACAGTCAACTATAAAAGGGCATGGAGGGCGAAAGAGGAATTGATCCGATTGATCGATGGCAACCCTGAAGACGCTTATCGTATTTTGCCACATTACGGAAGGGAATTAGAGCGGTCTAACGCAGGTACACATGTGGTCATCGAAAGATCAGCTGATATACCTGATATCCCAATTGAGTTAGCCGGCTACGACTTCAGACGTGTGTTTTGGATGTTCGGCCCGGTTGCGAGAGCATTCCGAAGAACACTGAGACCGTTGCTCACGCTTGATGGAACATTCCTAAAAGGAAAGTACCCTGGAGTATTATTGGTTGCTACAGCAATCGACGGCAATCAACAATTAATGTGTCTTGCATATGCAATTGTGGATAAAGAGAATATCAAAACGTGGTAAGTTTAGAACCAGGAAAGACGACTATATACGTAGTCGTGTTTTGCACGACACGACTGGGCACACAGTCGTGTCGTCGACAACACGACTACTCATACAGTCGTCTTTTGCTTATAGACGACCTTGTAACAACCTGAAGCATTCTATGTTTAATATGCTTGTCTCTCACTTGTACAGGACGTGGTTCCTCACCTTACTTAAATGTTTTCTCTTTACGGACCCCCCGGCATCCCTGGACACGATTGTCTCTGATAGACAGAAGGGACTTCTGAGAGCGGTCGCCGATGTCTTTCCCGAGGCTCACCATGGGTTTTGCCTACGGCATATGGCCGCAAATATGCTTAATACTTGGAAGGATAAGTACCTGAAGGAACTCCTATTCCGAGCTGCAAAATGCTTCAGGAGACCAGAATTCGACGCTACGATGGAGAAGATGAAGGAACACAATGAGGCGGCCTGGAAATATGTTGACAATATTCCGAAAACACATTGGGCGAACGTAGAATATCCGGGTAAAAGGTACGGCACTCTCACGTCGAACGCGTCAGAAAGTGTAAATAATATGCTTCTAAAGGCAAGGTTTTGGCCAATAACTCGGTTGATCGAGCAAACGCGGGCGACCACAAGCGTCCATTTTCAGAGACGCCGAATAGAGGCAGACGGCCTACCGACTCCGTTAACAAAATATGCACAGAATCATATCAATCAGATGAGGAATCAGAGTGCTGGAACAGTTCGAGTTCAACCGCTATCATTACGGCAGTTTGAAGTGACATCTTTATACCATGTGGTAAGCATAAATTTGTTTTCTGTAAGAGACGACTATAACAAAGTCGTGTCGTCGAAGACACGACTAGTCATACAGTCGTGTCTTCGACGACACGAGTATCCTTCTAAAACACTGATGTTGTTCATGTTTTCGCATCAGGATGTTGTTGACCTTACGAATAGAACATGCACATGCGGCTTCTTCCAGAGCATGGGACTTCCGTGCAAGCACGCCATGGCATGTATTGATGAGAGGAGTCTGGAAGCGGTAGAATATTGTGAGAAGTGGTACTGCGCAAGTACGTACCGCAGCACGTACGAAGAAGTAGTGTTCCCTACTTTAGACAGAAGTCAGTGGGGAAATTACGGTGTATTATTTAAATGCGAACCGCCAAGGCTTGAAGCTCCAAAGAAGGGCAGGAGAAAGACAAAGAGAATTGAGTCACAGCCCGATCCACCTGCAAGGTCACGTGCGAAATGTGGGAATTGTCGTGAAGTTGGTCACAACCGTACAAAGTGCACTAAAAGCCCCGTTCCGAAAGAACATCGGACGCGCAGGAAACGAAAACTTCCGCAACAAGGCAAACTGTCTACGAACGAGACAGCGGATGTACGCCGCTCCGGCTTACCTCAGCCCCCACCATTCTTCACTTAGGATCTAGTCAAATTCTTGTATAGCGCAGACGGCCTACCCAAATTAACTTCTATACTGTCGTGTATTGTGAAACACGACTACATATAAAGTCGTGTTCAATCAGAGACGATTATATACGTAGTCGTGTTGTACCAGAGACGATTATATGCGTAGTCGTTTTCCATCAGAGACGATTATATGAAACTAACTTGTTGTATGAAGGCCGTATTCACATTCATGCTAGCGATATTTTGTCTACATCTGGTATGAGTCAAAAAAAGAATTGGAAGTATGTGAACTTTCTACATTAAAATGAACTTTGTACAGTGAAAGAGTACGGTATTAACAGCAAATGAACTTTGTACATTAAAATAATGTGAATAAAATGAATTTGAAGTTATTCTTTATCCGGAAGCCGCAAAAAACCCGCAACTGTGACAGCATCTTTTGTGCCTTGTCCGGAATCGTCGTCAAACTCGCTGTTAATAACCCCCCGAATCAAGGTTGAAGCGATGACTGGTCGCCACAGTCGTGTGATTGTGGACTGATCAAACTCTGGGGGGTTCACATTGGACGCCAAATGCGCGACGTACATCATGATGAAGATGCCACAGTCTTTCGAATTTTGTTGCCACGGCGCTTTGGATATTTGAGTCATCTTCCAGTCTAGCAAACCAAACCACCCCAGCTTGCCTGCCATCACGACGTTCATGAACTGCGTGAATTTGTCAGCAGCTTTTCTGTGATGCGGATATAATTGGGATCTGCCAGACAGCGGGTTGTAGAAGCGCCATACACAGTGCGGGAAATGGACATATACGAGGCAGAAGTGGGAGCCGGTGCGGATTGGGAAAAATGCGTAGAACATGTTCCTGTTCAAGCCGTCCAGCATCCTCCCGAGCTTTTTAACCAATTTGGCATTATTTCCCCCTTCCTGGTGCTCCTGCGAAAGCGAAAGAGATTTAGACAACGATGCTCGTAATATCATACTTAATTACTCATCACTCCTTATGTAGGGAACACTTACGTTGTCGAATATCTCTTTGAATGCGTGGCAACCAAAAAATGCCCACGGATATTTCATCGGGTTTCTCTCATTGCGCTGGCTCAACAGACTTAAAAACGCATCTATAACCTATGGAAAACATCCACAGGAGTCATTACACTTCGGTAAGGCAACATACAACTTCCAATTAAAAGTCGATTATTCTATATATACGATTTTCTTGCTAGTCGTGTCCTCGATAGACACGACTATGCGTATAGTCGTGTATTTCATAGACACGACTACGCGCAAAGTCGTGTCTTCGAATACCCACTTTACGTCTACAAAAAGATATGAGGAGCATAGGTTTACTTACATTGGTGTTTATTTCTGTTGTTTGTAGGAGGGATAAATAGTCGTCATCACATAGCGTTGGGATTGGATAAGCCTTCCTCGGATTGGCGATCCATCCATCTATTGCCACTCTATCCCGCTCTAACAATACCCCCATGTCGAAGCATAACTCCGAATCGGCATAGTTGTCGGGGAGAGCAATTACAGACTTAGACTTCTAAGGGGTTAGGAGGACATCGACGTCAACCGGCTGTGATGCGGTTAAGCCAGTGCCCTCCGCGACCTCCTCCTCCTCCCTCGCCTTCTCCTCCTCAGCCTCCTCTTCCTTCACCTCCTCCGTCTTCTCCTCCGCCATCGCCTCTTCGTCCGCCTGCACCTCCTCCTCCTTCGTCTCCTTCTCCAGAACATCCGCCTTCACCTCCTCCTCTACGACGTCCCCGCCCTTCACATCCTCCTTCACCTCCTCTTTGACGGTTTCGATATCCGACTACCGTATGGAAGAGATGACCTCATCGATGATAGAGGTCGCTTCTCTATCGGATATGGTTTGTTCGGAGTCGGCTTTCGGCTGAGTGGACCTATTCCTTCGTTCCTGCTCCTCCACCATTCTCCGTATATGGTCCTCTTCTCTAATCCTCTGCAATTCCGTCGAGCCGACAGTCCTCATTCGCTTCCTTATCACTACACCAGGGGGGAATATGTCCCGGCTGTACCTCGGACGGGACTCGAGTTCTGCACGCTCCATATCTTCCTTGAATTCTGGTTGGAGCTTCTTTAAAAACATCTTGGCAGAGGATCTCTTTGCAGCCCGTTCCATCTTGTCTTCCTCATCCGCGCGTTTGATGGGAGCTAAAATGACATTTTACTTCTTCATGTCAGTAGTAGCAGCACGATAAAAAACATAGTCGTGTTGCATGCAACACGATAAACCACATAGTCGTGTACAATTAAACACGACAAATATAGTAGTCGTGTATAATAACCCACGAAAAAATAAATCATCGTCTACAACTTACCTTTACCCCATTTCGTCGAATCCAGATGTGACTTCCTTGCCAGCTCCTTTGTCCGCATACCGATAGGAGTGTTCTTCTTATGCTCCTTTTCAAGGGGCCGCTTCTTTGGGTCCATCTGATGCACTGATGACGATTGTGGCCCCATTTGGGGCCGCTTCTTCGGCTCCATCTGATGCACCGATGACTTCTTTCGCTCCATTTCGGGGCGCTTCTTCGGCTCCTTCGTCGGCTCGTCAGTCATCTCCTCCTTCGGATGCTCAATGATCTGACCTTCTAACAGCATTGACGCTGAGGCGGCAGAGGAATTCATAGAGTGGAGAATCTCTCGCAGAGGTCCGACTCTCCTTCCCATCTCCTCATAGGAAGACAGAGCTATCTCTATTAGTGACTGTATGCCCTGAAGGGCACCCTCCAATCGGCCCATTGCAGTTGCAGTCGACTGGGCAGCCGTCCTCGAGGAAGTGGACGCAGGTTGGTTGGGAGTCCTCTTCATTTCCGGCCTCTCCGGCCTCTGCCGTCGTGGAGGATGGGGCCCTGAGGTTGACGAAGCAAGGAGATATGCCTCTCCGGCCATGGGGCTGATTACGTCGACGAGTTCCTCCCCTATTTGAAGATTGTGGAACACTCCCGTCCAATAGTCGGCCATGCGGTGCTTCTTCTGTGCACCTCTGTAATGAGGGCCCCACTTCCTGGCCATCTTTTCGCCCGTGGGCTGGTAGGGCCCATGACAGGATGGAAGATTGTCGTGTGCTCGAAAAACCAAATCTGCATATTAAACAGATGAAAACATTATAACAATGCGCGGTTGCCTTAGTCGGCTATAAGTTCAACACGAATTGAACTATGGTCGTGTCGTCAAGAACACGACTATATACGTAGTCGTGTTCTATAATAGACGACTATAAATATAGTCGTGTTCTATCATACACGACTATATATATAGTGGTATTGTATAAGACTTTTTCCCGATGGAAGACTATGATTGCTACATACCTGAAGGACATATGCGGCGCCATTTAGGCATCCACCGCCCAGGCACTCTCCTTGCGATCTCGCTCCCACTAGGCGGCTGGTATGGGTTATACCAGAAACCAACATTTTATGTATAGCCCCAGCCCAATTGTATGACCTCAATCTTGGGAGGTCGTCAATGTAACGGTACAAAGAGGGATGAACCGCTCTAGTGCTGTGTGGAAACAACACCGTGCAGAAGAGGAGGCAGATGATCATCCTCGCAATGTCCTCCTCTTCCATCTTCAGTTCGCCCGCGCTAAGCTTGTCTATCATTTCCTCAATGTGTGGAATGTCTGCTCTCCTCGCGGCGAAGTACTTTCTGAAGAATTGACCTTCCGGTCGGCGTGTCAAGGAGGGGAGGACCTCAACTCTGTCGCCCTTTGCGGGCAATCCGGTGATAAGGGCAACATCTTCCTCTGTGAAATGTAGCCTCCTACCCTTGATATTGAAGACCTTCACCGACTCATCCCAGTACCTGACCAAATGGTCGAGGAGGTTCCGAGATACAACAACGTCCTCACCTTCAAAAATGACAGCGAAACCAGCCTCTTTGATCACCTGGGCACATATTTGGTGACGCTGTAGGAGGGCCGCACACTTTTTCATCGCTCCCGGTTAACAACACGTCTTCAGCGCCGGTCGCGCATTATATGTTCTCTTCACTGGTCGGTCCATCGGAGCCTTCCTTTTCCTGCCCCTCTGATTTCGCTGCCGAGGTGCGAAGACAAAATCATGATCCTCCTCCTCTTCCGATGGTATTTCCTCCATAGACTCATCTCTTTTTTTATCCATCTGCAAGGAGTGAGGTATAGTGGTCACTAGAAAAGTGTCCTCGGAGCAACACGAAAATATAAAAGTCGTGTCGTCGCGGACACGACTAAATACACAGTCGTGTCTACTATAGACACGACTTTATAGTTCATAGAAAAAATTAAAAATTCAAATGTCGGACCTTATGAAACTAAAATCAGTAAGGATAGTTGTAACTTACCGCAGTTTAGTCGTCTGTATGTGTGTATTTCCTCGCAGGTGCCTTTCACAGTCTTCCTCGCCGTCAACCGAAGCTCAATCCGGTCAATCCGCCTGTTGCATGCAGGCGGAGGGAGCCGCGGGGGTCTTCTGAAGGTTGAAGATCAGAAATCCCGACGGATGCGCTTCAAATTGCCGCCTTTGTCCACTCTCCCTCAGTCGTGTCGTCGAAATCCAGCAGGGGGGCAGCTCGATATCGAGATGGGGGACGCGAATAGGCTCGAACTCGTCCGTGTATTCCGCCGGTTGAATCGCCGCTCCAACTCGCCGGTCGCCGGTGACGTCGCCGATGTAGATCGCCGGAGAACTTCACCCTCTTTTCGTGTTGTACACAACACGTCTCTTCGCACAGTGTTAACACGAAAAAATAGAAGAAAGGGCATTTTGGGTACATCAAGTCCAGATTCCGGGTCATATGAGATTTCACGGGAAAAACCTGGTAATATGGGAATATGAACTTTGGCGCCAGGTAATATGGAAAAAACTCGGCAGTTTGGCTTCTTCTATGCTCTCACCACCCACAGAAAATGATGGTTACTACCTATCAGAGCACAGGCAATCTCCTCCATCTGCTCCGCACCCAACTGGGCTAAGCTTCTGAAGGAGACATAGACGACCGATTTAGCTTCCTTGTCCTGCAGCCACTTTTTGCATACCACATCTTCTTTCTTCCAAAGGCTCAGGCCATAGTCCCTATCGCCTTCCACACGATTGTCCAAGTACATTGATGGCACTGTTGGCCCAATTGCCTTCACCGGCCAAAACTCCGTCATCCAACTTAATTCCTGCATGTCACAATTTATTCAATAAGTAGATGAAAACTAGAAAAATAAAATGGAAAATGCTTTCCTGACCAAGCTCCATGACAACAGTCAATGACCATGGTATATCGTGACACATAGCTACTGGATGACCATGCTAAAGGACCATGATTTTTTTTAAAAAAAAGCTATTGCTAGCACCATGGTATTCAGCTATATACCAGTCGAAGCCTCTATATACCATGCTAGGTACTTTATGTACAATGGTACTAGAAAGAGAGATTGGGGGGGGGGGGGGGGGGGCAGAGAGACTTACATGGACCTCTAGCTCATGGAAAGAGTTGCAAAGCACCCAGTCAGCCCGGTCCATGCTGCTGAACTGTTTCACTGCCAGCTGCAAGACCCCCGGTATGCGATTAGGTGTTGCAACAAAAGATGGCAATTCAGACGAATCGAGCTGGGGCAATCCGGGTAATGATACTGTCTTGCCGATCGGTGGGGCGCTGAGTCTCCCCTCAAACACATTGTAGTAGATCAAATTAACTGCACATGATTGAGTGAGAAACGAAGCTGCAAACAGTCCACATTCCTTAGCCACATCCAGAGCCTATGTAATGAACGAGTCATACACGAGGCAATTGGCTGGACAGTGCGAGGCATTCAGCCTCTGAATCAGATTCAGCAGGGATTGCATCCCAACAGATCTGAATCTCTCCTGGTAGATCGCCGTACTTGCAGCCGACTCCGGCCACATTCGTCGAAGCCATCGGAGATGGACTCAACATTGATGGGGCCTACACTACAACAAAAAAGGTTAGTAGCAACGCTTTTTTTTCAACGCTCAAAAAAAGCGTCACAAGTAACTATCAATTGCAACGGAAAAAGCTATTGCATTGGACATTAGCGACGCACAATAATCAAACGTCGCTATTATTGAAGTAATTGCAACACACAATAAAATAGCGTCGCTATTATTGAAGTAATTGCAACACACGGTAAAATAGCGTCGGTATTGTTGAAGTAATTGCGACACATAAGGCAAAAGCGTAGCAAAAACGTCAAAGGTTGGATGCCAACACTCAAGCTATTGTGACACTAATTAGAAAGCGTGGCAACTAGCGTTCACAATTGCCATTGATACTATATATATGTATCCCAATAACGCAAGGTAATAGCAACACTTTATGCTGAGCACCCTTTAATCTCTCGTCCTTCACATCCATCATATCACAATCTATTGACTATTGGCGCCTAGCACTCTAACAGTACTTTTTTAGGAACCATTCCCATAGCAGTTGACGGAGGTGATCTAGTGTCCAATATCAAATGCCTACCATCCCAAAATTGAGCTTGTCTAGCCTGACCAGCCTTCATTATCAACATTGTTTTAAAACCCGGTTCGGCCCGATGAGTTGCACCCAGTTCAATCGGACCCAGTCTACTTTTTGGGACAAATCACCTGGATTTTTAGCAATTTAAGACCTGGCCGGGTCAGTAGTGGTCCGGACAGGTTGATCCGAGAACTGACTGAAATGGACCTACTAGGTCAATAAAAAAACCAAAAGTACAAGAATGCAGGAGTCTTCGTGTTTTTTTTTTTGTGCATAGGAAACACCCATATTAAAGCTAAAGTAACTGTTTAATTATATATCATATACAAAGACAAAAACTTGAGTATACAGTTAACAAATTTTGCACTAATTTATTTTAATTTATTTTATTGTTTAGTCAAAGATTGATGTTTATGTGTTAATATTTTAATCAGCTCATAACTATATGATTCTAGGTAAGGGCATTTATGTTCAGATCAACCACCGGATTTTGCCCGACCCAGTCACCAAACCGGTCATAACCGGGTTTTAAAAAATGAGCAGCCGGAGGCAAAATTGGTCCCAATCCTCCCTTCCCTCTTCCTATGAGAGCAGCCGCCGGCGGAGCTGCCCTCATCGAAGCTGTTAGAGCTACCGACGCAAAATTGACAGAGCGGTCGGAGTGTTACAGTCGGAGCCAGTGGTCGGAGTGCTACAGTCGGAGCCAGGGGTCGGATTCCCTGTCGGAGCCGAGCTGTGGTGGTGGGACACATGTACGAAGGAGGAGGAGTGTGGGCGGGCGGCAGCTCTCTCCTTGCGGACGATGCCAGGATGGTGGGGGAGGGGGAGGAAGAGCTCCCTTCCACGTCCCCAATTTATTACCGCAAATCAGGTAACAATTTTGCAAGTTAGCATTTTTCCCCAAATTAGCGTCGTTACTGCGCCAAAACTCCTTAACACCCACATTGTATCTCACGCTTGGAGTATCTCGGTCTGTTCTTCTTTCCGTTGGCTACTGATTCTGGTGTTTCCTACCTTGGCGACCTCGGCCTCTTCCAGTTCAAAGATGTACGGCTCCTTCTCCTCTCTTATCATCCATTTTCTTTGATTTATAGTTGGCATTTGAAGATATGAGTTTTGGGTAACTTCTCTTGGTTTTGCCTTGGGAGTCGATTTCTCTATAGTTTTAGTGATTTCTAGGTATTAATTGGGTGAATGGTTGAGGTTTGGGATGGTTTCTGTTCACTAATTTTATTGAAATCGGAAGATATGGTTCAGCAAAAGCATTCCCAGAATCAAGTGAAAAAGGTTGTATATTTTACCGTGTACATAATTCTTAGTTTTTTAATCTTTTATTCTCTTAGTTGTTCACTAAATAATTTTAAGCAGATGACAGTTTCTTGTAAGTTTTTATGGCATTTGTTGTAATTTTGCTATTAGGGATTCAATTGTGAACCATAAATTGTGTGAACGTTACATCAGTTTCTTGTAAGTGAACTTTTCTTACCTCACAGAAAAGCTAACCATAAATTATAGCAGAAGTTTGGGAAGAATGTGCTGTGCTGTAATACTTCATATTTTCAATTGCTGCTTGTTCTGTTGTAGATCTGGCATTTGGTTCCTAGAGATTAGTGTTTTGACTTCAATCAAACAATCCGACCTATCCAACTTAATTTGTGCTATGCCATAGTATGTATGGACTTCAATCCCACCAAATACATGGCTTTGATTTTGGTTTATGCTGTCTTATCAAAATATTAGATTAGAAATGCCCTTGTGTTTAATTGCTTTCCTTCGATTGTTGAATTGGTTCCCTTTTTTTAGTGTGTATGATTCATACTTCATAGTCCAATCTCAATTCGTCGAGCAGTTTCCTCCTTTGCTCAAGAGATCACTAATTTCTTTCCGAAGACATCTCCATTTGACACATTTTTGGAAAAGCCAATTCTCTTGCAGACGTTGTGGTTAAAAAGAATTCCTTATCTAGTTGACAACCTAACTGGACAATATGTTTTCCTTCTTGGGTGAGCTTCCTTCCACAATCTGATATGAGAGCAGGATTTTTCTTTTTCTTTTCCCCCTCTGCTTGTGTGGCACAATTACCCACTAGATTCTTCGAATAAGTAGAACAAAATAAAATAAAAATTTGAGTATAATGGTCTAAGTGTACTATAACTACATTTTTCACCTTTAGATTTTCAAATTTTAGCTCAATTAGCTAGTTTGATTGTGAAAATTGCAACTTCTCTACTAAGTTTCATCCTTAGTAGCTTAGGTCTCTATTAGGATTATATTTATATTGATATTTTTTAGGTGCAATTAGGATTACTTTTCTCTGTTTGATGATGATTGGAATTGCCTGCAATCATTAATCTCTTCTTTTGCAAATATGTTCACCGGATAAGTATGATACAATCTACGATTTCCTCTAACTATGTTCATAGGCTGACATATATCTATATAAATAATTCAAGGGAATGGCTAGGGGTGTTCGCGGCCGGCCGCGTCCGAGGTGTCCGTGGCCGTGTCCGCGCCGGTAGAAATTGTCCATGAATTCCGGCCACGGACACGGCCAAGGGACCTCGGACAGCCGTCTGTCCGAGGTCCGAAGAGGAGGGGCGGCGGCCGGCGGAGTGGAGGAAGAGGGCGGCGGGGGTGGGGGGGAGGAGGGTGCAGTCGCAGAGGGGAGGCGCCGCGGCGGGGTGGAGGGGAGGACGGGGTCATCGACGCGGTCACGGAGGAGGAGGGGCGGCGACCGCGTCGATGACCGGAGGAGGAGGGGCAGCGACGGCTAAAAAAAAAACAATTTTTACCTGGATTCCGGCCGCGGAGGAAGGATGGCGCCGCGGCGGAGAGGAGGGCGGCGGAATCGCGGGGAGGAAGGGCGGCGGGGTCGCGGGGAGGAGGGGCGGGGTGGAGAGGAAGGGCGGCGGGGAGGAGGGCGGAGGTAGAGGAGGGGGCGGGGGGGGGGGGGGGGGGGGGGAGGGGGAGGAGGGGGGGTATTAATAAAAAGGAATTGTCCGTGTCCGCGTCCGCCGGACTTTCGGACACGAACACGAACACGGACAAAAAACTCTCGGACAGTTTTATACGGACATGGACGCGGACACCTCTGTCCGCGTCCGTGTCTGTCCAGGAACACCCCTAGGAATGGCTCTTTACCTTAATGGGAAAGATTTGGAAATTCTATTCCTATGAACATGGTCGTTGGAGTCCACCAAGAGCCCTATAAATGCTCTCATTGGTCCTTTATAAGGTTTAAACAAGGCATAATAACCGAGTCCTTGCAAAAAAAAAATTATTTTTGCTCAAGCTTCATTATTTTTGCCAAGTATTTCTTACCTCTCTTCATTGTATCTACCTATATTGAAAGATGGCAAATTTTTCCACGGGATCTACCTCCAGAATAAAGAGTTCAACATAAAGCCAACTAATTGAGCTCTTCAAATGTGCAACTTACAGAGCAACAAAAACATAGAGCTCTTTGTTTTTGCTCTTGTCTCATGTTACGTACCTACATAAAACAAAGCTAAACAATATCTCTACCAAAAACTTGAGGAATATGTGTGTCCAGAGATTTGAATCGGATCTTTGTGGATTTGAACAGCCATTTCCGAGGATCACTAACACACAATCTTGAGTGCTTTTTCTATTTAAGCAAAAGATCCACCATTTCTCAAGATTATCATTTTAACAAACACTATTAGAAAAGAATAGAAGTTCTCATTGCAAACTATTAGCACTATTAGAAATACATTGTAGGCATTTCAACGAACACCCATCGAACAGTGCTTGGGTTACCCAATTTAAACCAAACTGATCAAGATGAAATAGAACACAACAAAACTGACTAAAAAGACGTACTGCCACAGCCAATGACTCAGAGAGTCATATAAGAGGCTGGTGCAGATACTAGAATAAATTCGGGAGATATGGAATATTGCTTTTGGGAAAATGATCAACACAACACTAAAGTTCATACAATTCATTTTTGACCTTTTGCCATTGCATTAACTTCATCAATCATGTTTGAGGCAAGGCTGCAATATTGAGAGAAGCCCAAAAAGACATCTCATAAGTTATTTCTAATTGTTCCTCATCCACCAGTGTGACTCAGATTAGCACTGAAAGTTTCAAGCAATGTTTTACTTCCAATAGAATAACAGGGGCCTATAACATTGCGTCTTGATAATTCAAATTATTTCTTCGCTTCCTTATTGATTAGAAGATTTAGCTTGTATATATGAATCACTATTGGTTTGATGCAACTAATGGAAGTTCTTTCAGTATGTCAAGGATACATATGTATCCACGGTAAAGAAATGTATACATGTCGTGTTACTTGGCATTCTGCCATTAATATTTAATTCTGCTTCAACGACCTATCAATTACATCTAGTAATGAATTGGAGAAATCCTTTGAAATCCATTTTAACTTTATTCGAATTGAATTTTCAAGATTTATTAAGGTTGGAAAAAGTGTCCTCTTTTTTTTTCCAATTAAATTTCTAACTCAGTTTCTTAATTTAATCAATTTTTTGTATCTTGAAAGAGGGAAGATTAACCCTTTAACATAGATGCAATTCATTGCTCCTCAAGAGAAAGCTGACACATAGGTGGGATTTCTTCACCTTTAGCTCAGTTTCTTTTACGTTCCAAGTAATATTTCTGATAGAAGACATTTTATTATTAAATTTTACTGAGTACCTTGCCACCCAAAGAAACCAAACGTTGACGAACATAGACAAACGCTGAAGGTGGCAAGTGATGGATTTTTAAAGACACTCTAAAGAAATAATGAAACCAGGTATTGAGGTCGTGGTTAGGATTGAAGTGCAAACAATACAACTCATCAAAATATTATTTGGATTGGGTTGGTATTTGGTGGGTAAATGTTACCCGATCGAACGACTACGAATATAAATTAGGTTTATTTTCTTGAATGTACATATTTAATATTGGCCACCGAAAAATTATTTCAAAACTCATGTTTTATTATATGGATATCGGCTGCCGCCTGGTTATTCCATTAGCTAGTTGACATTTTAGCTCGAGTCTCTGATTGCTTGATTAGTGAATGGGAGAAGAGAAAAAGTTTTTTTGGGGTGAGGATTATGAGAAAATTAGTAGGGGAAAGATGGGATATTGGAG
This sequence comes from Houttuynia cordata, assembly GCA_039654745.1. NCBI lineage: Eukaryota > Viridiplantae > Streptophyta > Magnoliopsida > Piperales > Saururaceae > Houttuynia > Houttuynia cordata. The sequence continues at coordinate 16,376,660 of CM077506.1, forward strand.
TAATAAAATAACAACAATATGCATTGTTTCTTGTTTCCGTGAATACGAGTCTACTGGGGTCGAACTAGCGGCGTTCTATCACTCATGGAAAAAACTATAATTGCTTAATTTTCTTCAAAAGATTGTTTGTTTTCTCTTTTTTCTGTTGGACTGACTTAAAATTTGTTTTACTAGGGGGACAACAGGCCAGTGCCACTCTAAATCGCCCTGACCAGAGGGTCCCACCAAGGAACCTGTCCAGTTCTCCTCTTTTGCCATTTACGGTACAAACAAAATTCATTGACTTTCATGATGAATGTGAAATTCGTTTGGATAGTGAAATTCTTAAGATGAATATAATTATTAAGGGAACTAAATCCCAATCTGAGATTCTCTGTAATATTCTCTCATGATCTACTCCCAATCTGGGATCCTAAATCCCAATCTGAGATTCTCTGTAATATTCTCTCATGATCTACTCCCAATCTGGGATCCTCTGTAATATTCTCTCATGATTTACTCCCAATCTGGGATCCTCTGTAATATTCTCTCATGATCTACAGGGATTCACCCCGGATTTGTCTCCATGGGTCTTCCCTATAAATACTGTACACAACACAGGTCTTTACATCATTGAAAATTCTTCTTCTTCTCATGGTATCAGGAGCCAGACCAGGCTAACGCCTAACACAACGTGCGCCATTCGTTTTTTTCCCGTTTCTCACCCACTCTCTGTCCCATCACCCTCGAGCCTCGAGCCCATCACCTTCCTCGAGACCACCCTTCCCTTCCCATTCCTCTCCCTCATCTCCCTCACTCCTGTGTTTTCACTATTCCTCACCGCCGGCTACTCTCCTCCGGCCATTGCTAACCCCGTCGCCGGCTACTTCCCCAGCCCGCTCGCCGTCGCCCACAGCCCCTTCTCCCCTCGCCCTGCTCCGTGTCTTCCTCCCAAGTCCACTCGCCGCCGCCCACAGCCCCTTCCCCCCTCGCCCTGCTCCGTATCTTCCTCCCCTGCTCCGTCGCCCCGTCGCCCCCTCCCTCTCCGCCTCACTTCTTTCCGATCACCCTCCCCGACTTGCCACTTCCTCCGGCCACATCCACACACAAAAAAAAAACCTACCTTTCTTCCTACAGTCGCCTCGCCGGCTCGTCCTCCTCCTTCCCATGGATCACCCTCCCACCGCGGCCGATTTCCTCCAATCAGTTCCCACCTCGATAAAATTCATCGTCTCCAACCTGTCCAGCCTGATCACCGTCCGCCTCGACGACTCCAACTTCCTGGTCTGGCGCACGACCACCGCCTCCGTCTTGGCCGCCTACCATCTCCTCCCCTATGTCGACGGCTCTCTGCCATGCCCCTCGTCGGCCGACTCATCTGCTCGCCCCTCTTACTCAGAATGGCTCGCCACCGATCATCACCTTCTGGTCTTTCTCCGTGCCACCATCGAGCCGCAGCTCGTTCGTCACTTCCTCACTCACAAAACCGCCGCTGCACTGTGGAACGCCGTCGCTACTCGGTACCTGTCAGCTTCTCCGGCAGCGGTCATCCGTCTCAT